>NW_020872789.1:196554-206554 GCF_003789085.1 Penaeus vannamei | reverse complement strand
TATGATACTTTTCCACGTTTCATCAACATCCATCTATTATCTATACCTATCTATTTATATCTATTTATCTATACCTATCTATTTATATCTATTTATCTATACCTATCTATTTATCTATATTTATCTATATCAGTTTATTTATCTATCTAGATATACCTATTGATATTTATCTATCTATATTTATCTATATCTATTTACCTATATCTACCTATTTATCTTTATCTATATGTAATCTATCTTTCTATTTATCTATACATATATATCTTTATATATATTTTATCTATATCTATATCTATCTATCTATCTATCTATCTATATATATATATGAGTGTGTGTGTGTGTGATAATCATAACTGTGATGATAGCAGCATGACTCCGGTCGAACTGTTTCTTCTGTTGTATTTAACCTGTATATACATATATATACATATGAATACAACTATACGTGTATGTGTATATTCTCTATATAGATATATATTATATAGATATATATTCTATATAGAGAATATACACATACACGTATAGTTGTATTCATATGTATATATATGTATATATACATATATGTGAATGTCTGTATTTGAATGTGCATGTCTGAACATGTTTTTATATGTATTTGTGTGAGAGTCCTGAATTAACCAGTAAGCACTATGAAGTACCGGCACGAGAACTGTATTCATGAAAGGGGTCTAGCGGTACATTCTAACAATTGTACCACTTGCGCTTTGTATCATTACACCCAATCAATCATCCGTAAGCTCTCTGTGGCCCTTGGCGTCATTTGACACCTCAGACCCTGATGAGGCACCCTTGGAAGGGCCAAAGAGGCACTGATGGAATGACTGAAGTGGCACCGGTTGATAGGCCCAAGTGAAACCACCGGGATGGCAGTGAAATCAAACAAACGTGTTACATGAATAAGTTGTAAACACGAAAAAAACTTGAAAAAGCACTTTAAATATTCTCTATTGGTGGGTAGTTACGTAAAGCAGTGTAAGGGTTAGATTTACCTACTTAGGAGCCCCAGGTCAAACTCAGCAGTGGGCTTGATGATGAATTTGAACACTTTCCACCATTTACCTTTCACTCTCACCCACTCTCTCTTCCCTCTTCCCCCTCTCCCTCGCTTTCTCTCTAATCCCCTCGTTGATGTGGCGGAAGAATATTCCCTGAGAGTATTACGTACTCTGGCTTGTCATTGCATAAATAGTTTGTGGAAATTGTAAAAACAAAGAGTTGCTGCACGTGTCTCTGTATTGACATTTTCGTAGCACCATAGTGGGTTGTTTACATTTCGTAGAAATTTAGGCAGTCAAGATGGCGTACACAAAATAAAATATAATAATTCTTACATAACTTTAAAAAATATAAATTCACCTTAGCCTAGGTTACATGAGGTAATTAAATGAGGTATAAATCTATAACGAGGTAAAGTATTCTTACCCTATTAACATTTTAATTACTTTAACACTACCTCTTAATTAAAGATGGGTTGTGATCTGAAATTATCCTTCATAATCTTAAAAGCTTTTAGCTTCTGGGCTAGAAGTTTGTAAGTAAATATGTATATATCACCATTCAAAGTTTTAACAACTACTTTGTGTTTTACAATTTTGTTCTGTCCAGCCACATCCAGTACAGCACGAACTGTCGGGATCTTGCTGTTGGTGCGAAAGTTTCTCTGTAGTTGATGTCCTTTTGACATATCTTGCTTAGAATTTTCTTTGCTGTTCGGTCTAGGTTTTACTTGTAAGATTCGGGCAGTGTCGTGTTCATTGGTATCATTATCCTGAGGAGAGATTTCTTCATCCGTTGCTTTCTTCCACTTGGGGTTCCTCAGGAGATGCTATAGCTTCTCGGTAGGTGACTGGTACTGGGATATGCGACAATTGGTAGCAATGAAGCATAAAAGCTATTATGTGTCACACTGGAGGTACTGTCGTCCTTTTCATGTCAAGTCGCGAGAGTCTCCACCTTTCTCTATCTGGGTATCATTTCTCTTCCCTTGCCTTTTGTCTCATCTTGGGTCACTTAAGGTGTTTTTTGATGAAGTTTCGTCTTCACCAAGATGTTACCTTCATCTGAGGTTTACTTATTGCTTGATGGTTCAGTTACATGGGGTATATTATTCATAAACTTGACACATCTTACTTCCTTACTGTCTAAGAGGCTTGGAAATAAATCAAATAGGCTAGACTGGTTATCATACACACAAGGACTCCTTTCTTACTCCTAGAATCGTCTCTTCTCTTGTTCTTATGCAAAGGATCTTGTTTTATAGATGTTCATTCTGCTGATGTGTGGCGTGCAACCACTGTCAATCATGATCAAACCTTCATCTGCTTCTAAAATTAATACACTGTGTTTTCCAATGTCACACAACTCAGGTCCCTTCAGCAATTTATAATTTTGTTCCTTGTCATTTGCAAAATTTACCGAGTTATTAATCCTGATCTTTGTTCTCTGCAATCACTAAAACTGTGAGTTTTAGAATTACGAAATTCACCACTTCCTATAATTCTGAAGGTTCTTTAATCTCTAAAATTCACCACCTCTGCTGCATTTTGCTGCAAAATGGCCTGGTTCACCACACTTAAAACATCTCTTCTGCTTCACTGAACTGTTATCATGGGTAAACTTTCTTCTCACTGTATCAGAATATCCTCTGAGGCGATCTTCATGACGCAACAAGGCTATTTTCAGTTCCCAGTATTAATATGGAGGGCTACGAAGATCAACTACTTCTACAAAACGTGCGTATTTCTGTGAAAGTCCGTTCAGTGTGATTACCACTAAGATACGATCACTAACGCTCTCACCTGATTCTCTGAGTGCAGCTACTGTGTCCTCTATAGACGATAAATACACTGTAACACTGTCATCCCCTTGTCTCTTGTTTATGAATGACTCCCATAGAGCATACAACCTCCTGTTCATATAATCCGTGTAATGTTTTCGTAGCACTGCCAAAGCTTTAACGCCATCTCCCCTGGTTTCACTTTTTGTCATGCCAAGTGACATTCTGCCAAGACAACCTGTCAAGTGACAATAGATTGTCATTTTAGCATCCTCTAGATCATAACCATCGGGGCGTCTTGCAGCATACTTATCAAGGACGAGATGTAGTTTCATGATATAGAGAGCTCCGAGGAAATGTTCTTCCCACAAGTTATAATGATCATAATTACCATCAAACTCCTTGATCATGGGCCAATAACTAGACTCTCGAAGGACGTCTTTATGTTTACGTTACATTAAGAAAAAATAGTTTGTTTAAATAGCATTAATTACTACATGAGTATTTTTTATCAATCTTATAGTTGGAACTAATGCAAATTTATTTTAGAAAACATACAACACTAAGCAAGATTTTAAGATAGACAACGTAAATGTTTTAGGAAACTGAGATATCAAAAGTAAAGTAAAAACATTTCAAAAGCAAAACCAGATATGTTTACTCAATCATTTTCAGTATCACAATTTTCCAGTGGAAAACGGCGGTTCAACATTGTTTCATTTTTCTCACCAGATTATAGCTTGTCCATTCACACACACACACACACACACACACACACACACACACACACACACACACACACACACACACACACACACACACACACACACACACACACACACACACACACACACACACAGCCCAGAGAGAGAGAGAGAGAGAGAGAGAGAGAGAGGAGAGAGAGAGAGAGAGAGAGAGAGAGAGAGTGTTTATGTGTGTGTGTGTGTGTGTGTGTGTGTGTGTGTGTGTGTGTGTGTGTGTGTGTGTGTGTGTGTGTGTGTGTGTGTGTGTGTGTGTGTGTGTGTGTGTGTGTGTGTGAATGGACAAGCTATAATCTAGTGAGAAAATGAAACAATCTTGAACAGCCGTTTCCACTAGAAAATTGTGATAATGAAAATAATTGAGTAAATATATCTGGTTTTGCTTTTGAAATGTTTTTACTTTACTCTTAACATCTCATTTTCCTGAAATATTTACGTTGTCTATCTTAAAGTCTTCCTTAGTGCTGTAAATAAATTTGCATTAGTTCCAGCTATAAGATTGATAAAAATACTCGATCATGTAGTAATTAATGCTATTTAAACAAACTATTTTTCTTAATGAAACGTAAACTTGAAGACATCCTTCGGGTTTATAAGAAGTATGGGTTTTTATTTTCACGGTTATTGAATGATAACTATTTAATCAGTTATTATTATTACTCTCTCTTGCTAAGTTCGAAACGTGAACAGCCAACTACGGCTTCATATTATATATCCTCTTAACCATATTACTCCCCCACTAAAGCTAACTTCAAAGTACAAGAAATACAAAAATGATGCTTCAGATTTAATTCTTAACATCCTACTATTTTGAAATGCATAAAAAATAATTAAAAGAAAGCAAACCCCGCCATAACCCAGCGATCCGAACATGTTCTAGGAGTTTGGCTGGGAATGGCGTCTTCGGAGGAGCTCGGAGACACACTCGACGTCGATGTCGTGGGCCTGGTGGACTTGGACTTTAAGTGAGTCTTTTCATTTTATCATTTCTGAGTAGAGGAATGTTTTGTGCGTGTTCTACAACTCCTAGATTAGGCGTTCCTTCCGGAGTTGACGTGAAATGTGTACTATTTTGGCAGGCAGGAAAGTCGACTGGACAGAATCATGTCGATGGAAAGTTTGTTATTGTCAGTTTTTTTATATTTTGTTCAGTAATTTCTCGTTTGCTTAAATAGGTATTGAATTTCTTTTGAAATTCATTGTCCACGTAACTGGTTAACCGGTAATGACAGAAGTCATAATGATTCCTAATACCATAAGAAAGCAATTATATATAGGGACATATTTATACGTACTGCAAAAAAGTGAACATGCAAATGGAATGTAAAATACTCTCAAACACCTATAAGGAACCAAACTTTGTTAACGGACTGTCACACGTGTATAACATTTCTGCACTTATTGGAATTAGCAAAACTGACATGATAATATTGAGGAGCCTTAAAGTCAGTCACCTAGGCTAAACACAGGAACATTTCTGACCATCGTAAAGAAAGCTTTTCGTAGAACTTCTTGCTGTTGGCCAATATAGAGAATTAATCCTCTTCATTAAGGAAATATTTCAAAAAATTAAGCAGACCAATCTACGTTTTCTCTGTTTGTATATGCATTATGTGATGGCAGTTCTACTTGCAATAGAGAGTATTGATCTTGGGTTATCAAAGGATTTGAAGGACATCATGATAGTAGAGGGTGCTGTGTTTGGTATATTTTAGTATCCCACAACCATGTAGTATTAGGTTAAATTTGCCTGTAATGGATAGAATGATCAAAAATAAGACACTTCATCATGGCTTTTACTTTCGCAAGTTCATAGTAAGAAAGTTGCGCATCATGAAATACTTTGTTATGAATTTACAGGAAAACAAAATGACATCAATATCAAATGGAAAAACTACACCCTCTTATACATAAAATAATCTTTATAGACAGAAAATAACGTGAAAAATTAGGAAAATATGTTGTGACAAATGCCTCTCAGAGAGTATGTCCACGGAGATTATGTGAGGGTCCAGGGGCTGTGTCATGACAGGGAAGTTTTGCGATTGTATGGGGGTCTAGGGGCAAAGCCCCTGTTTATGAAGGTTTTTACTTCATATAGCAGTTTCTGAATTTCCCAGAAATGGCTGGAGTAATAGGGAGTTATCTCAGAGTGGTAAGTTCATTTCATAAACATTACCAATACTTCAATTTATTTTATTTGTGCTGGAATATAACAAGATGTTCATGCATATTATAGCCTTGGTAAATGAAAGAGGGGATGATAATTGCAAGATTAGAGGGCTGTGTGAAACAAAAGGAAGTGACCACAGGTATGGCAGAAAGCCCTTGATTGGTGTCCTTTGCACGTTTGCTGAAACAAACAAAATGGCAGCCTCTTGACACGAAAAGATGATACCACTCTCAATTAGGCTAGGTTAGCTTCATACTTATTATCTTGAAAAGACATTTATATTTGCTCATGCATATGTGTGCCATGTGCCTATCCATGAGAGATTGGATATGGGTGCCTTATATGAAACCTCTGCCAACAAATAAATTTGCTCGAGTTCTTAAAATAGGGTAGATAAAAAATGAAAAATAGTGAATTTTCAGAAATGAAAAGGTAGACAAACCCTAGCCATTGCAGGAACACAAAGCATGAAGATTGCAGTATCTCTGGATATGCAGATCTTAAGTTTTTGAAATAAATAATTAGGCATATTTCCATTTTGCACAGATTACATTTCTTACCTAATATTGTTGCTCTATAAATTCTATAAAAAATATTGTGTTTTTTTGCCAACCCTTCATAGTTTTATTTTGGAGGAATACTAACAGTTCATATCCATATAATAACAAAATAAGAAAATGTTTCCGGTTAATCTTTATGGTATGGACGTACTAAACTGGCGCAAATTGAAGATGATATTCTTGTAGACAACAAGAAATAATCTGCAGACATGAATGGTAACACCACAGATATGGGGAAAAAATTGTCTAAAGTGCTGCCTTCAGCGTAAGTCCCCTTGGTGCTCCAGAGTTTCAGCCCTTTTTTGCTGTGCATACTGAGGTGCAGGGAGTGTTAGGGGGCAGAGCCTCCCCCATCAACCTTACCCTCAGGCAGTGCCCAAAGGGCAAGCGATGGGTAAAACTTCAATTAAAGATTAGCAAAGATGGAGTGTGTTAGCACAAGCTGTTTTGTTCCGACTAGTGTGTGGTGTCAGTGAACTTTTTGCCATATAATAAAATGTAATCCAGCATGAAAAGAACGTTGACTAAAACATTTCTTAGCATTTATATCGCTGCCTACACAAGTACATTTAGGGTATAGTGATTGAAAGAAACTTTTGTAGGAGAAAATACTTAATTGATATTGAAGAGAAACAGAAATGAAGTTGCTCAGACATAGAAAAGAAAAACAAAGGTCATACAGGTGCCATAGTCCTGTAATAGATCACTAAATGCATTCACATATTCCTAGGATTGCACTGTACTCACCGCTTTCAGCCATCTCAGCTATAAGATTTGGCAGATTATTGAGTCAGAGTTGGAGCAAAAAGGAACTGGCACGTCTGCCACATCATCCCGCGGTATAGTATGCTCGTTCTTCAGTGGATGTTTTTGTGTTTTGAGCAATGTTGACAGTGAATATACTAACAACAAAAAAAGAACACATGCAACACTATTACATATAGAAAATAGTCAGTCGAAAATTAGGCAACAGAGAGCTTGTAAACCTCCCTTGCAATTTTTAAAAATTAGTAAACCATCCAAGATCAGTCATGTGAGATACATGGAGGTTATTCAGTGGCCGTTGCCAAAGTGCCAAAGGAGTGGAGGTCATGGTGATGAGTAGATAAGGTCGCAAGTTCAAGATTTATCAAAGAAACGTGTTTTGGTTATGGTTATTAGGAAGAGGAATTTCGTTGCAAAATTGTAGTTATAATTTTGTTGATATTTTTAGAGTTACAACTGTGTTTTGAAGTTTTCTGGGGGGAAGAAGAGTAGATTGAAGACAAGAAGAGAATTTTTATTTTTTTTTTTCTATTCATTATTTTTTTGTTCTTTTATCATCATCAATCATCTTCATCATCATCATTTTTCTTCTTATGATTATGATTGTCATTTTTATCATTGTTAATATCATTGTTGTTGTAGTTTTTGTTATTATGATAATGGAACTAATAGATAATAATAATGATTATTATAATAAGTAATAATGATATTGATAATGATGATTATCAGTATTATTTATTATTATTATGTTATTGTTTGTTATTATTATTTTTATTATTTTATTGTTATTGTTATTATTATAATTTTTGTTATTGTTTTTGTTTATTTTTTTTTGTTATTTTATTTTTATTATTAATATTATTATTATTATATTATTGTTATATTTTATTATTGTTATTATTATTATTATTATTATTATTATTATTATTATATTATTATTATTATTATTATTATTATTATTATTATTATTATTATTATTATTATTATTATTATTATTATTATTATTATTATTATTATTATTATTATTATTATTATGATATATATGATATAGTGATAATGATAGTAGTAATGCTATTACAATAAGCATGATAGAAATGTTTAATGATAGATGATGGTAGATACTAATGATTTTTTGAAATGACTATTACAGTAGATGGAAAATTGTGTATCATGCTTTATTGTCCTAAACCTGTTTCAAAATCTTCTTGTGGTAAAATTTTTCATAACAAGTAATCTTAGAAAATATTATTTACAAGGTGCTCTAAGTATCTTATTAATATATAAACAGTTTTGATATATGCTACATATCTCATTACAGGAGCGAACCTGATTTTTTCGACTTCGACTCTGAGGGAGAGTTTGGGCTTTTTGGGGAAGCGGGTGTTGCTCTGCACACCACGGCAACCACAACCCACACAGGCCAACCGACGACCACCAACAGCCACAAAACACCATCGAGCCTTGTAGGGACAAGCACTAGTACCACGCAGCAACAGAGTTCTGGGTCTCCAAATGGCAAGCGGTCTTCGCATAACCGGAAGCGGAAGAGCCACTGGAATGAGATCGAGAAGGATCTTTTTATCAAAGGCATGGTGAGGGCAGAGCTATGGGTTTCGTAGTCTTGCTGGCGCTTTATTAGATTTTTAAATTATTGTAGAGTCGTTTCTGTTTGTACGTATGAATGTTTGAGAAATGTTATTGCCCCCTTAGATGCTATCATATTAAAAGATTTATTATTTATATTGTTATTGTATAGATTTAAGTATACTTTGATTACTTTTAAGAAATTGTGAAATACCTTTTTTCATGAAAATGTATCAATTCTTTTTGAGAAGTGCCACATTAATGTAAGTAGGTTTATAATACAGTCTTAGTCACTTGAGAGACGATAATGATTACCCCTAATGTGCAGCGTGAAATTTATGTTACTAACTAGCTGATGCCGATTGTGTTATGGAAAGTCGGTTTAAATAACTAGCCAACTTTTAGACTAGCAAACCAAGTATAGAACAGGAACATATTTAGTTATATATTATGGATATAACATCTGTCTAGTGAGTTTATCAAGAATAGGAAAACTTATTTTATGTATAATTTTAATATTGATTTTTAATTCAGAACTATGAAAGAGGATATTATAGGTTGCATTTGATGATATTACAAATAAAACGGGAAAAGTATGTAATGCAATGGCAAAGAAATATTTTTCAGTTAAAATAGAAAACCAAACTGCTGGAGGTTTCTTAGACATGTTACTTGTTCAGTGTTTTTTGTGGCTGATGGAAGAGACCACACTGACCATCCTTTTTTTCTGATTACAGGAACTCTTTGGACCCAACTGGAATAGAATCTCAAACTTCATAGCCACCAAGACTGCAGGACAAGTGCGTAGCTTCCACAAAAAATGGGCAGAGACTGTGAATGTAATTCAAGAATCAGAGAGCTTAGAGCATTCCTATGTTTTAATGCCCGTTGATCCTGGTTGCATTACAACAGACCTGGAGGACCCACTGGGACTCATTGAGACAGCAACTACCACTGTTACAACCACCCCCCTGTCACCAAAGAGAAGCAGGAATGCACTCGGAGAAAGCAAAAAGACTCTTGGTATTGATGATGACGCTCAGGATTTCCATTCGTCCGTTGAGGTTTTTGTTCCCTCTGTGGGTGAGGAGTGGGTGATTGAAACCGATGGAATGCAGACCTGCATTGAGAATGTTGCCAGCTCCCCCAAAAAGTCTCCAGAGAAGAGGAAGAAAGAAAACCACAAGAAAATCAAGAGGAAAAAGAACAGTTCTCCCGTCTCTCAGCTGCCGTTCAAGATGAAGTCACCTCAGAGACCGAAAAAGAAGACTAAAAAACTCAAGCTCACTATTGGACTGAACGGGTTGAATCAGGAGGTTATTAGTCAGCAAGTAAAGTCACCAACAAAAGAGAATGAGAGCCT
>NW_020872789.1:189054-191554 GCF_003789085.1 Penaeus vannamei | reverse complement strand
GGGTTTGGAAGAAGCTTGGGAACGGTTGAGTGGCTTAGGTGCCAGATTCTCCCTTAGAGTTTGTTGCCGGTATAGCTTGATTGTAAACATTCCTACGGACAAATCCTTGGGTTTGGGTCTTGGGAGTGCTAGGTTAAGAAAGAACCAACCATTACTCCTGTCGCTGTTAGAATTAGGGACCAGTTTGAGACCTGCTTTAGAGAGACACACTGTTAACCGAAGCCAGAATCAAATTCAGTTTAATTACAGGTTAAGAACTAACTTGAGCACTTCTTAAAAAAAAAAAAAAAAAAAAGCTGATTAGGTCCCAGCGACTGCCATAATCAATTCACCATCGTACTCAGATTTTTTGGTTGCGTTTGCCACAAGAATACAGCTTGAGTCACTACACGGGTAACTGCAGAGCATACATAGCAACTGCCTGCAATAGAAGCATTCACAGGGCCTATAGAAAGAAGGCAGTGGCAGCTTGACTCATACCATGAAGACGAAGCACTTCTCCCTGTGTCGGCATGAGTGTGTGCTTGTGTGTTTGTGTAGTTTGAGGTCCTGCGTGTGTGTGAGAACAGGGTGTGACAGCCCAAAAAGGTTTTATATTAGTAATGACAATCTAACACTTCCTCTTCAAGCCTGTACTGACTATATTCATTTTTTACACTTAGTTGAAAGTCTCTCAAAGCGAGATATCAAGACTGCTCTTTGCCTGGGACGAAGGGAATACCCTATCACTGAATTACGTTAAAAATAAAAAAAATAAATCACCAGCAACACTGAAAGCAGATTATTATGAAAAATAAAACTACGAATAAATAACAATATTAACAAGGACCTATAAGAAAATGATAATAAATAACAATAACAAGTAACTATGAGGATATCATCTAGATTTTTAACATTAATAACAATCTTCACATCCGGCGGTGAATTTTATTTCGTGCGTTTGGCAACAATAGTATCTAAATATCTTTCCTTTTGCATCCCTAAAATACATCGGTACTACAACAGGCACTCGGTCGATACGGCTGCTTTGAAATATTAAAAGGATTAAAGAGTAATGAATAGGTTCGCTTCTCAGACGCCAAGATTCCAAGACGCTGATTCTTTCAATTTATAAGTCAAGACCAAGACCCACAATTCAACTTCAGACCGCCCAAGTCCGTTCCGTAAAAAAAGAAAAAAAAAAAAAGAAAAAAAATACTACTTAAGAATGTCCTTAGAATAGAGTTTTTTTTTTTTTTTTTTTTTTTTTTTTTGGTTCGTTTCGCTCGCTCCCCCTTAGAAAAAGCTGATGACCTCGATTTTACCCATTTCTATTTTTGTCTCTTATGGTATACCCTTTTCTTCCTCCTTTATATTTCTGACACGCTGCTTGCAATCTACATCGTCTGAACCTTTCCATAAGAGCTACTTACTGTCGCTTTTTCTTGCATTTTTCATGTGGTTACTTTGGGTCATTTGCTTCTGTTTTTAATTTCCGTAAAAAAAGCTATCTATTCCTTGCTTCTAAGCTTCGTAAAATTTCGAATATTGTACATCAGAAATATTCATCTAGGATGGTTTCCCAGTTAAGGTAACCTAAGAAATATTTGTTTTTTTATAACGAAAATTTACATTCCATTCCTTGCTTTACAAAGATTGTTTCCCTGTAAATGGCCGTATTTTAATTTAGTTATTACATGATCGCTTTTATAGGTGGTCTGGCTGATTGGTAAATTGCTATCAATTGCCTTTTCAACATCTTGTACCGCAATTACTTTTCGAAGCTTTCTTGTAGATGTTTTATTTTCATATGGATAATGTTTCCCATTTAGCTTTCTACTTCTTCAATCTTTCCCTTGTGCTGTTATTTCCTTGATAGATTTTTCAGTATTCTTCCTAGAAATGGCTGCACTCCTGAGCAAATGTTCCACCGATTCCTTGAAGTTTAAATTTTCTTCGCGATCTTTTGGAAATTCTGCTGTCAGGTTGTCTATCTTTGGCCTTAAGATCCTTACTTCTAACTGCTGCTTCCATCAACTTTATTTTCCTTTTCTGATAGTAAAAAAAAAAAAAAGAAAGAAGAAAAAAACAAAACAAAAACAAAACTGCACGGAAGGCTTACCACACGTGACTTCTTCTCTTTCACCGGTGCCCAAATTCTTATCTATGTGTGTGTGTGTGTGTGTGTGTGTGTGTGTGTGTGTGTGTGTGTGTGTGTGTGTTGTGTGTGTGTGTGTGTGTGTGTGTCTGTATGTGTATGTGTGTGTGTGTGTGTGTGTGTGTGTGTATGTGTCTGTATGCGTATGTGTGCGTGTGTGTGTCACTGCATTTGTATAATACTTTTAATTGCCATTTACCTCTACCGTTACCCTGTAGTACAATGGTTGAATTTCATCACAGAAGTTTGGCGAGACAAAAAATTAGCTCAGCGATGACACGATTCCCATACACAAAAGTATACACAAAACGATAGATCTCTTTCCCAATTATATGTAAACTGGTCCTCGTGTGTTGATGCGAG
>NW_020872789.1:184054-186554 GCF_003789085.1 Penaeus vannamei | reverse complement strand
TATATATATATGCATTTATATGTGCGTGTGTGCCTGTGTGTACGTGTTCCTTTTTGTTTGTGTGTGTGTGTGTGCGCTTGCATATGTGTATATATATATTTGCTCATATCTCTGTAGTGCTCTGTCCTACGACAGGGCCTTTTTGGTATCCATTTTCTCCATGACACTCTATTCTATGTTCTTATCTTCATGTTGGACATGGACAATGCAAGTGGACATGATACAGAGAAAAGCGGATTTTTAAATATGGGTTTGGAGGAGGATGGAAAGAATAACCTGGATGTGAGCGAGAACCTTACCTGGTATACTAAGCCGTGTTATGTCTCGGTGATTGCTGCAGTCCCCCATCCCCTTCCAGGTCAAGGGGGAACGGTACCGGGCCGCCAGATGGGAGCCAGGACAGCATGCAACCCCCGCGCCATACGTTCACTACCAGCCTTTAACAGTTCAGCTGGGATGCCGTATATCCCTGCTGCTTTACCACTCAGCTTGGATATCGCCTCCTAACTTCAGTTAGGGAGGGAGGATCCTCGCTGATGGGTGGATCCGGCAACGGGATCTTGGCACTACCCGCATCCAAGTTAACTGTTGGTGGGTCAACCTGGTACAGCTGCTCAAAATACTCAGCCCAAAGCTCCCGCACCCCAACAGAATCTGAGACAATCTGAGACACTTACTAAGCGAATTGCCTTCACCTGTGAAGAGGGCTTGGAGTTCAGCTTTCTCAGGGCTTGGTATGCAGGACGAAGGTCATTTACTAAGAAATGGCCTTCGACCTCCTCTGCAAGACTCCTAATAAACTGCTTGTTGTCCTTCTTAACAGACCGAGTTCTGCCCACCTGAGAACGGTGCAAATCCCGATCCCCTGTCAGACGAGCCGCACGACAAGCATCTGTGGCTTCCAGTGTCTCCTGCGAGATGAAATTCTGTATTGCTCTCGGGCGTACACCAATCGTCTCTTGAGCTGCATCAAGCGTTTCGTGCTTGAAGGTGTCCCACAGAAGTACAGGACCCGTCAGGTTGTCGAGCGATGCAAAACGACCAGAGACTGCCTCAGTAAACCCTCTGGCACACTCCCCCTCCCTCAGCCTGTCCAAATGAAACACCCTAGGGTAATCATTGGACCGCTGGGGAGTTTTGAAGTGGACCCGGAGGGTAGCCACAACCAATCTATGGTCAGTACCACAGAACTCGGCACTCCTATACACCCTGCAGTTTTGGGGGATCCTCCAACGAGTGCTAACGAGGATGTGGTCGATCTCCTTGGCTGCATTGCCCGCTTCGTTGTACCACGTCCAACGATGCATATATATAAAAAAAATAAATATATATATATATATATATATATATATATAGATATATATACATACATAAACAAACACATTAGACAAAACGTATATACGACGAAGCAATCCTCTGAGCAGTAGTGGCGAATTCCGATCTTTCATTAAGCTAAAATTTAGTGTTTTTTTTTCTTTATTTTTATTTCTTTTTGTAATCACACATACTGTACACATTCGGCTACTTTTATGTACGTGAACTCTATCAATAATAACTTAGAAATCGGAGCCATTCGCGAAAAAAACAGATTTGTGTCGTGTTTTTGTTCAATTAGAGTTATTGTTCAATTTTCTTTTTGTGATATATCTGCTTGGTTTTTATTATCGTTCATATCAAAAGGAAAAACTTTTTAATGGCATGGGCTGGCAGCATTGATATTTATGCTTTCCTTTTCTTTTTCTTTCTCTCTTTTCGTATCGTTCGACCGACGAAGTTGCAACAACGTATGTGCAATAAGTGACGTTTGCCTCAAGTAATTATTAGGAGATATTTATGTAAATCAAGAATCTACAAGATACAGGGGAAAATTAATTGAATACATTTTACAAACCGACAATATTCTAGTTGGACGCGTTAAAAGTGGTCGTTGTTGAAAAATTGAAGATGAGGAGATGACTTTACTCACTTCTCCGATCAACGCGATTGTGAAAGAGCAAACGGGTTGTGTTCAGTCGTCCATAATATATTCATAGAGTTCGTCGGCAGTAGTAGGCGAAATCGCGTGACTTTCTTCTCTCCCCCCCCCTACTCCTCACTCCCACCCTCCCACTTTCCTACTCTGTTCTTACTCTTTCTCCTCCCCTCCCCACCTCTCTTCTTCTTCTTCTACCTCCTCACTCCCCACCCCTTCTCACCTTTTCCTACTCTGTTCTCACTCTTCCTCCTCCCAACCTCTCTTCTCTTTCTCGTCTTCTTTTTGTTGTCATTCTCATGCCTAGCATCCCCTCCTATACAACCTGCTTGCCTGCCCTATTTTCCAAGAAATGAGTCCTCGCAGAGTTATTATTATGATGTCCCCGACCTCCAAATTACGCTTCCTCTCGCTTACGGGTTTCTGCAATTCGCATTTGATGAAAAGACTTGAAAATTTCTTCAGATAACCCTCCTCGTCAAGTCCTTGCTCTACCAACCCCAACTGCATAGCTGCTGTTCACAAGCA
>NW_020872789.1:174054-181554 GCF_003789085.1 Penaeus vannamei | reverse complement strand
GGAGAGAGAGGGTAGGATAATGGGGAAGAGGAGTGGGTATTGAGGAAGAGAGGGAAGTGAGATATAGATAGACAGACAGATAGATAAATAGAGACAGAGAAAGAGAAAAGAGAAAGAGAGAGAAGAGAGAGAGAAGAAAGATGATAAGATAGATAGATAGATAGATAGAGAGGAGAGAAGAGAGAAGAGAGAGAGACAGACAGAAAGAAAGAGAAAGAGAGAGGCAGACAGAGACAAAGAGAAAGAGAGAGAGAGAGAGAGAGAGGAGAAGAGGAGAGAGAGAGGGAGAGAGAGGAGAGAGAGAGAAGAGAAGAGAGAGATGAGAAGAGAAGAGAGAGAGAGAGAAGAGAGAAAGAGGGAGAGAGAGAGAGAGAGAGAGAAATGAGAGAGAAGAGAGACAGAAAGAAAGATGAGAGAGAGAGAGAGACGAGAGAGAGAAAGACAGACACGAGAAAGAGAAGAGAGAGACAATAAAGAAATAGAGAAAGAGGAAAAAAAAAAACAGAACAGGTGTCGGCACGCGATATTTGCTGTCACCTAATTACCATGAATATGTCATTAAGGAGATACGGAATTGCTCTTTCATAAATAAACACAAATCACAATGAGTGATTTACAACCTTGGTCCGAGGGCGTCTGAAGGTCAAAGGTGAAGACCAAAGATTTATTCATTTCTTCACATATAAAAAATACATTCATTAGCGAGGACTAGATTGTACCATAAAAACGCAAAAAAAAAAGTCATGTTCTTCTAATAAACGTATAAAGTCATATTCATTTTCTTCGTATAAAAAAAATATATATATTCTTTTGAGGACTAAATTCTTCTAATATAAATGCAATTTAGGCAAAGCCAAAACGTGAAGCAACCTTAAAGTTAAATCTTTGAACCGGAGACAAAGGATGCACGTGAAAGGTTTGTAGAAGTTGAAAAAAAATGTAAAAAGTCTTTCCGCTAAAATAAAAAAAAACGAATAAACAATCATTGAAATCAATAGAAAATGTGTGTGTGTCGGGGGCGGGTGCTCGTGTGTGTGTGTGTGTGGTGTGTGTGTGCGTGTGTGTGTGTGTGTGTGTGTAAAAAAAAAAAAAAATATTAATATAACATATATATATATATATTTATATAAATATATATTCATAATATTATATATCTAATAATAATATTACATTATACTTTTTTTGGCAGTAAAACGAGATTGGTTTCTCACCTCAATTCGCCTCATTATCTTTGCAGTTTTTTTTTTTTTCTTTCTTTTCTAGCGGGCGACGACAAATTTACTCGGTACCCGCCCCACTCCCGAGCAACAAAGCACTGCTCATCACTATGACACATTTCCCTGTCTCTGACGTCCTTCTCACAAATACCACAATACTGAATCATTTGCCACGTTGGTAACTACCACGAAAACCCTAAAAGAAATAATTCTGAAGCGAGGATACACATCATAAAGCCAGTAACTGATTATCAATTACTCCAAGATCATTGGATGTGAAGTACCCTCTACTGCAAACAAGGCATGCGTGCATAATGTGACTTTGTGATGCCATTATCGAGCATCGGGCAGGTCGACCACCGCGAACAGGCACAAGACATGTTAGACGCGTAGTGAGAAGGAGGGGGGGAGGGGGGTGCAGGATCTCACGGGCCGTGAGATCCTGCACCCAATCAATCAAATCAACCCAAGTTCTTGTTTTTTAACTACGTAACTTGTTAAAACTAATAGTAAAGATCAAGTTATCAAGCTTAGCAGACGACATTGTTTAGACCATAGAAGAAAAGGTGTGAAATCCTTTATAAGAAATTTCAGTGTGAATTTGTTCAGAACACATACTCTGAAATAGGAAGAAGACTTTACAGACGTCAGTCAGAATATCGAAATCATCACACTCAAAATAGCATGAAATAAAGGATACTAAAAGGGTTAGATATGACCTAAGCAGAAAGAAGAATCTGTACTGTTAATGTATTCCAAAATTCAGTAAGACAGAAAATTACCAGATAGGAGAGAAGATATGGGGAGAGAGCAGGTAGGATAATGGGAAGAGGAGTGGGTATTGAGGAAGAGAGGAGGGAGATAGATAGACAGACAGGTAATGAATAGAGACAGAGAAGAGAGAGAGAGAGAGAGAGAGAGAGAGAGAGAGAGAGAGAGAGAGCAGAGAGAGAGAGGAGAGGAGAGAGGGAGAGAGAGGAGAGAGAGGAAGAGAGAGAGAGGCAGACAGGAGAGAAGAAAGCGAGACAGAGGAAAAGAGAGAGAGAGAGAGAGAGAGAGAAGAGAGAGAGAGAGAGAGAGAGAGAGAGAGAGACAGAGAGAAAGAAAGAAAGAGAGAGAGAGAGAGAGAGAGAGAGAGAGAGAGAGAGAGAGAGAGAGAGAGAGAGAGAGAGAGAGAGAGAGAGAGAGAGAGAGAGAGAGAGAGAGAGAGAGAGGAGAGACAGACCAGACAGAGAGAAAGAGAAAGAGAGAGAGAGACAATAAAGAAATAGAAAGAGGAAAAAAAACAGAAATTCAGGTGTCGGCACGCGATATTTGCTGTCACCTAATTACCATGAATATGTCATTAAGGAGATACGGAATTGCTCTTTCATAATAACACAAATCACAATGACTGATTTACAACCTTGGTCCGAGGCGTCTTGAGAAGGTCAAAGGTGAAGACCAAAGATTTATTCATATTCTTCACATAAAAAAATACATTCATTAGCGAGGACTAGATTGTACCATAAAAAACGCAAAAAAAGTCATGTTCTTCTTAATAAAACGTATAAAAGTCATATTCATTTTCTTCGTATAAAAAAATATATATATCTTTAGTGAGGGACTAAATTCTTCTAATAAAATGCAATTCTAAGCAAAGCCAAAACGTGAAGCAACCTTAAAGTTAAATCTTTGAACCGAACAATGACAAAGGATGTACACGTGAAAGAACTTTGTAGAAGTCTTCCGCTTAAAAAAAAAAAAAAAAAAAAATAAAATAAAAAAATAAAAACGAATAAAACAATCATGAAATAATAGAAAATGTGTGTGTGGGGGGGGGGGGTGGCGTGCGTGCATGTGTGTGTGCGTGTGAGTGTATAAAAAAAAAAAAAAAAAAAAAAAATATTATATATATAATATATATATATATATTATATATATATTATATATATATATATATAGCATATCTATATCTATATAAATATTATTATTATATATATCTAATGTATATATTACATATACTTTTTGGCAGTAAAAACGAGCGTCTCACCCTCAATTCGCCTCATTATCTGCAGTTCTTTTTTTTTTTCTTTTTTGGCTGCGACGGCGACAAATTACTTGGTTAGGTTCCCGCCCACTCCCCGAGCAACGAAGCACTGCTGACAATCACTATGACACATTTCCCTGTCTCTGACGTCCTTCTCACAAAATCCACAATACTGAATGCATTTGCCACGTTTAACTACACGAATAACCCTAAAAGAAATAATTCTGAAGCGAGGATACACATCATAAAGCAGTAACTATTATCAATACTCCAAGATCATTAGTGTGGAGTACCCTCTACTGCAAACAAGGCATGCGTACATAATGTGGCTATGTGATGCATTATCGAGCATCGGGCAGGTCGACCACCGCGAACAGGCACAAGACATGTTAGACTGCGTAGTGGGAGGAAGGAGGGGGGGAGGGGGGTGCAGGATCTCACGGGCCGTGAGATCCTGCACCCAATCAATCAAATCAACCCAAGTTCTTGTTTAACTACGTAACTTGTAAAACTAATAGTAAAGATCAAGTTATCAAGCTAGCAGAAGACATTGTTTAGACCATAGAAGAAAGGTGTGAAATCCTTTATAAGAAATTTCAGTGTGAATTTGTTCAGCACACATACTCTGAAATAGGAAGAGACTTTACAGACGTCAGTCAGAATATCGAAATTATCACACTCAAAATAGAATGAAATAAAGAAATACTAAAAGGGTTAGATAAGACGAGCATTATTAAGATTATTTCGCTATCCTGTTGAAAACTTGTGCTGATGCAGAGATATGTGTCTGATTGGTGTTTTTTCGGCCGCAGTTTTCCCGATTCCTCAAATTCGATCACCCCGGGCAGGCTCACAGTGCATTTTGTTTCATGCAAATGCGATGCTGTTTACAAAAGATATAAGTAATTCGTAATAGGGAGAGGGGAAAGGGTGAGCAATTAAATTCTACTAGTTTAGGGATGAAAATATATTTTGTACATGCGGTGCTATTTACAAAAGGGGTGACATTTTCATTAGGAAATTACTCTCCAGCCACATTGCAGTGCATGATACACGAAGATGCAGTACACATATCTCGACGGTTCACAATGAAAATGTTCAAGCCTTTGTACGTATATCACCCTTTTTAATTCTACATTTCACCTATGTATTGGTATCTTCATCTCTATATCCAACATATATAAGAGAGAAACTACTTTATTATCCCCCGATTTCCATTCCAAAGTCAACAAAAAACACAACACTTGGAAAAATTAAATATAAACAACATGCAGTCAGGAATTCCTCCACGGCAGTCGTTTTACAGGGACGGTTTGTTAAAAGTGAGCGAGGCACGACCCATCAATTTTCATTATACTGACATGCATATACACAAAAATAAATGCACATCTATCAGTCTAGGCATGCATATCTACCGGACAGACAGATAGGTAAATGTATATCTGTCAGAGAGAGATATGCATTTATTTCTGTGTATATGCATATCCTCGCATAATTTTAACAAACTGGCTAACAATATTCAGTTTTAATACAACAGCTCGGCCTACGACCTTATAAGTAATTATATGGTTGTATTTATAGAAAATATCTACTCGAGATCGCCACTATCTTGCTGTCAAAATATTTATGAATTTTAGTAGAGCTGACAATTTTTCAGAAGAAAATAAATATATCATGTCTATAATTAGCGTGCAATTGTCTGCCGGCGAGTCAGAGATTATTTTTCCTAATCTTAGAAATGAAGAAAATATATCACTCTACTGCATTAAAGGAACCGTGACTCTCGACCCACATAGTAAGTAACCGCTCGACAAAGTGATCATACAAAGTGAGCTTCATTAATTCGGCATTCAATATTTCGGCAATTCGATGATTCGGAAAAGTTTCTATGACTGTTGATTTAGCCGTTGTAATGCCACCCGGATTTTTGTTTATGTTTTCCACTGCTGACTTGCTGAGGTTAAGGCTGTTTTATTATCATCGGATATTGATGAATCACTTCTATATATGCTATATATATTTTCCTACAAAATAACAAATACTTAGAGTAGAACCGGCAGTATATATAAAAGGTATGAATGCTAAAAATGCCATTAAATAAATGAAATAGAAGAATTAGATTCCACTTATTCGGAAAAGCCAAACTAGTGAGGTTCTACTTGTATTACATCCTCATGGAAGTATCGGAAACCATTAGCTTTTGCAAAACACCTTACAAATCAAATAATATGTGACGCGAGACAATATGAACCAATAAAAATATTTTCACAGTATCTTTTTTGGTTTTTATATTTGCACTGGTTTTAAAACACGTAAAAGGTTCATCTTCCGATAAACTCGCGGTAAGCTATAGCCCGACCTATTTGGGTGTAATTTAGAATAAAAGTAATTTAATATTAAAAAGTTGAACATCGTGGCCCTTGGAGTGGGGGCAAGCCAGACCCTGAGGTGGGCAAACGGAGATTTACTGGGGGGGGGGGGGGGCAATACTGACGCACCTGGATATAATCAACACTTGCACAAATCAACCCAAGTTCTTGTTTAACTACGTAACTTGTAAAACTAATAGTAAAGATCAAGTTATCAAGCTAGCAGACAACATTGTTGAGACCATAGAAGAAAGGTGTGAAATCCTTTATAAGAAATTTCAGTGTGAATTTGTTCAGAACACATACTCTGAAATAGGAAGAGACTTTACAGACGTCAGTCAGAATATCGAGATTATCACACTCAAAATAGCATGAAATCAAGGAATACAAAGGGTTAGATAAGACTTAAGCAGAAAGAAGAGATCTCTACTGTTAATTTATTCCAAAATTCAGTGACAGAAAATTACCAAAAACTTGGAAACTAGCCATAAGCACACCTTCATATAAACGTGTCGACAAGTGAAACCTATTAAATTATACATCAGTCTCTTTAACCAGTGTGATGATGTTAGTTGCATAATGTATAGTTAGAAAAAAGTGGTTGGAATGCTTGAAAGACATTAAACAAGCCATTTTGAAGGGTAGATCATATGTAACAAATCTCGTCTGGTATTGTGTGTCTGAAATATTACTTGGCAGGAAGGTCTGGGTCGAATGTTATATCTAGACATTGTAAAGGGGGTTTGATAAGCTAATAAACATTAGATTATTGTAGAAATTGTTACACCCATGTGGAATGAAATATAAACCCCTTGAATAGACTTCTACATGAAAGACAAATTATAACAGTAATTAGAGAGTGAAGCATTCTCCAATGAGACGCGTAACTAGAAGTGTACCTCAAGGCTGAATCTTAGCACCATTTTTTATTTCCAAAAGTGACATATAATCCCAAGAAGCTGTCTGAATATGTTTGCAGACAAAATCAAAATACACAGAATGGCTATAGACGACGTATTAGGCCAATGCCTCCAGAGTGATATCGAGAACCTATTCCTGTAGACTTGAACTTGTAAAATGGAATCAACATCAACAAATGCCATGTAGTCAGGTTCGGAGAAAATGAAAATCGACTTCTATACTAAGACAAGTTAAGAGATTCAATATGAAAAACAACAGATAGGGAAAGGTCTTTGGAAATAATCATAACCAAGAATTTCAGCCCACGTGACCATATGGATGAAAAGTTCCATCAGTTAGAAGTGATTGCAAACATGAAGAGGGTATTCGTCTAAGGTAAAGAATATAATTTCAAACATCTTAAGACTTATTCTAGTGTACGGCGCAACGGTTTGCAGCACCCCAAAAAAAAAAAAAAAAAAAAATATATATATTGGACAAAATGGAGAGTTCAAAGAATAGCCACTAGATGGGAAACTTACTACTTACATTAAACAAGGAAAAGGTGCGACATGATTATGGTGTAAATATGTCACAGTAAGATTAATTTTTTTTTCCCAAAAAGTTTAAAATAAAGCCGAAAATGAAGAGCCATCAAAGTTAACATTTCAAAACAGAACTATTGAAACATGGAACAATATCCCTGATAACGCTGTGTGTAAAAATGTGCATCAGTTTAAAAGATAACTGAAATAAGCTCCTTTAAGCTTAACTCTTCTCCCGTACTGAAATAGCTACAAACACACACACATATGTATACATACACATATTCAAAAATTTTCTCCGTTCTTTTTTGGTACTCATATGATAAGACGATTCTATAAAAAAGTAGCTTTCCTACCACAGAATTGTCTCGAAAAAAAAATTCAACCTGCATGTCTATTATTTAAAAGACCTGACATGGATCAGTTTCAAAACACGCAAA
>NW_020872789.1:166554-169054 GCF_003789085.1 Penaeus vannamei | reverse complement strand
TGATGATAATGAAATAATAGTAATATTGTAATAATACGAGTAATGATAAACACAATAATAAATAAGAATAATAATAATAATAATATTGATGATAATGCTAATAATGATAATAATGATAATTATAATCATAATCATAATGATGATAATAATAACAATAATAACAATAATAGTAAATAAAGATAAATGACAATAAAAATGATTATAATAATATGATGATGATAATAATGATGATGAATGATGATAAGAAGAATATATAATAATAATAATAAAAAATAATAATGGTAATTATAATAATCATAATGATGATGATAATAAAAACAATAACAATAATATGATGATGAAAGTGATAATAATAATAATAGAAATGGTAATAATAATAACAATAATGATGATAATAACAATCATTATAATGATAAGGGTTATATGAATACTTGAAGGATTATTATCATTATCAGTATCACTATTATTGTTATTATTGATATTGTTGCCGTTATCATTGTTGCTATTATTATTGCTAATATATTACTACCTTTTATTATCATTATTGTTATCATTATCACTGATTTTATTATTATTATTATTATAGTAAAACTAGTAATTATCATTATTATTATTGTTATTATTGTTATCACTATTATTATTACCATTATCACTATCATTATTCATCATCATTATTATTATAATTACTATTCTTACCATTTTATCAACAATTACCATCATTGTTATTTTTATATCATTATTATATTCATTATAATTATTATTATTGATATCATTATTATCATTACTATTTTTACCGTCTTTACTAATATTACAAACAACAACAATAATAAAAAAGTAACAACATTACAAATAGTAATGATATTATAAACAGTGATGATGGTATTAATTACAACAATAATCATGATCACAACATTTTAGCAATGATATTATTTGTGGAAATAGTAATTCCATTTGCAGTATTGACTATAAGAATATCAATCATTATTACCTATAATGATATTAATCATTTGGTTAATGCCAGCACTGCAGATAATAACAGTAACATTAACAGTGATATAGATGGAAATGCTGATATCAATTATAACAAGATATGACAAGAATATTGATATAATGCGGTGAAGAACGCAAAAAACTCCCATAATAAGCACCACCATTCCAATAACTCTGACACTCTATGGCTTAGCTCGCTCTCTCAAAAAAAGTTTATGACAGTTACCCTATAAAAAAAACAGTGCTACCTCCGTATAGAAAACGACCACCACAGACATAAACATCCATCTGTTTGAAAAGCTCTATAATTTTACACGTTATTTTGCTCCTAATTTTCTGTTGGTACCTTCCATTGAATCCCTTAGTAATAAATTTTCATTTACTCTCATTGAGTCAGAGTTATCATTAGGGTGCGAAGTGCTTTCCTTGCCTTTACTCTCTGTGGGTTAGACGGGATTTTTGGTCTCTTTATTATGGTATATGATGAAAAACTTTGAGTTTTTATATGGGTACCATGTATATATAATATTATAAATATAATATATATATATATATATATATAATATATATATATTATACAGATAGAGATTTTGTATATGTATGGTTATACAAACACACACACACACACACACAACACACCACCAACACACAACACAACACAACACACACACACACACACACCATCACACAAATAATCAATAAACATATAATAATAAAAACTATAATCTCCATTAAAAAAAAAAAAAAAAAACAAATAATATACAAATAAAATAAAAAAATAATCAATAAATAAATAAAACAAAAAAAAAAAAAATATATAAATAAATAAATATTCAATACTAAATTATAATATACAATAATTAAAAACTATAATAAAAAACAAAATACAATATAAATAAAAAATAATCAAATCTATAATGTAGTAGTGTGTAAGTGTAATATGATCCAAGCTAGCAAACTTAGATAAAAGGACTAAGAGTGCAGTGAAACCACATGGAGCGCGAGGATTGCAATAGCATGTCACTCGCGACCGCCAATCTGAGCTGTTACACACCCAACATGACACTAAGTATGATAGAACAGAGATGTGGTTCATCCCTCATCTGAGGAGAAGGGAGAAAAGAGGCGGACAGAGGCGAACCAGACGCGGACCTCAAGCAACTCAACCGACACGGCACATACACAACAATGACCTACAAGCCCTATACAGGACAACAGCTCTATTTAGACAACACAACCTTCTGAGAACCGTCAAATCAACAGCAGACACACCCACCTACTGAACAGAAGCATACAAAGGGCACGCGCAGCAATACTGCAGTCTCCTTACTCCTTTACACACTCCGACCCAAAAACAAACAAGAACCGAATCCATGGCGCCTATCCAAGTTCTCATGCCTCAGCCAGCGCGATCGTAAGTGTTCAAAGAAGCGAAGTAGGCCCAGCACCATGCCTCTGCCAGCCCTACCTCGCACCCTCCAACGACACGGATGCTCCGCTCTACGGAAAC
>NW_020872789.1:139054-141554 GCF_003789085.1 Penaeus vannamei | reverse complement strand
AGTCACCAGCAGGGCTCTTTCTGCTTCATTAAACGACAGGCAATTTACACGGCTTATAAACTATCCATTGGCTAACTTCTACACATTCCACCGTCAGAAATCAAATAAGACGTAGAGGTTAAAGAAGGGGATTATTCCTTAATACAGCAACTGACTGAAGAAGCGTAGGCAAAATTTAAGATATCTGTTACATGTTTATAACATTATATTATTACGCTGCAACAGTTAAAGAAGAAAGAACAAAAAACTTTTCTTGGACTTTTATTTATCACCACCCTGGCTAACTGCCCAGGCGTAGGCAAGCTGTGGCACTTTTGATGCATGGTTATAACATCACATAATAGTGTAATATTGGACATTTTGGCTTTAATATTATTATTTTATAATTATGTTAAACACATACAACCAAAAAGATAGTTGAAACATGGAGTGTAGGTACCGTAGAGTTTAATACAATAATGGAGAGATTTAGGGTGACTTGAAATTCTTATTGCAGGCTACTTGAATAGAGAGAAGTGGATAAAGGGAAGGAAGGAATTTGGCAAATAAAAAGTGTAGCTGAAGGAGGAAAGAGAAGGATGGCATGGGGAAGGGGAAGAAGCAGGAGACGATGGAGAGTAGAAGGACAATAGGAGAGAGATGTGGAACAGAAGGAGTAAATGAGAAAAAAGGGCGAAGGAATAAGTAAAGAAATAGAAGAAAGGAAAAGAAAGAAGATTATAGGGATGAGGAAATGTGCAAATAAAAGAAAGAAAGGAAGAAAGAAACGAAGGATAAGGGAATCAGAGGGAAACGATGGAACAGAAGGAGAATTCAGAGAAAGAAGAAGGGGAAGAAATATACACTTGTTAAGGAAGGATAAATCTAGAGATGACGAAGAAGGAGGTAAAAAGAAGGGGAAGAAACGAGGAATAGAATAAAGGAGGGAAGTAGAGGGAAACGCAGGAAGAGAAGAGGAAACTGTTATTTTGATTATTTTATTATCATTATCACTATTATCGTTATTGCTATTGCCATCATAATTAATATATAACTATTATTATCACTATTATTGGTATTATCATCATCATTATTATCATATCGTTATCATTATTATCATCATCATTCTTATAACTACTATTATGATTTTTCTTATTGTTACTATTATAAATTTTATTATCATTATTTTTGTCATTATCATGACTATCATTGCTATCTTTCCTATCATCAATATTACTATTACAATTATTGTTATTATGACCATTACTATTGTTACCATTACTATCATTTTAGTAATTTTCTATTATACTGTTTTCATTATCGTCATCATTATCAATACCAATATCATTATTATTACTAGCATTATTATCATTATTATTACCATTGTTATCATCATTATTATCATTGTTATCTTTATTGTTATCATTATTTTTATTTCTTATTATTGTCATTGTTATTGTTATTATCATTATCATTATCACTATAATTATCATGATCATTGTTATAGTATCAGTTATATCTTATACCATCATTACTATTCAGATATTAGTAGTAGTATCATTTTATTATCATTATCATTCGCATCATTATCAATATTGTCATTACTGTTATTAATGGTTTCATTATTATTACTGTTGTTATCATAACCATTATCGTTATTGTGATTATCATCATTATTATCATCAATATCCATTTTATAATTTTTGTTATCGTTGCTGTTGTCAATGTTATCATTATTATCCTCATTATCATCATTACTGTTATTATTATCATATCTATTATTATCATCTTAATTATCATTATCCTCATCACCATTATCATCATCATTATGATAAATGTTACATTTAGCGTTACTATCATTATCATCATAACCGTTATTCTTATTATAATTTCTATCATTATCATCATAATTATCATCATCATCATCATTATCATCATCATTATCCTCATTATCATCATCATCATCATCCCCATCATTATAATCACTGTTACCTTTATCGTTAATATCATTATCATCACTATTGTAGTAATCAATATCATCCCCATTATCACTACCATAAATACCATCAAGGTTATTTTCCCTCTCCTCCTCCCGGCTCCGTGACAGCCCGCCGCGCCGACGGCTCCCACGGGCGCAGCATCCGAGAACCTTCAAAAGCGGCTGATTACCCCCACCCCCACCCCACCCCCACCCCCACCCCCTTCCCCGTTCAAGGCTGAATAGCTCTCCAATAGAATTCTTATTCCTCGCGTGAAAGGCTCGTCTTATCCCTCTCCCAGCGCCAGGAGGAACGTCTTCAGGTTCTGCCTTGGAGGATGTATGACTCTGGGCTGTCGCTTTGCCCGCGGTTGGGTGTGCGGGGAGGGATTTTTTTATGATTAATATTTTCTTTATTCTTATTTATTTATTTATTTTTTATTGGGAGGTGGGTGTGAAAGGGAGGGTGGTTGGTGGGTTTGGGTGGGTGGGTGGATGGGTGGATGGGTAAGATGGAAGAGTGGGTGGATAGGTAAGAAGGTT
>NW_020872789.1:99054-111554 GCF_003789085.1 Penaeus vannamei | reverse complement strand
ACAGATCTTCCAGATGTCAAATTCTTACAGGGACACGATGTCAGAGATTTGGTGGTTGTTAAGGCGATCGTATATACTCACTTCCAGGCGTATGAGTTGCGTCAGTGTTGGGGAACATTTATAGGTGGAAGACTAAACTTCCTTGTTACTGTAGGTGCTCTTTTGTGTATGTCATTATTGTTTTTTTTTTTTTTTTTTTTTTTTTTTACTGTTGTTACTTCTACATTAATATGGAATGTCTTATGTTGAATGCGTCGTATGAGTCTTAGATAAAGGATATGTAAATAGGTAGATAGATGGGTATTCAGTATGAAAGACTGAGCCACTTCTTTCTATGCAATGCTATACATAAATATTCTGCTCTGCCATTAAAAGTTTTGCATATACGTGGCACCCTTATAATCCTTGAATAGAGCACTAATAATGCTTATTTTCATCATAAATAGAAAAGTAGGATGGAATACCACAAATATTTCGCTGTTTCTGGCCAATAGATTCCTCTTGATGACAGTTTTATTTTAAATGCTGGATTTTATATGTGTAATATATATGTAAATGATTGTTGTCGGATACATTTTTGAATAGCAACTGAGCTTTAAAGTATAATTACGGTAGGTTATATGGCCACGTTTAAAGACCACCTCCCCCCCCCCCCCCAAAAAAAAAAGAAAAAAAATGGCATCAAAATTAAAATGAATACAATTATTAGCATCACCTTTTTCCTGGGGACACTTGATATAAATTTTCACTATCAATGTTCGTGTGCATGAGCGTATATTTGTCTGTCTGTGTTTGAAGTTGAGTATATACGTGCGTAACATTTATCAAGAACGCAATCAAGTGTAAAGTAAGAACAGAAAGTACACAGAAAAATATTTGAATGAATTTCCACAAAATCAGCAGTGCCCTGAATCGATCGCCCCCCCCCCCTTTCTCTCTATAATTAAAATTAGTATAAAAAGGTCTATGCACTACAGCCGTTGCGCTGAATATGCAACGTTTATATAAACTCTAGACATATTTTGAAAGGATGTCGTTAAGACATCATTATCGACTTTTTTCTTTACTATTAGCATAAGAAATGTTTCGGAATCCTTCTTACAACAGAAATATCACGACGGTTTAATTCATGAAAATGTATTATTTATGCTACAGTACGGCTGATATTTCAAACCGAAAAAAAAATAAAAACAACGCTATCCATCACCACAGGAATAAACCGAAAGTATATTTCAGAGATGCAACAAAACAAGAATATAAACAAGCGAATTTTGTCTTTGACCTCCTAATACTGCCAAATCTCTGACACTTTCCAAGTTTTGACATCTGGAGTATCTGGAGATTAAACCCATATCTACAAGCAGAGAAACGTGTGACGAAATTGCAAAGCGAAGAATCCGAATCTGCCTTTCAGCTGGTCCATATGTCCCTAATTCACCGGTGGATTCTACCTAATCCTTTATACTTCCTTGGAATGATTGGGTTTGCGTCTGTATATTCCTTTGTAAAAGCGACAGAAACCAGAAACTGAATCCTGTGTCCTCCTCATCGCCCAGTGAAGCCGAGGGAGCGGTTTCGGAGATTCTGTTAAAGTAAGCGAACTGGGTATGCTTACGGCAGAAAATGAGAACCTTGTAACATTCCAGTGAAAGGCTAGCGATGATTGTACTACGTAGCTGGAAGACCCACGATAGAGTATGAAGTATATATGTAGAAATTCAGGTCTGTTTTCCGTTCTGTTTTCACTTATTAATTTGCACAGATTAGCGCTGCATGAGACGTAGACGCAGCTGCTTCACACCCTCGGGCATAGCGACAACAAAATAAAATAGAAAAGAGAGGCAAAGATAGAAAACGCGCTCGCAGGAGAGAGGAAAGAAGGAAGGAAGAAGAAAGAAAGAAAGGGGAGAGAGGGAGAGAGAGAGAGACAGAGAGAAAAGGAGAGGGAGAGAGAGAGAGAGAGAGAGAGAGAGAGAGAGAGAAGAGAAGGGGGGGGGGAGAGAGAGTAATTCACCATTATATGATCAAAGGACATTCCACTTGACGACCCCTTCCCACACAAAAAAGAAAGAAACAAAACAAAAACGAAAAAAAAACTTTAGTGCTTTGATTTCGAAACTAGACCAAGTCTTGATATAAAAAATGTGCGCCGTCTCTCAGTGTAATTTTAACAGAGCATAACTCAATTTCGTTTATTACTGAGGATAGAAAACGCAATTTCGTCTTTATGAACTGTCCTTCTGCTTGTGTGCGTGCGTGCCTGTGTGAGTATGCGTGTATGTGAGCCTTCATCTATATAAGGGTCATGTATATGAATGCATGTGTGCATGTCCATTCCTGCATTTACAAATATATTTCCACTACTTTTCTTTAATTTCCTCAAAGCGTATGTGTATTACGGCCGAAATCACATCGCTATTTGCCTAAGCCAATT
Source organism: Penaeus vannamei (assembly GCF_003789085.1). NCBI lineage: Eukaryota > Metazoa > Arthropoda > Malacostraca > Decapoda > Penaeidae > Penaeus > Penaeus vannamei. The sequence continues at coordinate 109,120 of NW_020872789.1, read as the reverse complement.
TCCTTCTCCTTCATAAAGCGAACACTCAGCTACACGAAAAATGAGAAACGGGTTTGGAGAAGCTGTTCCGAGATAAGGCCGCAGCTTTGGCCTAAAATATTGCTTGGAGAAGGCCTGCACTTTTTGCGAAGCCCCGAAGAAAAGAAAGAGGATTGGAGGAAGACAGAGGGAGAGAGAGAGAGAGACAGAGACTGAGACTGAGACTGAGGGAGAGGGAGAGGGAGAAAGAGACAGAGACAGAGGGAGAGAGGAAGGGAGGAAGAGATAGAGAGCTACATCAATTTAGGTCATTGCCAATCTTGTGGAAACTCATTTAAATATTTATTGTACCTTTTATCTTTACTGCATTTTAATCATACAGCTGAATGCGTTCTTGTTAAATGCACACGTAGATAGATTTATCATATAGACACAAGAGTAACCAAATAGACAGACATATAGACACAAGAGTAACCAAATAGACAGACATATAGACACAAGAGTAACCAAATAGACAGACATATAGACACAAGAGTAACCAAATAGACAGACATATAGACACAAGAGTAACCAAATAGACACAAGAGTAACCAAATAGACAGACATATAGACACAAGAGTAACCAAATAGACAGACATATAGACACAAGAGTAACCAAATAGACAGACAGACAATTATACGCACATATACACGAACATCGACACTAGTACTAAAGTTTATATTAAATGTCCCCCCTCCCCCCAAAAAAATAATTGATCATTTGGCGCTATTTTTTAGAACAATAAGCGTGGCTATATAACTTACCGTAATTATAATCTAAAACTCTGTACATATTCAAAAATAAAGCTTGTTAAAAAATAATTCATTGGACAGAGATATTTATGGCAATCCATCCATCTTTTATGATTAATGGTATCATAATTGTAGTAATAAAGAGTGATAATATCAATCACAAAATTTTTATCATGCAAATGGCTTTAAGTCCGATGTAGATTTGGCACCTTCTGTCACTGAGTATTTTATCTATCCATCTATCTGTCTACCTCTCTCGCTCTCTCAGTCCAGGTCTGTTTCTCTCTTCTTTTGTTCTGTTGTGTATATATTATCGTGTCCAAGCTGTGTCTCATACAGAGCTATTCTCTTCGAAATCTTTAAGGGCTAATTTTGTGTGACAATATACGCCATATTCTACCAGGGGTCAAGCCTGTCGCAGAAATGTTACACGGTCTCCAGCCTCGATCGTAAGCATGGCCAAGGGCGGCACATTTGCGGTTCGATTAGTTTAACACAAGCTCGGAAATCGCTGCTTCAATTTTCTAGGTCGACAAGAAGGAAACCGGAATGAAATATTAGTTTCTAAGTAGCTATATGTTTACCGGGAAATGTACGCATGAAAATTAACAGCGTTTGTGAAGGATGTGGGACTGGGTAGAATTCGTCACGGAATTGCGGATATATTAAACAGTGAAATGTATTATCGTTGCTTTATAATTTCCTTCAGCTCCTATTTGTGCGGCTACTGCAAAAATACGCGAAATGTTAACATAAACGTGGCACTTATTAGCCTCGAATACGGATAAAGACACACTTGGTGCGTAAAGGGCTTTCTTTAGCAGTTGTTCACGAGACACTCTGTGGCTGGTTATTCATTTCCGTGAAACACGCGCTTGTAGTTGTACATGTAGTGTTTGTAATTTGTAATTATTTTTTTACCAGTACTATTCTGGGCTGTGTCTGTTTCTTTACTTATGATTTACACTCTTATCCTTATATATCACTTGCTGTAAGCGAAGAACAATATTATTAAGTCTCTCTATATTTTTTTGAAATACTCGTACATTTTGAGGTAGCACAGTGTACGATTAAGAGGCAGAACACAAATTCATAAGAAATTAGCGACCTGGTCAGCACATGCTGATGGTGATATTTATTTGGATTCCTAGATTTTACCGTAACGGAATAATGTCTGCTAATGATGTTTATTTACTTTATTAATTTTGTGGTGTATTGAAGGCTTATAAAGGTGTCACGTTTATGCGAAACGTTTTAATTTGTGTTCTTAGCCTGTTCGAGAAATCAACATCTATTTCTAATGCGATGATCGGTTAAATTCGTCATAAACAGTTAATGCTATATACTAGTAAATGTTTCATATAAAACAGATAAACGAATAAATTTAGGGTTGGAGATTTATACTGTCATTATATATTGCTTTCAGATCCTAGAAATCTCTAATGATTATTTTATAATAGAGCAGAATCTTTGTGTATAGCATTACATATAAAATAGTGGCTCAGTGATGCATATTGAACATCTATATACCTATTTATATATATATCCTATATCTTAGACTCGAAAATAACCATTAAACGGGATTCTGTCTATCGTACACACAACCAAGGGTGACACTTACAGTTCGCATACGAGAACAGAATCTCCGAAATCGCTCCCTCAATTTCACTGGACGATGAGAAGGAAACGGAAGTGAGGCATTGGTTTCTATGTAGCTTTACCGAAGTAGTATACACACGCAAACCCAGTCATTCCGGTGAAGTATAAGGGATTAGGTAGGATCCATCGGTGAATTAGGGACGTATGGACCAGCTGAAAGGCAGATTCGGATTCTTCGCTTTGCAATTCTCTTCACACTTTTCTCTTCGATTCTTGTAGATGTGTGTTTATTCTACAGATCTTCCGGATGTCAAAATCTTACAGGGAAACGATGTCAGAGATTTGGGAGTTGTTAAGGAGATCGTATATACTCACTTCCAGGCGTATGAGTTGCGTCAGTTTTCGGGAACATTTACAGATGGAAGACAAACCTTCTTTGAACGCGTTGTTGTAGTTGCCGTTTTTTCTGTTATTTGCAATCATTTTTATCGTAACTATTGTTTTTATTGTTTAATGCTTCTTATGAGTCAGATATAGAATATATATAGATAGGTAGATAGATATTCAATATGAGTCACTGAGCCACTTCTTTATATTCAATGCTATACATAAATATTCTGTTCTATCAAAATTATCCTAAATATCCTTAGAATCTGAAAATAATATAAAATAATAATATAAATTTCCAGTCTGTGTCTTTTTATAAAATCCTTACGGATATATAAATTTAATTGATTGCATGTTATCTTGTTGAACAGGCTCAGAACATGGAAAATTTAGAAAGTTTAGCATAAACGTAGCACTCTTATAACCCATGAATAAACCACTAAACAAAAAAGTTAGTTTTCATCACATTCATAAAGAAAATATGAGTCGCTAAATTCTATAAATCTGTGTTCCGGTTCTAAATCCTGCAGAGTGCTACCACAAAATGTACGAGGATTTTAAAGATATAAATATACCTAATAATACTATTCGTTGCTCACAGGCAGAAATAAACAAAGATAAGAGTGGAAAAATGAGGAAACAGACATAGTCCAAGGTACACGTAAAGAATAGAAGAAAAGAAAAGAAAAGAAAAGAAAATGCGATATAAGAACAATTACGATCTATATCTACAACCGTTTGTTACACCGAAAAGAATGACCAGTCTTTTACGCACCAGCTGTAAAATTTAAGCGCTTTTCTGTATAGTTTTCAGATATCTAACAATACATTCAGACGAATTTACCCATCCCTTATTCTACAGAGATGTATAGTATACCGTAGTAAAGCTAGAGCTACACAAGACCAATATTTCATTAATTTTTCCTTTCTAACGACCGAGGAAGTTGAAGCAATGATTTCGGAGATTCTGGTCAACTGGTCGAACCGCAAATGTGTCATCCTTGGCAATGTTTACAGCTGAAGGCCGTTTAACATTTGTCCGACAGACTTAATCCCTGGTAGAATATGGAGTATATTCTGTTCCTCAATATTAGTCCTTAATGATTCGAATACGTTGACGTTGTCCGAGACACAGTTTCGGCGCGATAATAACAGAATATAACGGAAGCAGACACATAAAATCATCGATTGAGAGTAAGGTATAGACAGATAGATAAATACTCAGAGAAAACTGCCAAATCTACCGAATTTAAAACCATCTACATGATAGCTAGAAAATAATATTATTGACATGAATCATTACTAATTGCTGTGCTGTGTCTATCAATCTTGCAAACCTGCGTTCAATCCCGCACGCGGCCAGTGATGGTAACCCCGGCCATCCCTTGCACACAGAGGGAGATTTGGAAGCAAATGAAAATAGACAGTATGTCACAGCAAAGAATATCCATTGTAGCAAATCTTAATAAACTAAATCTAAAATCTAATTACCACAATCATAATATCATTAACCATGAGATGGATGGATTCTTACTATTTCTGGTCGTTAAATTCTAGTTGCTGACACTTATTTAAAATGGTGAGCTTTATCTGTGTAATGTATATATAAATAATCTATATCTGTACATTTTTGAATCGCTGCAGAGCTTTAAAGTGCAATAATTATATGTTACAATTTAAAGGAATGAAATTATCAGTACTTTTTTGGGGGGTAGGTTTAAGGCAGAATCTGGTAGGGCGTGTATATGAAGGAATTCCTTTGGGTTCGTTCTCTTCTCTTATTAAATTGCGAAGATTAGCGCTGTAGACGCAGCTGAGTCACAGCCTCGGGCACAGCGACAACAGGATGTAAGAGAGAGAGAGAGAGAGAGAGAGAGAGAGAGAGAGAGAGAGAGAGAGAGAGAGAGAGAGAGAGAGAGAGAGAGAGAGAGAGAGAGAGAGAGAGTGTGTGTGTGTGTGTGTGTGTGTGTGTGTGTGTGTGAGTGAGCAATCCGCCATCTCTCATCATCCCTCTTGACGATCCCTTTCCCCACCCTAAAGGTCATAAAATAAATACGAAAAAAAAAAAAAAAAAAAAACTTTAGCCTCTGATTTCGAAACTGGAACGAGTCTTGATATGAATGTGCGCCGTCTCTCTCAGGGTAGTTTTAACGGAACATAACTAATTATCATTTATCACTGGGCATAGAAAACGAGATTTCGTGTATAAGAAAGGTCCCTCTGATAAAGGAGCCGTGTGCGTGCGTGTGTGCATGTGTATGTGTTTTTGGTTTGCGTGTGTAAGTATGTGTGTGAACCTTCGTGTATATATGGTTGCATGTATGTAACCACGAATGTATATGAATGTATGCGGGCTTGTTTGCATGTCCATGTGTGCATTTCAAGCATATTTCCACAACCTTTGTTTAATTTCGCCCAAGCAGTTGTGCATTATGACCGGAATTACAACGCTATTTGCTTTCCTTTACTGCATTCTCATTGTACAGTTGATTGTTTTCTTGTTAAATGCAAAGATAGATTTATTATATAGACACAAACGCAGACAGATAGACAGACAAATATACGCACAGGAAAACGAACATCGACACTAGTACTAAAGTTTTATATCATGATTCCCCAGCAAAAATGATACTCATAATTTCATTCCTTTTAATGTTGGCGTTATTTTTTCAGGGCTATAACCGTGGCCATGTAATCTATCGTAATCATACTTTAAAGCTCTGTAGATATTCAAAATCGAATCAGACATAAATTATTTACATATATATGCATATATATATCACATATAAAATTCACCATTTGGAATAAGATAAAAAAAAGGTCAGAAAAAGCGATTTATGGTAATCAATCAATCATTTATGAATAATGGCATTATAGTTATAGTAATTAGTAGTGATGAAAACGGTCTCATTCAACTCTAATTTGTTGAAAATAATTGAGAGCTAACATTGAGGAATATAATATACTTCATATTCTGCCAAGGGTCAAGTCTGTCCCAGAAATATTACACGGCCTTCACCATCGGTCGTAAACACTGGCAAAGGCGACCCATTTGCAGTTCGATGACTTGACCAGAAGCTCCGAAATCGCTGATTCAACTTCATAGCCCGATGAGAATGAGGCAGGGTCGAAGTATTAGTTTCAGTGTAGTTCTATCGGGAAATATACATACAGAAACTTGACAATGCGTGTGTAGAATGAGGTATAAGGTAAAATTCGTCACTGAATTTACATAAGTTACTTTGTAATTTTTTTCCATCTCCTCCCCCCCCTCCTTTCAATTTCTATAGCTGTGAGGTTGGTACAAAATTACGCGAAATGTTAGCATGTAACAGAAGCGTACCGTTAGATATCAGAAAACTGTACAGAGAAACGCATAAACTCACAGCTGGTGCGTAAAAGGCTTTCTTTCGCGAATATTGATGAGATAATATGTAACTGGTTATTCTTTTCCGTGAAATGAACGGGTGCAGATGTAGATCGTGATTGGTCTTACTTTACATTCGACGTTTTTTTTCATTTGTTTTTATTTTCTTCTATTTTATTCCTTTTTACCAGTACTTTGGGTTATGCCTATATGTCCACGTGTGATATACACTCTTATCATATGTTTATTACTGTGTGTGTGTGTGTGTGTGTGTGTGTGTGTGTGGTGTGTGTGTGTGTGTGTGTGTGTGTGTGTGTGTGTGTGTGTGTGTGGTGTGTGTGTGTGTGTGTGTGTGTGTGTGTGTGTGTGTGTGTGTGTGTGTGTGTGTACATATTTGAATCCACATATATTCTATAATAGCGCTGCGCAGTATTTGGAGCCAGAACAGATTTATAGAATCTTGGTCTGAACTTGCTGATGGTGATTTTTATTTATTTATTTATTATTATTATTAATTTTTTTTTGAATTTTGAATTTTGAGCCTTTAAGGGAACGCAATGTGTGCTTATGTTTTCTTTATGAATAGAATGAAACGAAATGCGAAACGTTATTATTTTCCATGTTCTGAGCCTGTTCAGGAAGTTAAATTCATCATAAACAGTTACTGGTATATAGCAGCATAAGGTTAAAAAATGCATTAATAAATTCAGGCATGGAGATTTATCTTGTCATTATACAATGATTCCAGATTCTAGGAATATCCAATTTATGATTAGTTTTGTAATAAAGCAGAATATTTAAGTATATAATTACATGTATAAAGTGGCTGAGTGCCTCATAATTAACATCTCTCTCTATCTCTATATTCTATATCAAAGAGTCATAAGACGGTTTCAGCATAAACCATTCTTTATCCATAACGACAAAGCAGCAGCAACAACAACAAAAAAGCTACAACAAAAATGACAACAGATACACTCACACAAAAAGAAATGGCAACTACAACACAAATATATGTTCAAGGAAATTTTGTCTTCCATTTATAAATGTTCACCCAAACTAACGGAAGACGCCTGGAAGTGAGTATATACGATCAACTTAATATCTCTCAAATCTCTGACATCGTGTCCCTGAAAGATTTTGACATCTGGAAGATCTGTAGAATAAACACACATCTACAAGAATCGAAGAAAAAAGTGTGAAGAGAATTGCAAAGCGAAGAATCCGAATCTGCCTTTCGGCTGGTCCATACGTCCCTAATTCACCGATGGATCCTACCTAATCCCTTATACTTCACCGGAATGACTGGGTTTGCGTGTGTACACTACTTCGGTAAAGCTTCATAGAAACCAATGCCTCACTTCCGTTTCCTTCTCATCGTCCAATGAAATTGAGGGAGCGATTTCGGAGATTCTGTTCAGGTAAGCGAACTGCAAGTGTGTCACCCTTGGGTATGTTTTCGATGGAGATTGAGAAGCTTGTAACATTCCATTGAAAGGCTAGCGATGATTATACTGCGTAGCTGGAAGACCCACGATAGAATATGGAGTATATATGTAGAAATTTAGTTCTGTTCTCTGTTATGTTCTCCGTTCTGTTCTCTTATAAAATTGCATAGATTAGTGCCGTATGAGACGTAGACGGGGCTGCTTCTCACCCTCGGGCATAATATTAGACAATTAAATACAATAGAAGATGAGGAAGACAGTGATAGGTAGTTAAAGAGCGCGCGCACGAGAAAGAGAGAAAAAAGAAAATGAAGGAAGAAAGGGAGAGAGAGAAATAGGAAGGGGTGAGAGAAGCATAGAAATAGAGAGATTAATCTACCACGTATGAGATCAAAGGATATTCCACTTGACGACCCCTTCCCCCCACTCCACAAAAAATAATAATATAAAAACGAAAAAAAACAGCCTTTGATTTCGAAACTGGACTGAATCTTGATACAAAAAATTGCGCCATCTCTCTCGTGGTAGTTTTAACGGAGCATAACTCAATTTCCTTTATAGCTGAGGATAGAAAACGCGATTTCGTGTTTATGAAATGTCCCTCTGATGACGGAGCCGGTCAGAACGACAACAAAATACAATAGAAGATGAGAGATAGAGAAAAGGCGCGCGCACGAGAGAGAGAGCGAGAGAAAGAGAGAAAATGGCAAGAGAGAGAGAGAGAGGTGGAGGGGGCAAATACACAAGAGAGTAATCCACCATGTATGAGATCAAAGGACACTCCACTTTACGACCCCCCCCCCCCCACGCCAGACACCCACTCAAAAAAAGAAGAATGAGAGTAAAAATGAGTAAAGATAAATAAAACACGAAAAAAGAAGGAAAAAAAAAAGTCTCTGATTTCGAAACTAGACGAGTCTTTNAATATTGAAAAAAAAGGTCATTATTTGACATATGACTTCCTGCAAGATTAGAAACGAGAGTTGCATTACACGGGCAACTATTTCTAGCCATTACCATTAACGGACTCCCCCCCCCCTCCCCTCCCCCCTTGGCAGTTTATAGAAGAAATAAATGTATATCAATTGATTTCTGACGCTTATATATACACACACGCCAAAAGGGTTGCCAAACATATGATTTTTGCTTCTCCTTTGTATATATGCGGAATCTTAATTCACACGAACTCATATGGAAAACCATTCATTCAGCACATGAAATCGCCACCTCTTCCTGCTTTCGCCTGCGCCCAGACGTGGCACCCAATCACCAGTGCCCCCCCTCTCCTTGGCACCCGTGTGTGAGTGCCAAGTGTGATGGCCCTCATCTTGCGACACTCGCCATCGCCCCCGCGCAAGAGAGGGGGGGGAGGAGAGGAAGAGAGAGAGGGAAGATGGAGAAGGAGAGAGAGAGACCGAATGGGAGAGGGAGAAGAAGGAGAAGGAGAAGATGGAGAAAGGAGAGAGGGGAGAGATAGAGATAGATAGAGAGAGAGAGAGAAATAAACAAACAAACAAGAAAAAAATATAAAAATAATAAAAACGAAAGCAACAAAACGAAACAGAGACAAGAGATTGTTGGCTCCCGTCCGCAAGGTTAACCCCCTCTCGTTGTGTACACCTGACGTCGAAAAACTGTCTCGTGATGTCCCTCTTCAGAAAAGACGAGGTCAGGTTTGCTCTCAAGGCTCGAGTCCTGATGGAGGAGCATGACTTGGAGGCCAACGAGAGGTCTAAAAGAGGAATGAATGTCTCTCTTACTCGAGGAGGTGCGCCTAGACTAGGTTATTGGGAATGCGGGCACGCAAATATGGGCACGCACACGGAAATAAGGATACGTACACAAATGCAGGCACGCACATGGAAATACAGGCAAGCACCCGCGAACGACCCCCCCCTCCTACACACACGCACGCACAAACAAAGGCGATCGTCTGTGTTAATAAAGGCAAATAGATAACTTTAATCGTCTGGGCTAATGAACGACAAATGAATAAATGATAAATAAAAAAGAGTAAAATTAAATAAACAAATAACAAACGAGTAAAATTGAATAAACAAATAAAAAGAACATTAAAAAAAATATATATATAACTGAATAAAAAATAACTTTAATCGTCTATGCTAATGAGAGGTGGCTAAACGGGGTTTTTGTTCGGTGATGCAACTGAAGTGAAGATGAAGCTACAGTGGGGTGGCAGCGAGGATAGCGTGGTGGTGAGGGAAGCGACGGGAGGAAGGGGGTGAGTGGGGTGGTGGAGGAGGAGGTGTGGTGAGGAGGTGGAGGGGGATGGAAGAGTGGGAGGAAGAGGAAGGGGATGAGAAGAGTGGGGAGGAGAGAGGAAAAGGAAAGGGATGAAAAGAGTGGGGAGGAGGAGGAAGAGGAAGGAGAAGAGTAAGGAGGAAAGGGAAAGGAGGAAGGAGGAGAGGATGGGGGAGGAAGCAGAGGAGGAAGAGAAGAATGGGAGGAAAGAGGAGGAAGGAGGAGAGGAGTG
>NW_020872789.1:86554-94054 GCF_003789085.1 Penaeus vannamei | reverse complement strand
CAACCACACACACCACAACACACCACACACCACCCAACATTCTATATATATATACAACAATATATAAGTACAATATATCTAATCTATATCACTAATGTATATGTACAATGCGCTACCATCGCGCATATCAGTGCCTGAGCATCGGACAGCTTTTCCCTCACCCGCAGAGCAGGCGTCACATCCGGGCAACAAGGAAATGGGCGAGACCGGTGCCTGTTGGTCTGCGTCCAAAAGCAGCGCGCCAGCCAAGCGGGGTTGTGCTCGAGTTGTGTTTGAGCTTCAATAACTTGTTAAATCTGTGTAAATTTATTATTAGAATTATTATTCGAATTATTTTCAAAGTAAAATTATTTTCATATATTATTCAAATTATTATGGACTCTATCGCATTGAAATGATTTGTGAATAATAATTTTATAGTAGTTTATTGTTAAAATCTGTGTAAATCTATATTGAAATTAATATTCAAATCTATTTTCAAAGTAAAATTTAAAATTCATTTTCATTATTATTTAAAATTATTATTCAAACTCTATGCAGTTTGAAATGATTTTGAGTAATAATTTTATAATGATTTTAATGATGAATGAAAATAATTTTAGTTTGAAATTAGTTTGGATAATGATTTTAATAATGAATGAAAATAATTTTAGTTTTGAACTATAATTGAATAATGATTTTGATAATAAATTAAAATAATTTTAATTTGAAAATAATTTGAATAATAATTTGAATAATAAATTGAAATGATTTTAAATGTTCGGTGCAAATTGAAATAGAATAGAGTTGCGACAAAATTAGACAATAGAAAAATAGCCAGTGCACGCAAAAAAAAATAAAATAATCAAAAATACACAATGCAAAACCGGCTCGCACCAAAAAAATCTGATTAAATGATATAAGAATAATTAAGGATATATTATGATATAATAGTATAGTTAATATAATATCATTATATGTTATTATATTATGTTTATTATCATTTCATGTTTTCTTATTATGATTAATCATATTGTATATTGATTATTATGCTTTATCATATATTGTCATTATTATTATCCATTAATACAATTATGTTATTATATTATATTATATTTTATTGTTATATAAGTATTATGCATATATATCAATTATTTATGCTCTTAGCTATTACATTATTTTTATTATCCTTATAATGATGATGATCATGCTGGGGAGTATTATTTTAATTACTTATTGATATTTTTTTATTAATTCATATTATATTATGCATAATAATTATTATTATTATTACTATTATTATCATTGTCATTATTATTATTATGATTATTATTATCATTATTATCATTGTTATTATATCAACACTGAAATATTAGAAAGAAGGAGAGATAGTAAAAGGGAGACTAAAATTAATAAAAGAGAGAGAGAAGGAATATGAGCAAAGGGAGAGAAAGAAGAAACGAAGTAAAAGGGAGAAGGTAAAATGAGTAAGAGAGAGAGGGAAAATGAGTAGTAAAAGGAGAAGAAATGAGTAAAATGAGGAGAGAGAGAGGGAATGAGAGTAAAAGGGAAGAGAGAGGGAAATGAGCAAAAGGGAGAGAGGGAAGAGTAAAAGGAAGAGACGGAAATGAGAGTAAAGGGGAGAGAGAGAAACGAGTAAAAGGAAGAGAGGGAAATGAATAAAAGGGAGAGAGAGAAATGAGAGTAAAAGGGAGAAGAAATGAGTAAAAGAGAGAAAGGAAATGAGCAAAAGGGAGAGAGGGAGGGTTACACTGCAGACGGAGACACTGAAGTAGATATAGACTGATCCACCTCCCCCCTCACCCCCCCCTACCCACCCCTCTTGCACCTGCCTGAAATAAGTCGAGTAAATGTTTGCTTTCGTGTTCTTCTTGGCGAGAGTGGAATTTTGTTCATTTTTTTTTTTTTTTTTTTTTATGTGTGTTCTCTTCCTTTCTCTTCTCTCTGTGTATGTATAGTCTATCTGGCTTTCTTCATTCTCTTTCTTCTTTCTTTCTTTCCTTTCTTCTTCTCGTCTCTCTCTTCTCTTCTCTCTCTCTCGTTATCTCTCTCTTCTCTCTCTCTCNCTGTCCAATCAAATCCAATTATTGGTTATTATTGCTATTACTATACTTTTTGCTGTTTTTGTATTCATCATTGTTATTTTGTTATCATTAACTCTTACTGTTATTCATTAACATTGTTATCATTATCATTATTATAATTATTATTGTAATTATTATTATTATTATTATTCATCATTTATCATTATCATTATCATTATTTATCATTATCATTATCATTATCATAATCATAATCATAATTCATAATCATAAATCATTAATCATATCATAATCATAATCATAATCATAAATCATAATCATAATCGATATCATAATCATAATCATAATCATAATCATAATCATAATCATAATCATAATCATAATCATAATCATAATCCATTATTATTATTATTATTATCATTATTATTATTATTATCATAGATGTTGTTGTTGTTGTTAGCAGTATCATGATAATTATTGTTATCATTATTATCACTATCATTATTAGTACTTTATCATTATTATCATCATTATTATCAAAATTATCATTATTATTATATTATCAATATTGTATTGGTATTATCATTATATTGAATTTATTATCATTATTCTATTGACTATCATTTTTATCCTTATTTTATTGACTATCATTTTTTTATCCTTATTTTATTGACTATCATTATTATCATTATTTTATTGACTATCATTTTTATCATTATTTTATTGACTATCATTATTATCATTATTTTATTGACTATCATTTTTATCATTATTCATTGACTATCATTTTTATCCTATTTAATCATTATTATCATTATTTTATTGACTATCATTATTAACATTATTATGTATATGCACATATATCATTAACACAGCTATTTGAAGGGGGGGGGGGGGATGTTAAGAAGGAAGCTAGGAAGGGAAAGCGAAAGGAAGGGTTAGAAGAAAGGGGAGAGAGAGAGAAAGGGAGGGGAAGGGAACATAAAAAGAAAAGGGAAATAAGGAAGGGGAAACTGAGGGGCTTAAAGAGGGGTAAGAGGAAAGGGGAAGGGAAGAAAGAAGGGAAGAGAGGAGGAAAAAGAGGGATGGAATGGAAGAGAAGGTGAGAGAGGGAAGGAAAGGAGGGTGGAGGAGGGGGGGAGATTAAAGAGAAAATGGGGAAAGTGGGAGGAGGTAGATTTAGGATTTAAAGTGGAAGGGGAGGGAGGAATTTTAGGGAGATTTGAGTGTGTGAGGGGGAGGGCAGAGCGGGAAAGGAAAGGGGAAATGGGAAGCGAAAGGTAGGAGGGAGAAATAGGGAGAGAAAAGTACCTCTTATTTTTATTTGTTCCGTGGAAATTTCATGGGTCCCGCTAGGATGTCAGTTTTTATATGAAATGGTAATGAAAACTAGACTCTATAGACCTGGATGATGATTCGAGCAATTAGTGTGATTATTGGCAAGCGTGTGTATGAGTGTTTGTGTGTATGTTTGTTTCATTCGTTGTTGTGGGCGTGTGTGTTAAAGACTAACCTGATTATATTTGCGGGATCTAGTATTAATATTGAATATTGTATATTCGTATCTGTGTTTACGTGCGAGTATCTTAGCGTGTGTTTGCTAAAGTGTAGTTATTGTAATAATATAATTAATAGTCACAACATAAACAAGTACTACCATTATAACTACTTATTTTATTTATTAAGCAAAATTTGTTTCGGATGACCGGAAAGGAAAATTTAGAGGTTGTCTAATTTCATATACAATGTGACTGAGGACTTGAAGTCAATCTTTTCGTGTAAAATGCTGTAATAAGGAACAAAACAGATTAAAAAATCGGTTACACATACTGTCATCATTATTGTTATTATTGCTATTACTCTAATTTTGCTGTTTTTATTCATCATTGTTATTTTGTTATCATTACTCTTACTGTTATTATTAACATTGTTATATCATTATTATTATTATTTTTTTGTTGTTATTATCATCTTATTATTATTATTATTATTATTATCATTATCATTATTATTATAGCTGTTGTTATTGTTGTTAGCATTATCATAATAATTATTGTTATCATTATTATTATCACAATTATTATTACTTTTACTATTATCATTATTATCAAAATTATCATTACTATTATATTATCGATATTGTATTGGTATTATCATTATATTGATTTTATTATCATTATTCTATTGACTATCATTTTTATCATTATTTTATTGACTATCATTTTTATCATTATTTTATTGACTATCATTATTATCATTATTTATGTATATGCACATATATCATTAACACAGCTATTTGAAAGGGGGGGATGTTAAGAAGGAAGCTAGGAAGGGAAAGCGAAAGGAAGGGTTAGAAGAAAGGGGAGAGAGAGAGAAAGGGAGGGGAAGGGAACATAAAAAGAAAAGGGAAATAAGGAAGGGGAAACTGAGGGGCCTTAAAGAGGGGTAAGAGGAAAAGGGGGAAGGAAAGAGAAGGGAAGAGAGGAGGAAAAAGAGGGATGGAATGGAAGAGAAGGTGAGAGAGGGAAGGAAAGGAGGGTGGAGGAGGGGGGAGATTAAAGAGAAAAAGGGGAAAGTGGGAGGAGGTAGATTTAGGATTTAAAGTGGAAGGGGAGGGAGGAATTTTAGGGAGATTTGAGTGTGTGAGGGGGAGGGCAGAGCGGAAAAGGAAAGGAGAAATGGGAAGCGAAAGGTAGAAGGAGGGAGAAATAGGGAGAGAAAAGTACCTATTTATATTTGTTCCGTGGAAATTTCATGGGTCCCGCTAGGATGTCAGTTTTTATATGAAATGGTAATGAAAACTAGACTCTATAGACCTGGATGATGATTCGAGCAATTAGTGTGATTATTGGCAAGCGTGTGTATGAGTGTTTGTGTGTATGTTTGTTTCATTCGTTGCTTGTGGGCGTGTGTGTTAAAGACTAACCTGATTATATTTGCGGGATCTAGTATTAATATTGAATATTGTATATTCGTATCTGTGTTTACGTGCGAGTATCTTAGCGTGTGTTTGCTAAAGTGTAGTTATTGTAATAATGATATAATTAATAGTCACAACATTGTAAAAGTACTACCATTATAACTACTTATTTTATTTATTAAGCAAAATTTGTTTCGGATGACCGGACGGAAATTTAGAGGTTGTCTAATTTCATATACAATGTGACTGAGGACTTGAAGTCAATCTTTTCGTGTAAAATGCTGTAATAAGGAACAAAACAGATTAAAAATCGGTTACACATACTGTCATCATCATTATTGTTATTATTGCTATTACTCTAATTTTTGCTGTTTTATATTCATCATTGTTATTTTGTTATCATTACTCTTACTGTTATTATTAACATTGTTATTATCATTATTATTAGTAGTATTTTTTGTTGTTGTTATTATCATCTTTATTATTATTATTATTATTATCATTATCATTATTATTATAGCTGTTGTTATTGTTGTTAGCATTATCATAATAATTATTGTTATCATTATTATTATCACAATTATTATTATTACTTTTACTATTATCATTATTATCATCATTATTATCAAAATTATCATTACTATTATATTATCGATATTGTATTGGTATTATCATTATATTGATTTTATTATCATTATTCTATTGACTATAATTTTTATCATTATTTTATTGACTATAATTTTTTATCATTATTTTATTGACTATAATTTTTATCATTATTTTATTGACTATCATTATTATCATTATTTATGTATATGCACATATATCATTAACACAGCTATTTGAAGGGGGGGGGGGATGTTAAGAAGGAAGCTAGGAAGGGAAAGCGAAAGGAAGGGTTAGAAGAAAGGGGAGAGAGAGAGAAAGGGAGGGGAAGGGAAAATAAAAAGAAAAGGGAAATAAGGAAGGGGAAACTGAGGGGCTTTAAAGAGGGGTAAGAGGAAAAGGGGAAGGGAAGAGAAGGGAAGAGAGGAGGAAAAAGAGGGATGGAATGGAAGAGAAGGTGAGAGAGGGGAGAAAAGGAGGGTGGAGGAGGGGGGGGGGGGATTAAAGAGAAAAAGGGGAAAGTGGGAGGAGGTAGATTTAGGATTTAAAGTGGAAGGGGAGGGAGGAATTTTAGGGAGATTTGAGTGTGTGAGGGGGAGGGCAGAGGGAAAGGAAAGGGGAAATGGGAAGCGAAAGGTAGAAGGAGGGAGAAATAGGGAGAGAAAAGTATCTCTTATTTTTATTTGTTCAGTGATAATTTCATGGGTCCCGCTAGGATATAGTTATATGTGATTGCACACAACACACACACACACACACACACACACACACAACATATATATATATATATATATATATATATATATATATATATATATATATATATATATATATGTGTGTGTGTGTGTGTGTGTGTGTGTGTGTGTGTGTGTGTGTGTGTGTGGTGTGTGTGTGTGCGTGTGTGTGTGTGCTGTGTGTGTGTGTGTTTGTGTGTTGATGTAAACATGTGTGTGTATGAATATGTGTGTGTGTGCGTGTTTGTGCGTACAAATATTGTGTGTGTATGTCTGTATGTATACGTGTCTATGCAGTACACACACACAAACACACACGCACTATTCCCATTTCTTGAGTATACAACGCGGCATGTCACGGACGTCTCCTTATTTCAGCAATACCAAAACATTCCCCTGAGAAGCCGTGTGAGCGGTCTGCAATTAGGGCTGAAGACCTCTCAAAATGCAACGATTGCAGATACCAAGGTTGTCATTATCTGCGTATTGCTCTCTTCCCCGAAAGATGAAAATAGTATGGTGCAATTTTACCTCTTTTTTCCGAGTCTTGCTGTGCTAGAAACTTTTTCCTTGGAGGTGAATTTTTGGAAGGAAGGAGGTATTCTTAAAATTGTTTTCTTGTCGTCTTTTCATGGAAAAGGAAAAGGAAAAGAAAAAGAAAACACGATATCTACGTACCTATCTATTTTTAACCGTGTTTTCACCTTCTTATGTTTCTCATTTTATATGATTATCGCACATACATACATGTGTGTGTACACGTGTGTCAATGTTCATTTTTCTGTCTATCTATCTGTCTAGCAGCCTACCTGACTATTTACCAATCCAAACACACACACAGACACACACACACACACACACACACACACACACACACACACAACACACACACACACACACACACACATATATATATATATATATATATATATATATATATATTACACACATATGTATATGTATATACATACACACACACACACACACACAACACACACACACACACACACACAACACACACACACACACACACACACACACACACACACACACACACACACATATAATAACATAATACGCATATGTATATGTATATACATAAACACACACACACACACACACACACACACACACACACACACACACACCACACACACACACACACACACACACACACACACATATATATATATATATA
>NW_020872789.1:71554-76554 GCF_003789085.1 Penaeus vannamei | reverse complement strand
TCTCTCTCCTCTCTCTCTCTCTTCTTTTCACCTATCCAACCCACGTTTGCTGTAAACTTTTATCTGCAATAATATCAGGTCTGCATTGCTTCAACACCTGCGTCTCTCTCTCTCGCTCTCTCTCTCTCTCTCTCTCTCTCTCTCTTCTCTTCTCTCTCTTTCTCTCTCTCTCTCTCTCTCTCGTCTCTCTCTCATCTCTCTCTCTCTCTCTCTCTCATTTCTCTCTCCCTCATATCTATCTATCCTCTTCTCTTAAATTCAAGTCTCTCTCTCTCATATCTGTCCTCTCGTTCTCTCCACATCTCTCTCGTCTTACCATCTCTCCACTCTCGTCTCTCTCTATCTGCCATCGCATCGTCTCGTGCGCTCAGTCGGGATCGCGCATCTCTCATCAGCGTGGGCTAGGCGTCGTCTCCTCTCCGTCAGTCATCTCATCTCTCTCTCGTCAGGTCGGTTCTCTCTCTCTCCTCTCTCATCGCTCTCTCTCTCACTATCTTTTTATCTATCTCTTTCTTCTCTCTCCTTCTCTCGTCTTTATCTATCTCTCCATTTCTCTCTCTCACTATCATCTTTTTTTTTTTTCTGCTTCTCTCGTTTTTCTCACCTCTCTCCTTCCCCTCCCCTCACCCCCTTCCTCTCTCCTCCCTCCCTCCCATCCTCTCTTGCCTCCGACCTTCCTTCCCTCTCATTTTCTCTCCTCCTCTCTCATCCACCGCTCTTTTTTCGCCAATCCGCAATTTGCAAGGGTGAGAGCATAACATGACATGAATAAAAGGCGCGTCGATGAGTGATGGGGGGGGGGGCGTGAGTAACAATAGGGGGGGGGGTCTTTATATCTTACGAGAGCAAGCGAGTAATGGGTAAGTGAGACAAAGGGTTCATGTGAGTAATGGGTGTGGTGATGAGACAGGTTCATGCATGAGTCATGTCGGATGGTGTGGGGTGATGTTTTGGTATTTATTTGAAGTGAGTCACTGGCGGGGGAGGGAAAGTGAGGGGCAGAGGAGTCCAGATATTGATATAGGAAAGTGTGGACTTGTACCTGGTGGGAATTATAACCGTGGCATGGCTTGTCTTCTGCTTCGGTTTCTTTCTCTGTTCTCTCTCTTTTCATCTCTTTGGCTGTCTCTGTCTGTCTCTTATTTCCCTTCTTCTCTCTCTCTCTCTCCCTGTCTTCTTTTTTTCTTTCTTTCTCTTCATCTTCGTTCTCGTCTCTCTTCCTCTCTCCCATCTCTCTTCCTCTCCTCATCTCGCTCATCTCTTCTCGTCTCTCTCTCTTCCTCTCTCGTCTCGTCTCTTCTCATGTTTCTCTCTTCACCTCTCTTCACTCTCATCAGTTCACATCTCCTCCGATCTCTCCTCTCTCTCTCTCGTCAGCTCTCTGCTCCTCTCTCTGCTTTTCTCTATTCTTTCTCTTTTTTTTCATCTCTGAGCGGATCTCTCTTCTCTCTTCTCTCTCTCTCTCGAGCCGTACACATGCACATACAAACACACACACACACACATACACACACACACACAACACAAGGCGACACAAATTTACACACAGGGATGATTGTCACATCACACAGTCTTTTTACGCACTCGCACGCACCGACGCACACACGCACAACACACATATGCACACAGCACACACACACAGCACACACAGATGCACACACACATCACACACACACACAGTGCACACACAGACACACACACACTTATTCTTCACATTGGAACACACAGCACACACACACATCACACACACACACACCACTACACTCACACAACACACACATAAATTCCACATTCATCCAAAAACACAACCACTCACACAAACAACTATATATGCATGCATATATGTATATACATGTATTTTTATATATATGCCGTATGTATATAGAATGCCGCAGTGCGTCTCACCAGACCGTCAAAGATGACAGATAAGACAGGAGTTGAAGTTAGGGATGATGAATTACTTTACAGAATAAGAGACGAGAGAGAGAGAGAGAGAGAGAGAGAGAGAGAGAAGAGAGAGAGGAAGAGAGAGGAGAGAGAGGAGAGAGAGAGAGAACAGTAGAGAGAGAGAGAGAGAGACAGAGAGAGAAGAGAGAGAGAGAGAGAGAGAGAGAGAGAGAGGAGAGAGAGAGAGAGAGAGAGAGAGAGAGAGAGAGAGAGAGAGAGAGAGAGAGAGAGAGACGAGTAAAGACGAAGATCAAGTGAGACTTTGAACAACAATTCAAAATTTTAAGGAAAAAGAATATACACTTTTTTTTTTTCTCTTCCAGGGAAACAGATGTCTTCTCCAAAATGCGCGAGAGTTGATAAAGCACTTTCTGTGAATCAACAGAATGATATTAAAAGAAAGATTACGAATCAGAAAGGAAATTATCGATGAAATTAAAATGATGAAGTAAAGAAAAAAGAAAAAAAAGGAATGAAATTAAAAGGAAAAAATCAAATCAGAGAGGGAATTATCAATGGCATTAAAATGATGAAAGAAAAAAGAAAAAAAAGGAAAAAAATTAATGAAATTAAAAGGAAAAATTAAAATCAGAAAGGAAATTATCAATGGCATTAAAATGGTGAAAAAAAATTGCACAGAAAGAAAGAAAGAAGGAGAGAAGAAGAAAAAAAAAAAGATAAATGCAAATGGAATTCAAATTAACTTTTCCAGTTTTTTCACTCTAAACATTTTTATCTGTTAAATGTTATTTCTGTTAAATGAACAGAAATAACGACACAAAGAACAGACATATCTTATCATGATCCTTTACCTCTTTGTTCAACAGGAAGGAATTTGTTCAACTAAGAGACAGTTGTTCTCTCGCCTCTCCTGTTCAACAGCTGTTATAGGCTGAGAGAGTTCATTATGAATAGCGGAAAACAGAGAGAAGAATAACAAGAAAATGAAAGTTTCTAAGAAAGTGAAAGAAAACGAGAAAAGGGGCGAGAAGAGAGAGAGAGAGGTAGATAGAGCATGATGATTATATAGATAAAGAGAGAGAGAAGAGAGAGNAGAATATTGCCAGTGGAATACCTGAGAATATTGCAGTATGCACAGTAATCAAGAAATTAACGAACCCATTTGGGTGAACTTGAAAGGAAAGTCTCACCTGTGTTGGAATATTAACGTGTATTTTATAATTATGATTTTTTTTATTATGAATTATAATTTTTTATCATTGCTATCATCAGCAGGGTTGGCAATTTGCCTGTTTGTCTTTTGAGATTATTCTGGTAATTACCATTATTTTGTTTGCTTTATTGTATTTTCTTTTGTTAATATAAATTTTATTACTATTATTATTATTATCGTAATATTAATAATGATAGTGATATTGATAAAAATGATAGAAATAATGAAGATCATGATGATAATGATAAATCTCATTATCATTGTTATTATTATCATTACTATTGGTATCATTATCATTACTATTTCATTATCATTAAATACATTATTATCATTAAATTTTTATCATTATCATTATCCTTGCTGTTATTATTACTATCATTGTTGACATTATCCTTTTGATAGTAATAATAATTATGTTAACAATAATGATAACAACAACAACAACAACAACAATAATAATAATAATAATAATAATGATAATAATAATTGTAGTAATAATAGCAATAGTGATAGTGATAATAACAAGAATAATAATGGTAGTAATAAAAATAATCATTATCATTATTACCTCCGCCAAGGTGGTTTTGGTAGCGTTTTGGTAGTGTTGGTTAGTTAGTTAGTTTGTTGGTTAACAGGATAGCTCAAAATGTTATTGGCAGATTTTTATTAGATTTTTACCAGAGGTGTGTCTTAGCCCAACTTAAGTGCTATAAATGCTGATCCGGATCCAGGAAATGTTTAAATGATTGTATTAGTTATCCCTATTGCCTTGGCGGAGGTATGCGCTCTCTGAGTGCTTCATGTTCTAGATATTATCATTATCGTCAGCAGCATTATGGCCATTATCATCATAACTACTGTAGCATTATTATTATCATAATAATTGTTACTAAGATTATAATATTATCATTATTGCCATTATCTTTACTAACATCATTATCATCGTTATTAACATTATCATCATTGCTATCATTCCTTTTGTTATTATTATGATCATTGTTATTGTTATCATCATAATCATCTCCATTATTATCATTATTATTGCTATTATTATCATTATCATCATCATCATCATTATTATTATTATTATCAGTGTTGTCATTATCATTATTATCAGTGTTGTTACTATCATTAATATTGTTATCATTATGATTACCTACACCAAGGAGGTTATGTGTTTGGTAGGGCTGGTTAGTTTGTTGGTTGGTTAGTTAGCAGGATTACTCAAAAAGTTATGAATTTTTTATCAAACTTTTACAAAAGGTGTGTCTTTGCCTAACAGAGATGCCAATAACTTCTGGTGGCGATAAGGACTTTTTTTAAATAATTGCATTAGTTACCCCTAGTACCTTGACAATAGGGGTAACTATTATTATTGTCATTACCTTTATTATCCGCCTTGACAGAGGTATGCGCTCTCTGAGTGCTTCTAATCCTTATTATTATTATGATTATTATAATTTTCATTCTTATTATCTCCATTATATCACTATCGTTATCACCATCACTATTTGTAATTATTAATATTATCATAGATATCATAATCATCTTATTTCGTTTATTATCATTATCCTCATTATCACAATTTCTATAAATGTTATCGTTATCATTATCATCATTATTATTATCCTAATAATTTACGTGTGTCCTCTTATTCCATTCGAATGCACACGAAGATTTTTTTTTTAAAGTTAACCGGAATCATAATCAATGTGAAAGCATGTGACATTACTTAATCAATGTCGGTGTAAAATGGAATGACACTTGAAAACACAAGATTTTAAGAATGACACATAAATATATCATCATCATCAATGCTATCTTTATTATTGTCATTGCTATAATCATCATTAACATATTACTATTATTAAGTAATACT
>NW_020872789.1:57300-60268 GCF_003789085.1 Penaeus vannamei | reverse complement strand
CTCTCTCTCTCTCTCTCTTTCTCCTTCTCCTTCTCTCTCTCATTTTTCTTTTCCCTTTTTTCTTGTATAGAAAGTGTTTAATGTAGAAAATTTAGTTTTGTGTTTTCTCTGTATAAAAACGTTTTACTTATATATTAAATCATCAAATCACTTAAGTATATTTCATCCTTTTAATTGCTCATATTATATTACCATGTTTAATATTCCATATATTTCCTATAATAATCGTTATATTCATCTACTAAGCATCATATTATTCTAATTTCCATATCGTAAGTGAATATGCATTTTTAACATACCATTAGGGAGGAAATTAGCCAAGTAATATTAAGATTTAATGTTTTCCGCTTAAGAAAGGTGTTAAAATCTACTTCATGGTTTCATTTCATAGGAACAGATTTGCTTCAGGAGTCTATGTCACTGAAGTATGTGTATATATGTAGTATTCTAATGAAGTGTGGCCTTGTGAAAGGGAGAAAACGGCTGTGGGTTTTGGGAGTGATAGAGGGATCGATTTGATTGCTGGACACACGAACACATATCACACAAAACACATACACACACCCACCCACACACAACACACACGCAACGCGCACACACACACTTCCTCACACACACACACACACACACACACACACCACATATGATATATATGTAGACAGGCACCACAATAAACAGGCGGGAGGGCAGAGAGAAGAGAGAGAGAGAGAGAGAGGAGGATGAGGAGCGAGAGAGAGAGAGAGGAGAGGAAGAAGAGATAGATAGATAGATAGAAGATCGGGATGAGAGAGATAGAAGGGGGAGCGGGAGGATTCGAGAGAGAGAGCGGAAGGAGAGAAGAGATGAGGAGAGAGAGAGAGAGAGAGAGGATTGAAGAGAGGAGAGCATAGAAAGAGCGAGGGAAAGAGAGAGGAGAAGAAATGAGAGAAGAGAGGATGGAGAGAGAGAGAGAATATTCCAGCTCAGAACGGGGAGAGAGAGGAGGGAGAGAGAGAGAGAGAGAAGAGCGGGACGAGAGGAGAGTGAGAGGGAAGAGAGGAGAGGGAGAGAGAGAGAGAGATGAGGAGAGAGAAGAGAGCAGGAAGAGACAGAGAGACAGACAGACCCAGAGTTGAGACAGACAGACAGAGCAGAGACAGACAGAAGAGACAGGACGAGAGAGCGAGAGAGAGCTGAGAGAGAGGACAGGACAGACGAACCGAGAGAGAATGGATGGAGAGTAGAGATGAGAGAGGAGAGTAGAAGAGAGAGAGACAGAGACCGGACAGAGAGAAACAAGAGACAGACAGACCAGAAGACAGACAGAGAGACAGACCAGAGAGAGAGGAGAGGGAGAGACGAGGAGGGGAGAGAGAGAGAGAGAATGAGACGAGCGGAGACGGAGAATGAAGACGAGAGAATAGGAGGAAGCAGGGCTAGAGCATCGAAGTTGACAATGAGAAGAAGAGTAGAGAGGACGAGGAAGAGAAGGAGAAATACTCACAAATTGTTTATCGTTCGTCTTTATCCTCCCTTCCATTCTTCACTACATCCACTAAATCCCTCTGGAAATGAACTTTCGAAGACACGCTTTTAACGAACTTGTAAACGATATAATTGCGAAAGATGATATCCTGTGTGTCGTAGTTCTATTTATTTATTTATTTATCTATTTTTCCGTTAATCTTTTAATCTTCTTTGTCGCGTTTTTCTTTTTTTTTGCGTTTTATTTGTTCTTGTCGTGCGTTTTTTGCGTCGTATTTTCATAGCGTTTATCAACGTTTTTTATCATATTTTTTCGATCTCTGTTGCATTAGTGTCTGTTTTTATTATATGTTTCGTCGTCATCATCATAATTATCTTCGTCATCCTTACTATCATCACCAGTCCCGTCATCTCTGTCAACCTTGTTATCACCATCAAAATCATCATCACCTTCACCATCAGCAATCATCATTATCATCACCACTACCCCCACCACCACCACCACCCTCCTCCTCCCTCTCTCACTCCTCTTCGCTTCTCATCATCATCATCATCATATCATCAATATCATCATCATCATTCATCATCATCATCAAGCAGCAGCAGGCAGCATCACCACCACCCACCAAACTTCCCAACCATCGCTCTCAAAAACCCTCGTGTCCCCATCATCAACCACCACCATTATCACCACCATCCTCTCATCCTCCTCACCACCACACCTACTACAATCACCATAACACCCCCCCCCCACAAAAAAAAAAAAACTCCCAAAATATGCCTTCTAATCAAAAGATAATTTGAAGAACTCATCACCACAGATGCCACTTCCAATCATCACCCAAGAAAAAGGAATTAGCATAAAGAGTGCGGTAATTAAATAATGATAGAAAACAACTAATTATTTGCAATTAAGGGTAATTACTGTATTGATGTTCCTCGTAAATTGTGTCTTTGTTGACCTTCGTGTGGATGACTGGGTATTTTGGGTATTGGGGGGGGGGGGGGGGATAGATAGATAGATAGATAGAGAGAGAGAGAGATAGATAGATAGATAGATAGATAGATAGATAGATAGATAGATAGATAGATAGAGAGAGAGAGAGAGAGAGAGAGAAAGAGAGAGAGAGAGAGAGAGAGAGAGAGAGAGAGAATGTGTGTAAATATATATATATATATATATATATAATATATATATATATATATATATATATATATATGTATGTATGTATGTATATATATGTATATTATGTATCTATCTATCTATCTATCTATCTATCTATCTATCTCTATCTTAATCTATATCTATCTATATAATATATATTTATATATATATATTATTTATATTATTATATATATATATATTATATACAATATATATATATATTTATATATTTTCGAATACACACACACACACACATATACAATCCTACTTCTATTTTCGTGCATGCAAAAATGAGCACAAACATGCCATCGCCTGCATGCTCTTTCCCAAACCCCTTTT
>NW_020872789.1:44800-47300 GCF_003789085.1 Penaeus vannamei | reverse complement strand
TACCGATGATAATGATAGTGGTGATAATAATGATAATGATGGTAACAATTAATGATGACAACAATAAAATGATAATTAAATAAATAGTATATACAATAACATAATAATCAAATATAACATATAATATACTTTTGATACCATTTTTGCTGCAATGGATATTCTTTTGCTGTGACATACTTCCTCCTGTTTATTCGTTTTCTAAAATCTCCCCTGTGTGCAAGGAACAGTGTCCGGGGGTTGCACATCCACTGCAGCGCGCGGATCGCTGATCAGGTAAGATTGCTAGACGATAACGCTACCATTACCTGCATCACATAGTAATAGCGATAATGATAGAAATAATGCTGATATTTTTGATAATAATAAAGCATACAATAATAAAGAAAACAAATACAAAGTGTATTGAGAGTTTGTTTATGATAATGTAGTGATAATAATGATGACAATGATCATAATTGGTAACAAAGTAATATTATTGCAGTGATAGCGATAATAATGGTGATGACGATAATGCTAATATTGATAATAATAACGATATTGATGTGATAAATGGTGATAATGATTATGACAATAATAACAAGAATCATGTTAATGATAACATTAATAATAAGCATTAGTTCATCATCATCACATCATCATCACCATCATCGTCATCATCATCATAATGATAATAATAATAACAGTAGTAATCATAGTTACAATAATAGTAATTATGCTGATAATTATGATGATTACCCTCATCATTATCTTTATTATTAATAATTTATAATCTCTTTCTTTTTGATATACCTGAACATTTTTAAAAACTTTGTCTTGGTTTTTAGTTTCATGTCTTATATCCTGAATCATATCTAATTCTTACCTGGAAAATCACTTTTCCAGGTAAACGCATAAGTTTACTAAAAGGATAAAATAAACTTATAAAAAGGAAAAGATGAACAAAAATCGAAATAAAAGTAAGAGAGAAACTTTTTAAAAAAGTAAAAGAAAGAAAAAAAACGTACTGTTTTCCTCTTTTCCAAAACGAACTTACATTCTACCATAAAGTATTTACGTATGAGACATCCCCCTATTTCTCATTTCGTAATAAATGTCACCCACAACCATTGTTCTACGGAAACTGATATTCACAACAACAATGCTACAAGCCTTAAGTTCCACCTTGTATATTTTTCTCAGCAGCAGTAAAGGAAATACGTCAGTTAGTAGATAAGATCTGTTTTAGCGTGTTCAGACTGCGGGTTTCGATACAGTGTGTGTAGAAGGGAGGGAAAAATGGAGAGTGGGGGGGAGGGAGGAAGTGGGGATGGAGAGATAGAGAGATTAGGGAGGGAAAATAGAGAGAGAGAGAGAGAAGAGAGAGAAGAGAGAGAGAGAGAGAGAGAGAGAGAGAGAGAGAGAGAGAGAGAGAGAGGGAGGGAGGGAGGGAGAGAGAGAGAGAGAGAGAGAGAGAGAGAGAGAGAGAGAGAGAGAGAGAGAGAGAGAGAGAGAGAGAGAGAGAGAGAGAGAGGGAAGAGAACAAGAGCAAGAGAGAGAGAGAAGGCGAGGTCAAGGGCAAGCGAGAGAGAGAAAAAGAGAAAGAGAGAGGAGGAGAGAGAAAGAAAGATACCTCAACCAGTTTTGGAGTCTCACCCCATTTACTCTGTTGCCCATCTGATGCACCTGCACTAACCTCATTAACCCTAATGACTTCTCAATCAACTTATAGATGATGGTGTTGTTTTCTTTTTCGGTAAAGATCCATAAGTGTTTATCTAAGATTATCAATGCTTCGTCTGGATAAAAGGAAGGCTTCCTTTATCTGATCATTTGTCTAAGTACCATTTCATCTTATTTATTGTAAAGTATTTCATCTATATATGAGTTATAAGATTATGATTTGTCGTCTCAGTTGCTAGAAATCTTGAAAATATATTTTATGTCAATGAAATGTTCTTTATTTTCTTTCATTTCAAAAACAGTGCTTTAAGATTTTTATTTGTACCCTTTATTATGTACATTTGTTTTAATTTTTGTTTCATGCGTTAAAAAAATGTATATATATATAAGTACAGAACATCATCCCTAATAAGCACACAGTCTTTATAATTTTTTTTATAAACTATTCTGATATAGAATGGTTTTACTTTTTTTAAAAAATCTCCCTCTATCTTTTTTCTTTTTTTCTTCCTCTAAAACATCATCCCTTCATCTCTAATACGTTGTTGTTAAGCGCGCTGTCGCCCTGTCAATCATGTACAGTGTTGGCTAATTTACATAGCCTGATCTGTTGGTTGCTGGGGTAATAAAGTTGGAATATTATATACTTTTATGATTATGTTTACTCTCCCCCTCTCTCTCTTTTCTCTTTCTGTATCTCTCTCTCTCTCTCTCTGTTTCTCCCTCCCTCCCTCTCTCTTCCTTCTCTCTCTCTCTCTCTCTCTCTCTCTCTCTCTCTCTCTCTGCCTCCCTCCTCCCCCCTCCTCCCTTCCCTCCCTCCTCCCTTCCTCCTCCCCTTGCC
>NW_020872789.1:32300-37300 GCF_003789085.1 Penaeus vannamei | reverse complement strand
AATACGTAGATTTTTTAGTAAATGTAGACATAAGAAAATACATGCATAAAGAACTGAACACGTAGAACACAAAGAAATGAAAAGGTAGATTGATAGATGAATAGATAGTAGATGAATTAGATAGATGATAAATTAGATAGATTAATGAATAGATGAACCAGTAGATACATCTATAAACAAACAAACTAATCACAGACAAGATAATAAAGGAATAAATTAGATAGACGATAGATAGATCCATGAATAGATGAACCAGTAGAAACATTTATAAACAACAAACAAACAAATCACAGGCAAGATAATAGATCAATAAATTATATACATGATCGATAAAATTAATGAATAGATGAATCATTAAACTCATTTATAATCAAACAAACAAACAAATCACAGATAAGATAATAGATCAATAAACTAGAAACATGATAGATAAAATCACCGAGAAGATGAATCAGTAGATACATCCATAACAAACAAAACAAACAAATCACAGATAGAATAATAGATAATAAATCAGATACATGAAAGATAAAATCCCATAGCAGCAGACAGACGAGATGATAAAAAAAAAAACAAAAAAATAGATAAAATTACCGAATAGATGAATCAGTAGATACATCCATAAGCAAACAAACAAACAAATCACAGATAAGATAATAGATAAATAAATTAGAAACATGATAGATAAAATCACCGAATAGATGAATCAGTAGATACATCCATAAACAAACAAACAAATCACAGACAAGATGATAGATTAAAAAAAAAAAAAAAAATAGAAACATAGATAAAATCACCGAATAGATGAATCAGTAGATCATCCATATAAACAAAAACAAACAACATCACAGATAAGATAATGACAAATAAATCAGATACATGATAGATAAAATTTCCGTAACAGATGAATCAGTAGATTATCCATAAACAAACAAACAAAATCACAGACAAGATTGATAGATGAAAAAAAAAAAAAAAAAAAATAGAAACATAGATAAAATCACCGAATAGATGAATCAGTAGATATATCCATAAACAAACAAACAAATCACAGACAAGATAATAGATAAAAAAAAAAAAAAAAAAAAAATAGAAACAGATAAAATCACCGAATAGATGAATCAGTATACATCCATAAAGAAACAAAAAACAAATCACAGACGATAGATAAAAAAAAAAAAAAAAAAATAGAAACATGATAGATAAAATCACCGAATAGATGAATCAGTAGATACATCCATAAACAAACAAACAAACAAATCACAGACGAGATTAATTGCTTCTCGAAATCACGTTCGAATGAGCTCGACAAGCACCGACTCGTTAAAGCAAAGAGTCGCTCTCTTTTTTATGTCCTTTTAATGTGAGGGAATTACAATTGTTTTTTGTTTGTTTGTTTGTTTTTTTGTTTTTGTTGTTTTTTCTTTTTTCGCTCTCTTTTTTATGTCCTTTTAATGTGAGGGAATTGCAATGTTTTTTTTTTTTTTTTTTTTTTTTTTTTTTTTTTTTTTTTTTTTTGGCGAGGGAATTGCAATCGCTTTTTTGTTGTTTTGTTTTTGGCGAGGGAATTGCAATCGCTTTTTGTTTTGTTTTGTTTTGTTTTTGGCGAGGAATTTCCAATCGCTTTTTTTTTTTCGTTTTTTTGTTTTTTTGTTTTTTTTGGCGAGGGAATTGCAATCGCTTTTTTTGTTTTGTTTTGTTTTTGTTGTTTTGTTTTTGGCGATCGCTCTTTGGCACCGAGAGGGAAAGGAAAATATGATGAACGTTCTTTTGTGTTGTTATTCCCCTTCGACTGTTCACCGGGGAGGGGGCGGGTGGGGGGGAGTGGTCATTGGAGAACAAAATAGGATGAACGTTCTTTTGTGTTGTTATTCCCTCTCGACTGTTCACCCGGGGAGGGGGCGGAGGAGGGGGGGGGTTTCATCGCTCCCCTTTCGTCGGTTTGGGAAAGAGTGTGCAAGATAGAGAACAAAATATGATGAACGTTCTTTTGTTGTTGTTATTCCCCCTCGACTGTTCACTGGGTGAGGGGCGGGAGGAGGGGGGGGGGGTATTCATCGCTCCCCCTTTCGTCGGTTTGGAAAAGAGTGTTGCAAGATGGAGAACAAAATAGGGTGAACCTTCCTTTGTGTTGTCATTCCCCTCGACTGTTCACCGGGGAGGGTTGGAGGGGGGGGGGGGTGTTCATCGCTCCCCTCTGGTCGGTCGGGAAAAGAATGTGTTCATCTGTTGTTATTCCCTCCGGCAATAACAACTTGTATAACTTCCCTGGTTGAGCAATCGGGGTCTGAGCGACGATTTCCGGTGATGAAATCTTGCTCGGGTTTCATAAGCGAAAAAGAAACGATAAATAATAATAATAATATAATAAAAATAAAGAATGAAAAAGGAAAAAGGAAATGGAAATGATGTAAGTATATAGGATGGTTATGATCTTGCTCGGGTTTCATAAGCGAAAAATGATAAGAGTAGAAAATAATAATGATAAATAAAGATAAAATGAAATAAGAATAAAAAAAATGGGAAATGGAAAGGATGAGATAACAAAGATAAACTATAGAAACAAGTATTGATAAATATGCAAATGGATGAGGTTTCATGGGCGCGAAAAAGAATACGATAAGAAAATACGATAAGAAAATGATGATAATAAATAAAAACGAAATTAAATAATAATAAAAAAGGGGACAATAAATAAGATGAGACAACAAAGAGAACATTAATATTATTAATATTAATAGATATATAAAAGAATGAATGAATAAAAAAGCATACACACTACAAGGATATTAAGAAGAACTCCCATACATGAACAAAATAACTAAATAACACATCTCTGTCCATTGCCAGAACAGGCCAGCTGAACGGCGGTTATCATCGGTGTTTTGTCATTGCAAAAGCAACATTTGCATTGCCACTTGAGCCACGTGCGTTTCCCGTGAAAGAGTCAGGAGAGAGGCTGCCTTTGTGCCTTCGGTGCTGCAAGGAAATTATTATTTTTTAGTTCCTTTTGATTTTTGTTTTGCTTTTTATTTTTTTGTTTTGTTGTGGGATTCTCTGTTAGTTTGGTTATGTATTTGTCGATTTATTTATCATTCTAATCTTCTGTATTTAACTATTTATCTATTTATTGCGAGACAGACGCATTCTCTCTCTCTCTCTCTCTCTCATCCTCTCTCACACTCACACACACACACACCACACACACCACACACACACATTCACGCGCACACACAAACACCGTATACACACACACAACAACAACAAACACACCCAACACTACATTTGCCACC
Source organism: Penaeus vannamei (assembly GCF_003789085.1). Taxonomy (NCBI): domain Eukaryota; kingdom Metazoa; phylum Arthropoda; class Malacostraca; order Decapoda; family Penaeidae; genus Penaeus; species Penaeus vannamei. The sequence continues at coordinate 34,007 of NW_020872789.1, read as the reverse complement.
CCCCCCCCCCCCACCTTTCATCCATTCCAGAAAAAAAAATCTTTTTGCTTATCATCCTCCCAAGACGAAAAAAAGGCGGTCCTTGTTTTGCCTCCACAAGCAAAAACACATTTCATGCTGCGGCGACTTAGAGAAAGACGAAGCACCTTGTTCTTCCGCACAATTAGCGCCAGAACACGTTTCTTGACTCATTAAAGACTGTGGGAAAAGTACTCAGCGAATGCCCATCATCGAAATTTTCTAATGATTGTGTGAAGTAAAAAAAAAAGTATTCATATAGATTCGAAATGTTAACTATGTATATATATATATATATATATATATATATATATATATATATATATATATATATATATATATATATATATATATATATATATATATATATTATATATAACATACACACACACAACACACACACACACACACACACACACACACACACACACACACACACAACACACACACCACACACACACACACACACACATACATATATGTATATATGTATATATTTAAGTATATATATATGATATCTACTATTTTTTGCACATAAATTACCCTGTAAGCGTGGTGCTGCGTACCTCCATGTCCCCAAAGATACGATATTTGCATCCAAATGTAAAAAGTCGCATGAAAACGTATTTTGTGCAAGCTTCTCCTCCTCTCGTTACTGCCGGGCGCCGAAGCCGAAACCTCCCTTGTTTGTCTCTGGCGGACGAGGCGGCGACAAGGCAGTCAAAACATTGCTTGGGAGGAAATCGTAGAGAGCCAGAGAGGTCTTTTTGAGTGTGGTGTGCGGCTCTCTCTCTCTCTCTCTTTCTTGATCTTTCGCTTTCTCGATCTTTCTTTCTCTCTCTCTCTCTCTCTCTCTTCTCTCTCTCTCTCTCTCTCTCTCTCTCTCTCTCTCTCTCTCTCTCTCTCTCTCTCTCTCTCTCTCTTCTCTCTCTTCTTCTCTCTTCTTCTCTATCTCTCACACACTCCCTCTTTCTAATTGTTTCTGTTTTTTCTCATTTTGTCTGTCTGTCTCTGTCTCTGTATCTATTTCTGCCTCTGTCTGTATGTCTCTCTCTCTTTCACACACACTTCCTCTCTCTAATTGTTCCTTTTTGTTTTTCTCATTTTCTGTCTGTCTGTTCTCTGTATTCTGTCTCTATATCTATTTCTGTCCCTGTCTGTATGTCTCTCTCTCTCACACACACACACACTCTCTCTCTAGTTGTTCCTGTTTGTTTTTTTCATCTGCTGTCTGTCTTTCTGTCTTTTTGTCTGCCTTTGTCTCAATATTTATTTCTGTCTCTTTCTGCATCTCTCTTTTTCTCTCACACACTCCCTCTCTCTAATTGTTCCTTTTTGTTTTCCTCATTTTCCGTCTGTCTTTCTGTCTGTTTCTCTGTGTCTCTGTCTCTGCATCTATTTCTTTTGCCTTTGTCTCTGCACTATTCTGCCTCTGTCTGTCTTTGTCTGTCTCTGTCTCTCTACACACACACATCCATCTAATAAACAGAATTCCTACCGCCACCCTGCAACACTTCTCACCCCTTCCTCTATTCACCCTTTCCACCTTGTATAGAGAGAGGGAAAGGGAGATGGAAAAAATATGTGGAGGGATAGAGAAGGAAAGAAGAAAAGGGCAGAAATGGAAGGGAAACGATATGAAGATGATTGGAACAGAAGAGAATGAGAAGAAGGGGAAGGAAAATGATG
>NW_020872789.1:17500-20494 GCF_003789085.1 Penaeus vannamei | reverse complement strand
CGATGAATAAGGGAGAAACTATCTTCGAAAGTTATCGTTTTTTCGAGTGTTTCATGAATAGGCTCATAAGGGTCAAAGTTTGCTTTTTCCGATTCAGACTCAAAGAGAATAGATTACTTCTCCATACTTAACACAAACACACACTCACATTTATATGTATTTGTGTCTGTGGTGTTGTGCGTGTGTGGGTGTGTGTGTGGTGTGTGTGTGTGTGTGTGTGTGTGTGTGTGTGTGTGTGTGTTTGGTGTGTTTCTGGGTTGTGTGGCGTGCGTGCGTGTGTGGGTGCGTTTTTGTGTGTGTGTGTGTGGTGTGTGTGTGTGTGTGGTGTGGTGTATTGTGTGTATGTGTCGTGTTGTGTGCGTGTGTATGTTGTGTGTGTGTGTTCGTCGTCGTTTTTGTGCGTACGTGTGGTGTGTGTTTCGTGTTTTGTGTGGTGTGCATACGTGTTGTGTGTGTAATTGCGTGGTGTGTGTGCATACATCTATTTTTTCTTTCGCTTTTGCAAAGACTTACTCTTTGGCACCAAAAGCTGATCAACTTCGCTATTCAATCACCCAAACAGCTTCGACGCCCTTTTCGCCCGTCACGTGACCGGCCACATAACAAATTCGAGGTCTTCCTGAGTCAGCTGGCCCACTCTGGCTCTCAAGGAACACCAGTAACACCTCCTTCGAGATGCCTTCTGAGACGCTTTCTCTTTCTTGCTTTTATTCTCTCTCGGTTCTTCTTTCTTTATCGTGAAGTTATTCTCTCTCTCTGGTTCTGTCTCTGGTTCTGTCTCTCTCTCTCTTTCTTTCTCCATCTCTCTCTGTCTGTCTCTCTCTCTCTTCTCTCTCCATCTGTCTCTCTGTCTCTGTCTCTGTCTCTCTCTCTCTCTTTCTTCTCTCTATCTGTCTCTCTCTCTTTCTCTCTCTATCTGTCTCTCTGTCTCTGTCTCCCTCTCTCGCTCTCTCTCTCTCTCTCTCTTTCTCTCTATCTCTCTCTCTTCTCTCTCTGTCTCTTTTTTCTCTCTCTCTCTCTCCACACTCCCTATCCCCCTCTCTCTCTCTGATTTATTGATGCATTCACCCTTTCATTTATTTTTTCATTCTCTTTCACCGATTCGTTCATCTTTCATGTTTTATTTTTGTATCTCTTTTATTACTCTTTTCTTTCCCTTATTCATTCAATGATAATTTTCTCGCCATTCTCCTCCCATCGGTTATGCCTCTTTGACCTTCTCTATACTCTATGTGTGTGTGTGTGTGTGTGTGTGCGAGTGTGTGTGTGTGTGTGTGTGTGTTGTGTGTGTGTGTGTGTGTGTGTGTGTGTATGTATGCATGTATGTATGCACTACGCATATATGGATGTATGTATGTATATGATATATCTATCACACTCATTTCACTCTCTCCATCACTCTTGCTCTCCCTCCCTTCATCTCCTTTTTTATATCTCCGTTTCCCTCTCTCCTCTCATTTCAAATCCCTTTTCCCTTTCATGTGTATTTTTTTCTTTTCTTCCCCTTCTTCTTCAGGCCTTTTAAGAAACAAGAGACTCTCAACGTCAGGCTATATCATATATCATATGGGATATATGTGATTTTCTTTCCATTAAAGATATATTTCCAATTTAAACTTTCTCTTTTCTTTTCAAGGAACATCCTTAGAAATCAATGTCCGTTAAATTTTATTCGAGTCCGACATGATGGCAACACCGACCAATCACCTACTGTGACGTCATCAAGGTTTCCCGCGCTTTTCTGGAATTCAAATTTGGTTCCGTTGATCGGCTCACGTCACGGGCGATTCCCATCAAAACTACTTATGGGATTAAATTCATTTGTCGATCATGATTATTAAAGGATGGAAAAAAAGGTAAACTGGGAATGGGATTGGCCGCCCCGTTGTGTTTAAGCTGTCGCGTCAGAATTACCTTGGTGTAACTATTGATATATTTTTTGTAATGCCAACATGTACAATACCTTCAGAATGGTGTACACACACATACACGAACACGTAAAATACATAGTATATGTGTGTGCAACACACACACACACACACACACACACACACACACACACACACACACACCACACACACACACACACACATCACACACACAACACACACACACACCACACAATATATTATATATATATATATATATATATATATATATATATATATATATTATACATATATACATATATATATAATATATATATATATATATATATATATATATTATATATATATATATGTATGTGTGTGTGTGTGTGTGTGTATGTTTGTATGTTATGTATACTGTAAAATATGTGTGTGTGCATATATATAATACACATACACATAGATATATACTATATATATATATATATATATATATATATATATATATATATATAATATATATATATATATATATATGATATATATATATATATATATATTTATATATATATATGTATATATATATATATATATATATATATATATATATATATATATATATAATATATATATATATATACACACACACACACAAACATATACATATAAACACACACGTGTGTGTGTGTTTGTAAGTGAATGTAAATCCTTTCCTATAAAGGAAACTAATATCCGTTTCCCAGAAGTCGCAAGTCAAGGCGATGATCGAAGGCCTGAGTCGAGAGCCACTTCCGCCTCGAGGCCTAACGCTCAGACTTGACTCCGGTCTGCGTTTGCCTCTTGAAGGGCTTGGAGAAAGGGGGGGAGAGTAAGGGGAAGGAGAGGGGGAAAAAAGGGGGGAGGTGGGAGGGTGGATGGAGGTTTGGGAGCGGGGGGAGGAGGAGGAGGAGGAGGTGGGTGGGAGGATGTGAGGATGGAGGATGGGGGCGGGGGGAGGGTGATAGGAGCTTGAGGTGGAAAGAGGTGGAGGAGGAAGAGGAGGGAGGGGGGGGGGTGAAAGGAGCTTGAGGTGGAGAGAGGGGGAGGGAGAGGGGGGGCAGAGATGTAGAGGGAGATAGAAAGGGAT
>NW_020872789.1:2500-5000 GCF_003789085.1 Penaeus vannamei | reverse complement strand
TCCCCTCCTCCGATCCCACTCCCTCCCCTTCCCCCATATCCCTTTATCCAACCCTTTCGCTCCTCCTCTCCCCTCCCTTCCATTTACCCCTCTCCTCTCCCACTCCCTCCTCCCCTTCCCCTGCTCCTCCCCTTACCCCCTCCCTCCCATTTATCCTATTCCTCTCCTACTCCCTCCCCCTTTCCCCTCCTCCCTTCCTCTCCCCTTTTCACTCCTTATCCCCATTCCGTCTCCCTACCCCCTCATCCTCCTCCCTCCTCCTCTCCTACACCCCCCTCCCCCTCCTCCCCCTCCCTTCCTCCCCTCCCCCCCCTCCCTCTTCCTTATCCCCACCGAAGCAAAGGATGCCCGATCACGTGGATGCTGCAGGCGAGGGAAGACCCATTCATCTCCCACGTCCTCCGAGTGTCGTCCTTAAGGAGTCTTCTCGCGCACGACTCCTGGGGCGGTGGAGGCGTCGAGGAGAGGCTAATGGGTGGGACCTCCGGGCGAAGGCGAAGGCGAAAGGCGAAGAGCGAGGCGAGGGCGAAGGCGAGGCGAGGCGAGGGCGAGGCGAGGGCGAGGGAGGGTGTCACGAGACCCTGCACGGATGCGCTGAGGGGGGTTGGTTGGGTGCGAGGGGTGAGGGGGGGTGGGGGTGGGGGGGCATGGGGGGGAGTGGTGGGTGGCTGGGTGTTTGTTGTCTGTTTTTGGTTTTTTTTTTTTATTTCTGTTTGCATGTCTTTCTGTTCTGTTTCTCTGTCTGTCCTTTCGTCTCTGTTTCTCTGTCTGTCTGTCTCTGTTTCTCTGTCTGTCTTTCTCTGTCTCTCTTTCTCTGTTTCTCTCTCTTTTTCTTTCTTCTTCTCTCTCTCTCTCTCTGTTTCTCTGTCTCCTCTCTCTCTCTCTCTCTCTCTCTCTCTCTCTCTCTCTCTCTCTCTCTCTCTCTCTCTCTCTCTCTCTCTTCTCTCTCTCTCTCTCTCTTCTCTTCTCTCTCTCACTCTCTCTCTCTCTCTCTCTCTCTCTCTCTCTCTCTCTATCTCGATATATCTCCGTCTCTCTCTCTCTCTCTCTCTCTCTCTCTCTATATCTATCGGTCTGTTTTCTTCTTCTCTTCTCTCTGCGTGTTATCATCATTAACATACTTTTAAAATTGAATAATATCAGTATTGCTAATTATAATAATGATAATAGCAATAATAATGATCATTAGTTATCATCAATATCATTATCATTATTAAATCATTATTGCCAAATTTATTATCATCATTATTAATGTTATCATTACTATTATCATCATGATCATTATTACTATCATTATGATTACTGTTATTATTACTACAGTTGTCATTATTGTTATCATTATTATGATGTCATTATTATAATTATTATCATAAATATTGATTTCATTATCCTTACTGTCAATCACTGTTATTACCATTATCACAAAAAAATATTGACAGTAATAAGGATGATGAAAATGATGATATTACTTATACTAATACTAATGATAATATTGATATCAATACTAATGATAATGCTGACAATGGTAAAAATGATGATGCAATAAAATAATGATAAAAATGAGATTTATAATAAGGATAAAGCTAATAATGATATTGATGGAGATGATATTGATAATGATAATAATGATAATGAAAGAGTAAAAATGATAACAATGACAATGGTAATAATGATGATCATGATAATGATAATAAGAAAGGTAATACTAATAGTAATAATGAGAATAACAATAAATGATAATGATAATGATGATAATAATGAAAATAATGATAATGATAGTGATAACAATAACAATAACAGTAACAACAACAACAACAACAACAACAACAATTATATATAATACTAGTAATATAGTAATAATAATAATAATAATAATAATAATAATATATAATAATAATGATAATAATGATAATGATGATAATATAATAATAATGATAATGATAATAAAGTTATGATAATGATAATAATAAAATAATAGTAATGGATACTACTACTACTACTAATGATAATGATGATAATAATAATAATGACAATAATAATAACAATAAGAATGATAATGATAATGATAGTAATATCAATAATAATGATGATAGCAATAATAATGAAAATAAAAGAGAGAATGAAAAGAAAAAAAAATCTTTCAACAGAAAAGGATTAAAGGAGAGACGTAGAAGCTAAAGAGAATATTCAAGAACATTAGAAAAGATATAAGGGAAAGGAAAAGAAAAAGAAAACGAGAAAATTCGAAACCACGTTGGAAAGAAAGAGAGAATAAAGAAGAAAGAGATAAATTTAGCAACCAAAGAAAGGGAGAAATTTCGAAATCTTTAGAGAAAATGGAAGAGAGGAGAAAGAGAAAAAGAAGAATAGGAGGAATAGAAGAAATTAGAGATTAGATGAAAAAACAAGAGAGAAAGGGGAAAAAGAAGTTAAATAAGAACCAAGAGAGAGAAGAAGGAAAGGAAGAAAAGAGAAAATTTTCTACTCATTAGATTGAGAG
>NW_020872788.1:1172612-1177612 GCF_003789085.1 Penaeus vannamei | reverse complement strand
ACTTTTATCGTCGGGTTTTATTATTGACTTTTATCTCTGACTTTTATTCGTGTGTCTTACTTCCAGGCTGTATTATGGATCCATTTATTCAAATTAATAAGTCACTTTTATCCTAGGGCTGGAATAACAAGCATTCTCTCTCTCTCTCTCTCTCTCTCTCTCTCTCTCTCTCTCTCTCTCTCTCTCTCTCTCTCTCTCTCTCTCTCTCTCTCTCTCTCTCTCCCTTATACTTACACAGCCTCAGAACACACACAAATATGAATGCCTCTGCAACAACGTCTTGTCCGTGTATGTATATCCGACGTACATGCATTCCCCGGCGACGCTGGTCCTAAAAGTATAAGTTCAGCACTTACCGGCCAGCAACGACAATCAACATGCAACATTACCCTTACCCCCCTTACCTTAGCATCGACTTTATATCACGCCATCAAAGGCAAACCATTCATTCGTCGGACATCCCTCTTACCCATCGCCCGGACCTCGGCTCCTCCCAACGGCGATCTTTATCGAATGATCATCGCTGTAAAAGTGCCGTAAGCCGCTCGATTGAAGCGCTTTTATTGCTACGCGAGACAATAAACAGGAGCGGATCGAGCGGTGCCAAGTGGGAGGTTAGGGGAATGCCACGGGGGAATGCCACGGGGGGGGGACGGTACAGGGGGTGGGGGCGGCGGCGGCGACTCCCCTTGGTCATCGCTGTGGTCACTCAAATCTTGTTTGTCTGTCTGGGTCTTTATCTGTAAGTCTATCGCTCTTTCTGTGTGTTTATGTATGTGTCTAGTTTTTGGTGTGAATGAGGGCGAGAGAGAGAGAGAGAGAGAGAGAGAGAGAGAGAGAGAGAAGAGAGAGAGAGAGAGAGAGAGAGAGGAGAGAGAGAGAGAGAGAGAGAGAGAGAGAGAGAGAGAGAGAGACAGAGAGAGAGAGAAGAAAAAAAAGGAATAGGAAATAAAACACTAGACAAATAAAAACGAAACTAGAAAGAATGACACAGTGACAGAGGAATAACAAACCAAAAAAACAAACAAACAAACAAAAAAATCAAACAAACAAACAGAAAGAAAGTAAGACGAAAAAGAAGAAGAAGAAAAAGACAAAGAATCCAAAGAAAGAACGAACGAAAGAGGAAAAGAGAAATTACGAACGGGCCGAGAGAATTACCGCTTCATAACGTGACCTAAATCATTGCCGGCGTGATATACCGTTGAGAGGGGCGGGTGGGCGTGAGGGTGGGCGTGGACCGGGGGAGGGGGAGGGGGGGAAGGAGGGGGGGGGGGCTGTGACAAAGCTGTGATTGGTGGAAGAATCAGGATGACGGGGTAGAGCGCGGGGAGATTGGTGTGCTGATAAGTTGATATTGATAACTGTGTAAGCTTGGGCTGTCTATCTCTATTTCTATCTCTCTCTCTCTGTCTCTGTCTGTCTGCCTCTCTCTCTCTTCTATCTATCTATCTCTCTCTCTCTGTCTGTCCCTCCCTCCCTCTGCTCTCTCTCTCTCTCTCTCTCTCTCTCTCTCTCTCTCTCTCTCTCTCTCTCTCTCTCTCTCTCTCTCTCTCTCTCTCTCTCTCTCTCTCTCTCTCTCTCTCTCTCTCTCTGTCTCTCTCTCTCTCTCTCTCTTTCTCTCTCTCACACACACACACCTGTATCTATGTATCTACCAACCTATACACCCAGACACACACATGTACACCCAGGAATACGTACATGAAGCAGAGAACCTCCATTCCTACAAGAAACAGGATTCGAGATAAATCTACGGGACCCACACGCCCCGTTTCACTAATCATCACACCGTGTTGCCGATAAAACAAACCCTATAACTGTTAACAAAGAGACAAATCAAAATCCCTAATGAGCAATACTTTCGCAAGCAATGGTGCAACACGCCATGCAACAATGACGCGTCTTTTTTCAGCCACCGCTTCATGCAGGGAGATCAAATGATATTATCTTTGACTACGTACCGTGTGATCCACCTGCATCCGTTGATCAAAAGGGCCTCTGTTGCAGATGCGAGCGGAAGAGACGACCCATTACTGGATTAGTTGCAATTAATGCAGCGCGAATGAGTCGACGCCGCTTCATTTGCATGCTTGTTGAACGCGGATGTGGGCGGGGATGTGACACGTTGCATTATTCATCCGTCTCTTTGCCTCTTGTTGGCCTTTTCGTTCTGGTTATTCTTTCTTAGATTGGGGATATTGATATGAATTCTATATCTAATTTATTTCTATATTGAATTTAATTTAATTCTACATTTAATTTAATTTAGTTTAATTCTATATTTCATTATGTATTTAATTTAATTCTATATTTAATTTGATTTAGTTTAATTCTATATTCAATTCAATTCTATATCTAATTCTGCGTCTACTTTATGTCTGACATTTTGTATCCGTTTGAACATCTACCGTAGGATCTATGTACATGTTTAATTGTCCATGTACCTATCTATTTGTCTTATTGATCTACCAGAATACAGGCCTGTGAGAGGGTCTGTCTGTCAGATTATCTACCGTTTCATTCATCTGTCTATCTACGCAAGTACCTACCTGTCTATCTATCTACCAGCTTACTTGACTTAGAAAGATTTCGCGAGAGGAAATAAGTCTTGGATAATGACACATATTTCCTGTATCCTACTCCTTATCCACTCTGAAATCCTCTGTTCTCATTTTTCTTTACTGCTTTTTACCCTCTTTCTTCTCTTGATATACTTCTCACCCACTTTCTTCCCTCTTGTTCTTTCCTTTCCCATCTCTTCCCCTTTTCTCATTTTATTTCTCTTTTTGTTCCTCCTCCTCCTTCGTCTTGTCTTACTCCTTATTCATCTCCTTCTCTATTGTCCTCCCCTTTTTCATCTTCTTCCTTCTTGTCTTGCCTTTCTCCTGTCTCCCTTCTTTCCTATCTCTCGTATATATACTTAATTCTTGTCCTTCCCCATCCCCTCTTTCCTCTCTTGTCCTATCCCTCCCCCTACCTCCTCTCGTTCCATTTCTCATCTTCTCCTCTCGTATCCTACCCTATCCTACCCCTTTCCATTTTTTTCTTCACCTTCTTGTACTTCTTTCCCATTTTCTTCCCTTTTCAATTTTATTTCTTTTCGTCTTTATAGCTCCTCCTCCGCTTATCTCATGCTTCAGATTTTCCACTTTTCTTCACTCTCTTGTCTCCTCCTTCCCGTCTTTTTCCCTTTCCAACCTCTTTCTCTCGGTCTCTTTTCTTTTTCTTTTTTTTTCTTTTTTTGTCTTTTAACTCCCCCTCCTCCTGCTTCTTATCCTATTCCTTACGCACCTATTCTTCTCTTTTGTTCTGCGCCTCCCATTTCCCCCTCTATGTCCCTCCCCTCACTCACTTCCTTGTCCTACCCCTTACCCATCTTGCTCCTTGTCCTATCCATCATTCGCTAACTTTCCTTTTTTCCCTTTCCCTTCCCATCCCTCCTTTCATACCCCCCCCCCACATCCGCCACCCTTACCCCTTTCTTCCTACTCCCTCAGCTCCCCCCTCCCCCCACCCCCTCACTCCACAATACCTCACAAACTTCTGTCTCTGTCTATCGATCTATCCTTCTATCCATGTCTATCTATCGAATTATTTTCTTACCTCTTTCTTTCATTTCACTCCCTCTTCCTTCCCCCTTTTTATCATCCCCCCTTCCCTATCTTCATCCTCCCTCCTTCCCCTTCTTTATCATCCCTCCTCCTTCTCATCTTCCCCCCCCCCCCTTTACCCCTCCTGCTCGCCCTCTCACACACAACCTCATTAAGTTTCCAATCCAAGAGTTCCCAATCCCGTTGCAGGCGGTTGCATGTTGCAAGAGGGAGTGACTCCATTCTCGAATAATTATGTTGTGACTCACCATTACAAGTCCGCGATTTTAAAGGATTGGTTTGTTTTTCTTGTTTTATTGTTATTTCTTTCTTGTGGGCTTTACTACTTCATCCATCTATCTATTTTTGTTTCTCTAGTTTTTCATGTTTCATTTATATTCATTTCTTTTTTCCTTAATTAGTCTATTAAATCGATTTTTCTTTCGTTGAATGATTTATTCGCTGAAATAGGCTTATTCACTAATTTGCTTATCTATCCATTCTTATTCGTATATATATCTCTTTCAATATTGCAATAAGTTAACATCAAAGAGGCTATCGAGAATTGCAATTACTTTACGCAATTGCACATTTACTCGCTAAAGGAACTAAGCATTCGCTGGATATTGTATGTCTTGATTAAAATCCTTTCCCGAATCCCATTTTGAAATAATTCCATTGCTTTTCGGTCTTGTTGTATATCTATTGTTGTTATGTAATAAAATAATAATACAGTACCAATTCATTGTACTAAGGTATAATATTGTAATATTTCAGTATGTAATAATGTATATTTATTTTTTTTTAGTTATGTAGTTTGTATTGTGAGGTAATGTATTTGTATAATGTACTGATGTAGGTGTATTTTATGTGAAGAAATTTTGACGTGATCTGTACCTTTGATTGCGTTATTTGCTTAGGGGTTTATACATTTGATTCAATTTAATGTTAGCGAATTAATATACAGTCCACTGAATATTTTGCATCTGTGAATTTTATTTGCACCTAGATGTCTCCACAGGTACTCAAGCACCAAGGAGCCAATTAGTAGGCATGCGTGACCTCACCTGATTTCAACTTTCCTTGATTTTCTTTTTTTAGTTTTTTTTTCTTTCATGATATTGATTTTGGTTATTATTATTGGCTTTATGATCATTATAATGTTACTTAATGTTACAATACTAAAAGCAAATATTGTTTTTACCGTAAATCAAGGGAAAAGGTGAAGAGGTGAGAGAACTAGGACTTGTAACTGATTCTAATCTTGTGAAGCCATCTATGTGTAAATACAATTCCATAAACCAAAGAAAACAATTGTATTATTTTTCACCCATCCCGGCAACTCTGGGTCAATTATTATCTTTTGCTTGATAAAACTCTGCAAATAACAGTGCCAGAAGATATAAT
>NW_020872788.1:1160112-1162612 GCF_003789085.1 Penaeus vannamei | reverse complement strand
TCTGTCTGTCTTTCTCTCTCTGTGTCTGTTTCTTTCTCTGTCTCTGTCTCTCTCTCTCTCTCTCTCCCTCTCCTCTCCCTCTCCTGTCCCTCTCCCTCTCCTCTCCCTCTCCCTCCCTCCCTCCCTCTCTACCCTCCTCCCCTCTGACTCTCACCACCCACCCTCCTACCCCAATTTTCCCTTCTTCCTAACCCCCTCAGTACCTCCAAAGACCCCATGTTTACCTCTTTTCTCTCCCAAAGTCTTCCCTCTGCCTGTGCTGAGTCATGTAGGGGAATCCGAGCCAGGACAGGGGGCGTTTAGATGTGGAAACCTGTTGTAGTGTACTGCTAGGGAAAAAATGGAGAGGGGTATGTTATGGGGGAAAAAAAAACTTTATGTTCTGAAAGGGGAATGCTGTGTGTTAGCGATGGAACTGGATGGTTCTAGGGAAAAGAATATATATATTTTTTTTTATCTTCTGGTAGTTGTAAATGTACACGCTCGCACGTACACTCAGACACACACACACACACACACACACTATCTCTATTTCTATGTGCTATACACACATACACACACACACACACACACATACACACACACACACACACAACACACACACATACACATATATATATATATATATATATATATATTATATACATAGACACACACACACACACACACACACACATTAGAGAGAGAGAGAGATCTGGAAAGATGAAGACCAATACTCAGCCCCCCCCTCCCCTCCCCCCCTCTCTCTCGTCAGCTTCACAGCAGGTTCTTTGCCTACGAGACACGGCAGGCGGGAGGGGGGGGGGGGGTGAAAACATTTTCCTTTCAAGTGGTCACGGATGGAAGCTTATGAGAGGGAGAAATAAGATGAAATAGATTATAAGATGCTCTTTGGGAAGGCCTTGTAATAGACCAAACTTTATAACATTTATATCTAACAAAGCAATTAAGTATTGTGCAAGAAAAAAAAGAAAAAAAAAAAAAGCTTCTCAAATGGCTTGTAATATTTCCCTTTTGATCCGGTTATTAAAAAAAATAGATATTTGTTACATATTTGTATTTAACATAATAAGTATTGTGCAAAAAATTACCCAAGAGCTTCTGACAAATGGCTGGTATCATTTTCCCATTTTTGTCCGTCTATTAAAAAAAAAAAAAAAAGAAATTAAGAAAGAAACGAAAGAAGAAAGAAAGAAGAGAAATTAAGAAAAAGAAAGAAAGAAAGAAAGAGAGAGAAATTAAAGAAATTAAGAAAAAAGAAAGAAAGAAAGAAAAAAATCTAATCACACTATCAGCTTGCAAGTGGTAATTTAAGAAGGGTCTTCAATGGGTCTGCCGAGTGGTCTGTCCCGGTCTGGAAAGGTCTGCGGGAGGGAGGGAAAAGGAGGGAAGGGAGGTGAGGGAGGAGTCTGGGAGGGAGTGTGGAGTTGAGGGAGGGAGGGTGCTGAGGAGGATGGAGTCAGGGAAGGGAGTGCGGGAGTGTGAGGGAGGGAGTCTGAGGGAGGGCCGGAAGGGTGAGGGAGGGAAGGGAGTGTGAGTGAGTGTGAGGGAGGGAGAGGAGGGTACGGGAGGGAGTGTGAGGGAGGGAATCTGCGGGAGTGTGCGGGAGGGAGTCTGCAGGAGGGAGTCTGGGGAGTCGAAAGGAGGGAGTGTGAGGGAGACAGCGGGAGCGAAATGAGTTTCCACTCCCGGGACGTCGGCGATCGTGGCAGGCCAATCGAGGGCCGAGGCAGACCCGTCCAGATGACTGCGCATTGCTTGAAGTGGTTATGAGGGGGCCATGAGGGACCATGAGGTGGTTATGAGGGGTCATGAGGTGGTCAGATGGGGTATGAGGGGCTATGAGGTGGTTATGAGAAGGTATGAGAGGTCATGAGGTGGTCAGATAGGGTATGAGGGGCTATGAGATGGTTATGAGCGGGTATGAGGGGCATGAGGTGGTTAGATGGGGTATGAGGGTCTATGAGGTGGTTATGGTGAGATACGAGAGGCCATGAGGTGGTTTTAAGGGGGTATGAGAGGCCATGAGGTGGTTTATAGGGGATATGAGGGACCATGAGGTAGTTATGAGGGGCCATGAGGTGGTTATGAGGAGACATGGGGAGGTCATGATTTAGGGATACGAGGGGTGCCAGGAGGGGGCCACGAAGGAGATATGAAGGGAATGTGAAGAGAATCCGAGAAGAAGCAATAAAGTGTGATTGCAATTTTGTCTTTCATTCTTTCTCGGATTTTTTCGAGATTATTAAGGATTTCCTTCGTTTACCGCGAGAATAATAAGATCAACGAATGGGAAGAAGGAAGCAGACAAAACTTAGTAAAAGAGAGAAAGAAAGAAAGAAAAGGAAGAAGAAGAAGAAAAAAGTGCGAGAATATTATCAACGAATGGAAGAAGGAAGCAGGCAAAACTTAGTAAAAAGAAGAAAGAAAGAAAGAAAAGGAAAAAGAAGAAGAAGAAAAAAGTGCAAGAAGAAGATCAACGAATGGGAAGAAGAAGCAG
>NW_020872788.1:1130112-1142612 GCF_003789085.1 Penaeus vannamei | reverse complement strand
TACTAAATGAATAAACAAATTCATAAAAATAACCAAACCAAAACAAACAAAAAAACGGCGAGATTAAGTTACCAAGAAATAAGAAATAACTTATTCGAAATTTCAATTAATCANCATATTTAACTTGTGAAATTCTTTCTTGCTTGCTTGCCTTTTAGACCTGTTTGCTCAAAGCAAGGGTTTTATCAATATTTGTCGGACGTTACAGCCAGACTTTTCTAAAAGGTTAAATTTACATTCCCACACAATACCCTTTATGAGCCTGAAGTTGTTGTGAGGGAAGTGTAGCAGCCATTAGATTTATTATCTTCATGTTTGTTTCTATTTAATGTTTCCCTCTCGGGGTCTTTCGGCAGACGATTAAAACTCGAAGCTGAACCTATTTGCAGTCCACTTGCTCCTCCCATAATAATGCAACTATTTATCGTTTCCAAGTTTCTTACAAAAAGGATGCGAATCTTGTATAAATCAAGAAATAAGAGATGATGTCCACGGCAGACCAATACTTAATATCGAAGTTCGTGGGATTTTGTTGTTTTTGCCCACCACTGCCTCCCATTGATCACGTGACAGCTCTAATGACGTCACGTTGGCCGTCCCTATACCAAGAAAATGCATGTAAACCTAACGAAAAAAAACTATCAAAGAAATGAAATACCGATAAACGACTGGAGAAGTAACTGATAGTGAGGAAAGGTGAAGAAATAAATAGCGACAAAGACTGAAGGAAATAAATAGTAACAAAGAATAAAAATAGCAACAAACAATGAAGGAAATAAATAGTAAAAAAGATTAAAAATAGACAGCAACGAAGAATGAAGGAAATGAATAGTAAAGAATGAAGTAAATAAATAGCAACGAAGGATGAAGGAAATAAATAGTAATGTATAAAAATAAAAAACCAAAGAATGAAGGAATTGAATAGCAACAAAAAAATGAAAGAAATTAATAGCAACGAATGAAGTAAACAAATAGCAATGAAGAATAAAGAAAAATAAAAGCAACAAAGAATGAAGGAAATAAATAGCAACTATGAAGGAAATGAATAGCAACGAATTAAGGTAATAAATATTAATAAAGTATAATAATAAATAGCAACGAAAAATGAATGAAATGAAAAGCAATAAATGAAGGAAATAAACAGTAAAGAAGAATGGAGGATATAAAAAGCAAAGTAAAACGAAGGCAAGCGAGTCGCATCGAGAAGCGCAACGCGTGACGTCAGTGTTACCACAAATGCGTGGATCCTCATCGGCCCCGTCGGGACACTGCTCGACGCGTCACACTCGCAGGCGGACGTCACCCGTCGGTGCACCGGATCAGCTGCAGGCCTTGGGGGCATGCGGGCGGGGGGCGGTCGGCCTTGTTGAGTTGGGGTTGGTGTTGTGATGGTTGTTGGTGTTGTGTTGTTGTTGTTGTTGTTGATGTTGATGTTGTTGGTGTTGGTGTTGATGGTGGTGTTGTTGTTGTTGTTGGTGTTGTTTTGTGGGGTTGGGTGTTTGTGTTGTGTTGTGTTGTGTGGTTGATGTTGCCTGTTGATGTTGGTGGGGTGGGGTTGGTTTGTGATGTTGTGTTGTTGGGTTGGTGTTGTGTGTTGTTGGGGTTGTTGGTGTGTGTTGTGTGTGTGATGTGTGGTGTTGTTGTTGGGGTTGTTGTGTGGTGGTGTTGTTGATGTTGGTGTTGTTGTGTTGTGTTGGTGTTGTGGTGGTGTTGTGATGTTGTGTTGTTGTTGATGTTGTTGATGTTGTTGGTGTGGTGTTGTGGTGTTGTTGATGTCGCTGTTGATGTTGTTGTGTTGTTGATGTTTGTGGTGTTGTTGATGTTTGGTGGTGGTGTTTGTTGTGTTGTTGTGATGTGTTGTTTGTTGTTGTGTTGTGTGGTGTTGTTGTTGTGTTGTTGTTGATGTCTGTTGATGGTGGTGGTGTTGTTGGTGTTGTTGATGTCGCTGTTGATGTTGTGTTGTTGACAATACTGCGAAAACATCTCCCATTTAGGCAAAGGGATTTCTCTATTACCTAGCCATTATATATATATATACATTATATACACACACACACACACACACATATATATATATATATATATATATATATATATATATATATATATATATATATATATATATATATATATATATATATATATATGTATGTATGTATAAATAAAAATGTGTACTAACGCATGAACTGCATTTGTGTATGTAATTGGGTTACTTTTTTATTGTGGCGTTACTTTGATACCTTATTTCCTGAGCTGGCATCGATGTATTTGCCACTGGATTAGAAATACCGTCATGATAAGAGGACAGAAACATAAAGTTAGTCAGGACTATACTTACAAGTATAGATTTCAGGACTCAAAAAAGTACGGAAATAAAAAAGGGAATTATCATGCACTGCAGGTTGCAATGACACTTTACCTGTACTGTGCATGCTGCACCCATCGACCACCTCCAATCAACAGGAAACGCGATTCCTCATTGTTAAGATAAACTTTATTACTAGATTAACCTTAATCATTTTAAACATACATTTATTAGTACCAATATCAATCATTTCTTAAAAAGTATGCGTTATATTTATCATAATCTACCTGTACTACTTACTCTAAATAGTCAAATTGATATACAAGTTGTTTATAACGGAACCGCCGTAAGCTTTGGCCGCGGATCGTCATCAGGCATTCGTAGCGATAACAATTTTAATGATAATGATCATAATGATAATAATAATAATAATAATAATGATATTAATTATTATAACAATAACAATGGGAACTATTTACTAGTAAAGTCATAAGATGATAAATAAGAAGAAAGGGAAAAATACATGTAAAACTAGCGAAACAAAAAAAAAAAAAAAACTATCAATGAAACGAAACACTGATAAATGCTTGGGAGAAATAAATGGCAGTAACGAAAATTGAAGAAAATAAAGAGTAACAGAGAACGAAGAAAATAAATAGTAATGAAGAATGAAGGAAATAAATAGCAACGGAGAATGAACAAAATAAATAGTAATGAAGAATGAAGGAAATAAATAGCAATGAAGAATGAAGGAAGTAAGAAGCAATGAAGAATGGGTGAGTGTTTCATGCGCAGGGTGGTATGAAGCGATGGTGTAGTAGTCTAGTTAGTGTTAAGTGCTTTGCATACTTTCTCGCTCGCAGCTGCCACCGCTGGCTAGCTTAGTGCGAAAAAGGGAGCAGCTCTGCATAAGCCTCCCCTGCCAGTGCATAGCCTCTCCATCATCGAGAACCCTCCCATGGAAACTGGGTAACTTGCGGTTCCAGGCTAAACTGAGGGGGATCTCAGAGCAGCAGGAGGTCCTAGATGTTCAGGGTCATGGCCCACTGGCGTGTGGACACGCCCTGGCCCTGTACCAACCCCTGGCTTAATCGGAGGCTCAGGGGAGGGGCCTTGCCAGTCCTCCTCCCCCTAGATATTAACCAATCGACAGTTTGATATAGTTGGAAATGCTGGGAGGGAAAATGCTCCTCCCACCCAGTAAGAGGCGGGCTGTGGGTCCCGTTGGGAGAGCGACTGCCGGGACGCAGGATAGGAGCGAGAACTACTTGTCCCACCTGCATTCTGGCAGTCGCCAGCCTGGAGTGAATCTTTTGGGGGAAAGCCTTGGAACCCCGTAGGTGGATGATGGGTCCCGCAGCTGCCGGCCCCTTTTATATGGAGTAGTGTCGGTGAGGGTAGCAGATGTGGCATCCACCCAGAGCAACTGCCCAAGGCTAAATCTCAGTCCGTTTGCGTCATGATGACTGGTTGCCTCTGCTGTCAAGGGAACTGGGGAGGCTGAGAGTGGAGGTGGCTGTTATCTCAGAGGTGGGAAGACTTAGCAGCAGCATGATCAGTGTAGGTGGTACACTTATTACTGGTCAGGCCGCAGCGACGGTCACCATTTCCAGGGAGTAGCCATGGCCATTTCCAGCAGACTCCAGCCCTCGATAGTAGAGGTTACTCCAGTCAATGAGTGTATAATGGTTATGAGACTTAAGCTAGCATTTGGCTTCATGTCTCTTATTGCTGTGTACGTTCCTATCGATGTTTGTAAACTTGACGTGAGAGATGTTCTAGGCCAAACTAGCATCTGTGTCAGACAGGTGTCCCTGGTGAGATATCTGTGTTGTTCTGGGTGAGTTCAATACAGTATCTGGCTGTGATCAAGCTGGCTACAAGATGTCTGTTGTCCCCATGGTTCGGGAGCTGGTGCCGGCAGCGAGAATATCCTCCTTTTCCAGGACTTTGCAAGGTCCAGAAATTTAGGATTTCTGGCTCCTGGTACCAGCGCCCAGACCCACATCGCTGAACATTACAGTGATATGGGTAATACAGCCAAGGAGATCGATCCCATACTCGTTAGCACTCGGAGGATCCTCCAGAATTGCAGGATGTATAGGAGTGCCGAGTTCTGTGGTACTGGTACATAGATTGGTGGTGGCTACCCTCCGGGTCCATCTCAAAACTCAAAACTACCCAGCGGTCCAATGATCATGCCAGGGTGTTTCACTTGGACAGGTTGAGGGAGGGGTAGTGTGCCCGGGGGTTTGCTGAGGCAGTCTCTGGTCATTTCGCAGCCCTCGACAATCTGACGGATCCTGTATTTCAGTGGGACACCTTAAGTGTGAAACACTTGATGCAGCCAAGAAACGATTGGTGAACGCCCGAGAGCAAGATGAAATTTCATCTCACAGGAGACATTGGATGCCACATATGCTTATCGTGCAGCTCGTCTGACAGGGGATTGGGATTTGCACCATTCTCAGGTGCACAGAACTCGGTCACTGTTAAGAAGGGACATGGAACAGTTTATTAGGAGTCTTGCAGAGGAGGTAGAAGGACATTTCTTAGTAAATGACCTTCGTCCTACATACCAAGCCCTGAGAAAGCTGAACTCCAAGCCCTCTTCACAGATGACAGCAGTTCGCTTAGTAAGTGGCCAGATCATCTCAGATCATGTTGCGGTGCAGGAGCGTTGGGCTGAGTATTTTGAGCAGTTGTACCAGGTTGACCTATCAACCGTTAACTTGGATGCAGGGAGTGCTGATATTCCATTGCCAGAACCACCCATCAGTGAGGATCCTCCCTCCCTAACCGAAGTTAGGGGGCGATCTCCAAGCTGAAGAGTGGTAAAGCAGCAGGTAGATGCAGCATTCCAGCTGAACTGTTAAAGGCTGGTGATGAACCTATGGCGCGGGGTTGCATGCTGTCCTGGCTGGCATCTGGCGGTCTGGTACCATTTCCCCTCACCTGTTGAGGGGTGTGGTCATGCCTCTCTGGAGGGGAAGGGGGACCTGCTATAAAGTGTGGTGGGGTCTGTCAAGCTTCTTTCCTGCTAGTTCAGGAGTGAGGTAAGGCTGTCCTTGCACCAACATTTTTCAACACTTGCATGGACTGGATACTGGCAGAGCTACTGTTCATAGTCATTGGAGCAACACTGGCAATATCAAGGTTACCGACCTTGACTTTGCTGATAATGTTGCTATTCTGTCTGAGTTTTGGAATCCTCAGTGGTGGCTCTGGATGCATTCAGTAATGAAGCGAAGCCCTTGGGTTTAGAGTTCTCCTGGAAGACCAAGATCCAGGACTTTAGGGACTTGCTAGAAAAACCTGTTCAATCGGTATGTGCTTGCGGTGAGGACGTTGAAGTCACAGAGAGCTCAACATACCTTGGTAGTGTCCTTAACTCTGGGCTGTCAGACCAGGAAGTCAGCAGACAGATTGGCCTGGCAGCAAGGGCCATGAACTCTCTCTACAAGCGTATTTGGAAATGTCAGTACTTGTGCAGAAGGACCAAGCTACGGGTTTTCAAGTCCCTGATAATGCCAATTTTGCTATACAGTAGTGAAACCTAAACATTATCATGCGCCTTGGAGTCATGTCTTGATGCCTTTTGTAATAGATCCTTGCGCCAGATCATGGGGTACTGTTGGCGGGACCATATGTCAACCAACGGTTGCACCGTGAGACTGGCATAGGACCTATTACCTGCACAATCCGAGATCGCCAACTCAGGCTATACAGCCACCTGTCTTGCTTCCCTCAGGATGATCCTGCCCACCAGGTTGTTTCTGTTCGAGACAGCCCTGGGTGGAGGAGGCCTGTGGGACGACCCAGGAAGTCATGGCTTGGGCAGATCAATCAAAAATGTTGTGAGGAGCTTGAGATGGGCCGAGTCCCTGCCTGGCGGCTTGCCATGAGGACCCTCACAGGTATAAGCAAAGGGTGTGCGCCCCCATCGGCGTTAGGTCCACGAGGATGATGATAGATGAAAGGGAAGCAACGAAGAAGGAAGAATATAATAGCAACAAAGAATGAAGGAAATAAATAGTAAAGAAGAATAAAGGATATAAATTGCAATGAAGAATGAAAGATATAAATAGCAACGAAGAATGAAGGAAATAAATAACAAAGTAAAATGAAAGAAAGAGAATGTAATGTCATTTACCAAAATCCGTGATCCTCATCGGCCCGTCGGGACACTGCTCGACGCCGTCACACTCGCAGGCGGACGTCATCGGTGCACCGGATCAGCTGCATGGGGCACATGTTGATGTCGCTGTTGATGTTGGTGTTGGTGTTGGATGTGGTGTTGTTGTTGATGTTGATGTTGTTGGTGTTGTTGATGGCTGTTGGATGTTTGTTGATGTTGTGGTGAATGTTGATGTTTGATGTTGATGTTGATGATGTTGTCGTGTCGTTGTTGTTAATGTTGTTGATGGTGTCGTTGTCGATGTTGTTATTGCTGCTGTTGATGTTGTAGAGGATACGGGTGTTGTGGTTGTTGAAGACGTTGACGAAACTGCGGGCAAATGACCTCAAACCTTAATTTTTTCCCCAATTAAACAAATGAAGTTTTTTTTTTCTTTTATCCATTATATATATATATATATATATATATATATATAATATATATATATATATATTATATATATATAATCAATGCACGTACTGCGTTTACATATGTAATCTGGTTGCTTTCTCTTGGTGGCGTTACTTTGATGCTTCATTTTATGAGCTGGAATTAACGTATTTGCCACTGGATTAGAAATGCCATCGCAATACGAAGACAAACACAAAATTAGCGGATCAATTTACAAGTAGGAAGACATTGGGCTCAAAAAGTACGAAAATATAAAGGGAAAGTATCATGCACTGCAGGTTGCAATGACACTTTACCTGTACTGTGCATGCTGCACCCATCGGCCACCTCCAGTCAACAGATTTAATCTAATTCCTCTTTGTTAAAGCAATAAGATTTTTTATTAGAATAACCTTGGCGTTTTTTAACATACACTAATTAGTACTAATATCAATATTTCTTTAAAAAGCATGTTACCTTTAATATAATCTAACTGCACTATTTACCCCAGAAGGTCAAATTGATTTACAAGTTGTTCATAATGGAACCTCCGTAAAGTTAGGCCGCGACCGCTCTCAGGCAGCCGTGGCGATATAATATAATAATAATGATCCTAATGAAAAGATAAAGGATAATGATACTGAGTATTATAACAATAATTATAACAAAAAATAAAAAACAAATATCAAAGCATTAAGGATATATATAACAACGAGGAATAAGATTACTAAGTAAAAAAAAAATAATATAATATAATAAATAAAATTAATTAAAAATAAATCTTATCAATAAAACAAATACCGATAAACGACTGGGACCAGATTCAGTAACATACGATCGTAAGGCTTTTACCAGCAGCCATTTACCATTGCGTTTTACTAGTGATTGTAAAGCGGGGTTCATGAAGAAATGGTAATTTGGATCAGCTGAGTTACAATCGTACATCGACTCATTCTAATGGTAGCCAACAAAGGGCTCTCATATAACATTTCCACCAATAAAGAGCGTTATACATAATCTTTTAGGTTCCTTCGGTCAATCATGTAATATGTAAACAGAATAAGACACAGCGAGATATTTAAAAATAATCTAAAGCTAAAACACTATTTAAGCACATATATATTTTATTTTATAGATAGAACCAACACATACACCGTATATATTACCATATTATTGTTTACTCAAACCAAAGAGACAATCCAAACAGTTTTTTTTATTTATCTATTTTTCATCATTGTTAAGCAAAGAACTGGACCAAACAAAAATTTCAATTCATCGCCATCTGTCGTCAAAGGAAGTATTTCAAGCTTGTTCTTGCCCATACTTGGAGTTTATTGTCAAAATGTGACGACGAACAGAAATTGCTATATTCGTTTAGCGTTAGTATTGCCAGTTCATATATCAGCAAGGTAGTTTTCTAAAACATTTTGTTATAATTATGTCAGAGAATTCTTTGAGTTCACTTATCTATCGATTCCATACATTCTAGTATATTATAGGCCTATAATCACGAGAATTTTGTGTGGATTTTATTCTTGCTAGTTTTATGTGAAATTTACATTTCTTCGCCATTTCCGTATTGTGATATCTGTTTACCATCATATTAGTTCCATCAGGTAAACAAAAAACAAACAAACAAAAAAAACTAATACTTTGCTTAGATATTAATTTTTGGACGAGATAACACGTGCTGACATCGTCTTCCCAGAAGTTACCAGTGTTCTGACCACTGGTAAAATTTGCGATGGTAACTCCGATGGCAAGTTGAATGCCACCGCTGTCTGGTTACCATGGTAACTATAGTTACCAGTGATTTTACCATCGTAAGTGCGTTAGTGAATCCGGGCCCTGGAGAGGATAACACTAGTAACAAAAAAGCAACGAAGAATGAAGCATATAAATAGTAACGAAGATGAAGAGAAATAATATACGAAGAATGAAAGAAATAAATGATGGCGAATAACGAAGGAATTAAATAGTAACGAGAATGAAGAAAATGAATAACAATGAAGAATGAAGGATATAAATAGTAAAGAAGGATTAAGTAAATAAATAGTAACGAATTATGAAAGAAAAAAATAACGAAATATAAAAAGTAAATAGCAACGGAGAAAGAAGGAAAATGAATAGCAACGAATAAAGTGAATAAATAACAATGAAGAATGAAGGGACATAAAAACAAAGAAGAATGAAGGTTATAAATAGCAACGAAGAATGAGGGAAATAGATAGCAACGATGAAGGAAATGAATTGCAACGAATGAAGGAAATAAATAGAAAAGAAGAATTAAGTAAATGAATAACAACGAATTATGAAGGTATAAATATTAATAAAGTATAATAATAAATAGCAACGAAAAATGAACGAAATGAAAAGCAATAAATGAAGGAAATAAACAGTAAAGAAGAATGGAGGATATAAAAAGCAAAGTAAAACGAAGGCAAGCGAGTCGCATCGAGAAGCGCAACGCGTGACGTCAGTGTTACCACAAATGCGTGGATCCTCATCGGCCCCGTCGGGACACTGCTCGACGCCTCATATCGTCGATCAGCTCGCTAAGGCGGACGTCACCTCCGTCCGGTGCATCCTGGATCCAGTCCCTGCAAGCGCCTTGGAGGACGATGCGGGCTGGGTATGTGGCGGTCTTGTCTTTTGCCCGCTGTTGGATGTTGTGGGGTTGTGTGTTATGTGTGTGGGTTGGGGTTGCGTAAGTTGGTGTTTTTGATGTTGTTTGGGGGTTGGTGTTTGTGTTGTCTTTGGTGTATATATGGCGTCCTTGTATAGGTGTAGGAGTGTTTTGATGTTGTTGGTGAGGGATAGGGTTACGATGTTGGTTGTTGTTGATGTCTGCTGTTGGATGAGTTGTTGGTTGTGTTGTGGTTGTTAGTTGGTTGTTTGTTTGTGGTTGGTGTTGATGGTATGTATAGACGTTGTTTAGCTGTGGTTGAGTTGTTGGTTGGTTATAACGGCTTGCGTCTAAGGGTGTTGTAGTTGGTGTTGTGTTGATTTGGTGTTGTTGTTGACTGTCTCTGTTAGCAGTGTTGGTTGTATTTGTATGTCTGTAGTTGTTGATGTTCGTCTGTGATGTTTGTGTGTTGATTGTTGGTGGTTGTTGATGTTGGTGTTTGATGTTATAGTGTTTCTGGTGTTGATGTTCAATGATCGATTGAATGTTGTAGATGGGTGATGTTGTCGTGTTGAATGGGTTTAGGTGATGCATGATTGTTGCTGTGTTGTTGATGTTGGAAAAGGTGTTGGTGTTGTGTTGATGTTAGTGTTAAGGGTGTTGATGTTGGTGGTATTCGTATGGAGAAGGAGTAGGAGTGTTGTTGGTGATCTGTTGATGACGTTGCTGTGGTGTTGATGACCGAAATTCTTTTGCTAGCTTTCACCTCCGTTCAAGAATATTTGGAGCTTCCTTGGGTTATTGACCACGTAACTTCATTTGGCCATTCAATTAGTAATATATATATTAATTATATTTACATTATTATATATTATAATATTATATATATACATATTATATATATATATATATATATAATATATATTTATATATTATATATTATATATATATATGTTGGCTTTTTGGACATTAATCTTAACAGGCAATGAACAAGTAAATTACTATATCTTTAAATTTTGATAAAAGGAAATGAAGCAAAGGCAATATAGAATAATGATGATAATAACAATAATGCTACCGATAATAATGATGATATTAGTAACATTACTAATAATTATATGATAATCATGTTACTAATGCGAAAGGAAACACGATCGAAGCAAGCACTGCAAAACTAAAACCATCACCTAAAGTCAAGCTAAAACGCAACAAATCAGTCAATAAATAAACCATCAATCATTTTTTTTTCTTGGGGGGGGGGGCGGATACATAATATTTGAGGCAAATCATAAAGCGGTCATGTTTTTTAATGGAAAGGATTTTCGTAAAGGAAGAAAACGTGCTGTGCGAAATATTGTTTACTGGTCTGCTGTGCCTGTGTGTGTGTGTGTGTGTGTGTGTGTGTGTGTGTGTGGTGTGTGTGTGTGTGTGTTGTGTGTGTGTGTGTGTGTGTGTGTGTGTGTGTATGGTGTGTGCATGTGTGCGTGCGCGGTTGGCGTTTGCGTGCGCGTGCGCGTGGCGTGTGCGTGTGCGCGTGCGGCACATGTACATGTGCGCGTGTCCAAATGCGCATCTACGATATGCACCTCGTTCGTTACGATGAAAACTACGAAGTGAAAAACACAAAGTTTTTTACACAATTCGATGCAAGAAAGAAATGTAAATCTAAAAATTCAAAAAAGAATACACATAAGCGGATAATTGGGGAAAAGGTATACAAATGGCAGTAACAGTTAGGAGGGCCTTATCGATGGAATAAAGAGAAAAAAGCGGGGGGGGGGGGGTACATCCGCTACGTGAATTTAAGGCTAAGTTAAAATGTCGAACTGAATCGTGTTGTCTCCGAATCCCTTCACGAAACACATCGCTCGTGGCAGGATCCAGAGCTGTCGGACGGACGGAGGAGCGGGGCGGCGGCGCAGGGAAATCCAGCGGAATCTCAGTCCTCCCCCGGTTTCAAGGCTGGAACAGGTCCCGCCGAAGAGCTGCCTCGCCGTTCCAAAAGACACCGAACGACGCAGTCCCAGCGATCGCAAAAGGCGGTCATGAAAGTGGAAGACGAAACAATAAAGCCAGAAAGGCAGAGAAATACGAGCATGGAACCCATGAAGCAGCACAATAAGAGTGAGTATTAAATGGGGGACTTATCTACCGTTTGAGCCGCCCTCAGCCTCCTCGTCCTCCCCTTGGAACACTCCCTCACACCGCCACAGCAGCAGGCGTAGGTCGTGCCATCATCACACGCCCTATGTTCCTAGGTCGTCTGAACGTGTCGTTCAGACGACCTAGGGTAATATTCGTTAATTTTCTTGTCATGCCGAAAGCTTTTCATTTACTACTTATATCGCTAATATACATACGCTTCACGAGGGGCATTTCGCTGCCCAAAACAGCGTACGGGATTTCCGGGATTTCTGAAATCTAAAAAAAAAAAAAAAAAAAAAAAAAAAATCACAGGATCAGGATTTCCAAACAGATTTAAAAAACATTAAATCATCGTAAATGTTTCAAAAGTTAAGCTATTAGCTGTCGGAATCCACTACTTTATCATAAACATGAATTTATGTTACTTTAAACTCATCTAAAAAAAAATTCCATTTTTCTTTTCATCTTAATCAGATGGATTAATCTCGGGAATAACTTTTTTGAGCCTCGTTTAAAGCAATTCGCTCCCCGGAAATAGCCATAATTACTTGGATATTTGATCGTTTTAAAAGGAGCAATTTCTTAAAAAAAAAGGGGAAATAAAGTGAACTCACTTGACCTTGTTTGTTCAGGCTGTCTCACCGTTTTCTCCTACCACCCGGGCTTGGAAGTCGCCATTAAGTGACTCGAGCCGCTCCTCTTGAAATCCTTTCTCAAGCGTTACAATAAATTCGATCTATACTTAGTAATTACAATCTTCCTGCATTTAGTTTTTCTTTCTTAACCCTTACGACTACATGGCGATGCGATTACCTTTCAGCTTCCCTATTTAAGGTTGTATCCATCAACTCCACTGC
>NW_020872788.1:1127516-1130012 GCF_003789085.1 Penaeus vannamei | reverse complement strand
CCAACCAAACCTAACCTAACCTAACCTAACCTAAACCTAACCTAACCTAACCTAACCTAACCTAACCTAAACCTAACCTAACCTAACAAACCTAACCAAACTCAACCTAACCTAACCTAAACCTAACCTAACCTAACCTAACCTAACCAACAAACCTAACCTAACCTAACCTAACTAACCTAACCTAAACCTAACCTAACCCTAACCTAACCTAACCTAAACCAAACCAAACCTAAACCTACCAACCTAACCTAACCTAACTAACCAACCTAACTAACCTAACCTAACCTAACCTAACCTAACCTAACCTAACTAACCTAACCTAACCTAACCTAACCAACAACCTAACCTAACCTAACCTAACCTAACCCTAAACCCTAACCTAACCTAACCTAACCTAACCTAACCTAACCTAACCTAACCTAACCTAACCTAACCTAATAACCTAAACCTAACCTAACTAACCTAACCTAACCTAACTAACCTAACCTAACCTAACCTAACCTAACCTAACTAACCTAACCTAACCTAACCTAACCTAACCTAACCTAACCTAACCTAACCTAACCTAACCTAACCTAACCTAACCTAACCTAACCTAACCTAACCTAACCTAACCTAACCTAACCTAACCTAACCTAACCTAACCTAACCTAACTAACTAACCTAACCTAAACCTAACCTAACCTAACCTAACCTAACCTAACCTAACCTAACCTAACCTAACTAACCTAACCTAACCTAACCTAACCTAACCTAACCTAACCTAACCTAACCTAACCTAACCTAACCTAACCTAACCTAACCTAACCTACCTAACCTAACTAACCTAACCTAACCTAACCTAACCTAACCTAACCTAACCTAACCTAACCTAACCTAACCAAACCTAACCTAACCTAACCTAACCTAACCTAACCTAACCTAACCTAACCTAACCTAAACCTAACCTAACCTAACCTAACCTAACCTAACCTAACCTAACCTAACCTAACCTAACCTAACCTAACCTAACCTAACCTAACCTAACCTAACCTAACCTAACCTAACCTAACCTAACTAACCTAACCTAAACCTAACCTAACCTAACCTAACCTAACCTAACCTAACCTAACCTAACCTAAACCTAAACCTAACCTAACCTAACCTAACCTAACCTAACCTAACCTAACCTAACCTAAAACCTAACCTAACCTAACTAACCTAACTAACCTAACCTAAACCTAACCTAACCTAACCTAACCTAACCTAACCTAACCTAACCTAACCTAACCTAACCTAACCTAACCTAACCTAACCTAAACCTAACCTAACCTAACCTAACCTAACCTAACCTAACCTAACCTAACCTAACCTAACCTAACCTAACCTAACCTAACCTAACCTAACCTAACCTAACCTAACCTAACCTAACCTAACCTACCTAAACTAATTAATCTATACATAATTTAAGTTAGCGAATCTAAACTATTCTCCTAAATAACCCAAACGAGTCTCTGACCGAGGATTATTTTATTCAATTATTTATACAAGAAATGCTTATTTAATAAACTAACTCTCTTTGACTGAGGACTACTTTTTTAAACATTTTCATGCAAGCAGGGTATTTTGATTGACCTACATATTCTTGACTGAGGACTTGCTGTTTTGACCCTCTTTTTCCATGCAAGAAGGGCATATCTACTCAATAGAAATCCTGAATTTTTACTTGATCTAATTTCTTGACTGAGGACTTGCTGTTTTTGACCCTCTTTTTCCATGCAAGAAGGGCATATCTACTCAATAGAAATCCTGAATTTTTACTTGATCTAATTTTCTGACTGAGGACTTGCTGTTTTGACCCTCTTTTTCCATGCAAGAAGGGCATATCTACTCAATAGAAATCCTGAATTTTTACTTGATCTATTTTCTTGACTGAGGACTTGCTGTTTTTGACCCTCTTTTTCCATGCAAGAAGGGCATATCTCTCAATAGAAATCCTGAATTTTTACTTGATCTAATTTCTCTGGACTGAGGACTTGCTGTTTTTGACCCTCTTTTCCATGCAAGAAGGGCATATCTACTCAATAGAAATCCTGAATTTTTACTGATTAATTTTCTTGGACTGAGGACTTGCTGTTTTGACCCTCTTTTTCCATGCAAGAAGGGCATATCTCTCAATAGAAATCTGGAATTTTTACTTGATCTAATTTCTTGGACTGAGGACTTGCTGTTTTTTGACCCTCTTTTTCCATGCAAGAAGGGCATATCTCTCAATAGAATCCTGAATTTTTACTGATCTAATTTTCTTGGACTGAGGACTTGCTGTTTTTGACCCTCTTTTTTCCATGCAAGAAGGGCATATCTCTCAATAGAAATCCTGAATTTTTACATCTAATTTTCTTGACTGAGGACTTGCTGTTTTGACCCTCTTTTCCATGCAAGAAGGGCATATCTCTCTCAATAGAAATGGAGATTCTTTCCCAGAAAAAAACACTACTTTTCACTCCTTGCCGC
>NW_020872788.1:1105016-1117516 GCF_003789085.1 Penaeus vannamei | reverse complement strand
ATATATCAGTGAATGTATCTGCATATATAATATATATATATATATATATATATATATATATATATATATATATATATATTATATATAATATATATATATATATATATATATAGCGTGTGTGTATATTATATAATTATATATATATAATATAAATAATATATAATAATATATATATATATATTTATATATATATATATATTATTATAATATTATATAATATATAAACTCTCATCTGGACGGTCAATGCACTGAGGTGCTCTGTCACAGCGCTGATAGCCTGGATACATTCACTCATCAGGACCACATGCTATGTGATATAAATGGAAATACATCCCCGGAATTTTTTTTTTTTTCTACTGTTAGTGTTAACGTCTAAAATAATAATGTAACTAAAACAGTGTTTATATAGCTTGTATATAGGAAAATCTATTTTATTTCAAAATTCTATTGCAATACTTTATCTGAGCTGAAATTATATGACCAGAGGTAAATCACTAAAACATAGTATATATATATATATATGTATGTGTGTGTGTGTGTGTGTGTGTGTGTTTTGTAAATATATATATATATATATATATATTATATATATATTATATATTATATATATAATATATATATATATATATATATATATATACATCTATCTATGTGTAAAGATATGCATATATGCATATATATCTATTATCTATCTATCTATCTATCTATATATATATATATAATATATATATATATATATATATATAATATATATATGTATATATATATATAATATATATATATATATATATATATATATATTATATATGCAAGATATAAATGGAAACGCTGGGGAGAAGGGGACTGCCCCTCCCACCCAGCAAGTGAAGCAGACTGTGAGTTCCATTGGGAGGGCATCCGCTGAGGCTCAGGTTGGAAACATGAATTACTCGTCCCGCCTGCACTCTTCCCTCCCATTCCCCCACAGCTTGCTGCCCCCATTTTTATGAGGCAACGTCAGCGGGGAAGGCAGAGGTGGCATCTGCCCGGAGCAACTGCCCGAGGTTTAACCTTAGGCAGACTGTGCAGGTGGAAGCTTGGAACATGTGGTCTTTACTGCAGGATAAGAGATTACCCCTGCTATCGAGGGAACTGAAGTGGCTCGGAGTTGAGATGGCTGCCATCTCAGAGGTGAGGAGACCCGGCAGCAGCACGATCAGTATGGTGTCTCCAGATGATGAGCGTATTATGGCACTGAGACTGAAATGGCTTTGTGTCTCTTATTGCTTGTATATGCTCCTACCAATGTATTTAAACTCAATATGAAAAAGGTGTTCTTTGCCAAACTCACATCTGTGATAGAAAAATGCCCCCGGTGAGACATTTGCATTGTACTGTGCGATTTCAGTGCGGTATCGAGCTGGCTACGAGATGTCTGTTGGTCCCCATGGTTCGGGAGCGAGAACAGCCTCTTTTTCTGGGACTTTGCTAGGTCCCAGAAAATGAGGATTTCTGACTCCTGGTATCAGCGCACCAGTCTGCATCATTGGACTTGGTACAGTGATATGGATATTGTGGCCAAGGAGATCGACCACATGCTTGTTAGACCTTGCTGGAGGATCCTTCAGGACTGCAGAGTTTACAGGAGTGCCGAGTTCTGTGGCACTGACCATAGATTGGTTGTAACGACCCTGCGAGTTCACTTTAAATCCCCCCCATCTCTCCAGCAGCCACTCTAGGGTGTTTCACCTTGACAGATTGGGGGAAGAGGATTGTGCCCGTAGGTTTGCTGCAGCAATCTCTGTTCGGTTAAAACCTGACAGACCCAGGAGCCCTGTGGGATTCCTTTAAGCATGAAACACTCGATGCAGCCCAGGAGACCATTGGTGAACATCTGAGGACAAGGCAGAATTTCATCTCGCTGGAGAAATTGGAGGCCACAGATGTGTGTTGCATGGTTCGTCTGAACGGCAATCAAGATTTGCGCCGTTCCTTGATGTGTAGGGCTAGGACTCTACTGAGAAGGGATAAGGAACAGCTCATCAGGAATCTTGCCGAGGAGGTAGAAAGCCATTTCCTAGTAAATAACCTTCGTCCTGCCTACCAAACTCTGAGAAAATGGAACTCCAATCTCTCACGGATGTTTGCAGTCCACTCAGTGGATGGATGGATCATCTCACATCATGTTGGGGTTAGTGAATATTGGGCTGAGTATTTTGAGCAATTGTATCAAGTAGACCCCCCCCCCACAGGTAGTCTAGATGTTAGGGATGTGGATTCCCTGTGCCTGACCACCTATTAGGAAGGATCCTCCTACCCTGACTGAGGTTAGAGAGGCGATCTCTAAGCTGAAGGGTGGAAAAGCTACAGGCTTTACAGAACTCCGGAGCTAAAGGCTGGGGGTGAACCTGTGGCATGGGGCTTGCATGTTGTCCTGGCTGCCATCTGGCAGTCTGGTTCCATTCCGCCTGACCTGTTGAGGGGCATAGTCATCCCTCTCTGGAAGGGGAAAGGGGATCGTTGTGACTGTAGCAACTACCATGACATCACATTGCTCGGTAAACCAGGCAAGGTCTTCACCCACATTCTTCTGAAATGGATCCACAACCAACTGCTAAGGTACCAAAGACCAGAGCAATTTGGATTCACTCCCGGGAACTCTACAATAGACCGTATCCCAGTGCTTCGAGTCATTGTAAAATGTCGTCGTGGGTTCGGTCGTGGGCTGCTTTCAGCCTACATCGACCTCAAGAAGGCGTTTGATTTGGTGCATCATGAATAATGATTATGAGAATTAGAGGAATTCTGACACGGATT
Organism: Penaeus vannamei; assembly: GCF_003789085.1. Lineage (NCBI taxonomy): Eukaryota > Metazoa > Arthropoda > Malacostraca > Decapoda > Penaeidae > Penaeus > Penaeus vannamei. Next base: position 1,114,720 of record NW_020872788.1, on the reverse strand, counting down.
ATTGGATTAATAGTGAGCTTATATACTGCTGTAAAGTATGGTAGAGGACTGTCGAGCTTCTTCCCTGTCAACTCAGGAGGGAGGCAAGGCTGTGTCCTTCCACCACTTTTCAATACATTCATGGACTGGATAACAGGCAGACCTAGTTTCCAAAGTCAGTGTGGAGCAACACTGGGTAATATCAAGGTCACAGGCCTTGACTTTGCCGATGATGTTGCAATTCTTTATGAGTCTCTGGAATCTCTGGTAGCAGCTCTTGATGCATTCAGTAGTGAGGCAAAGCCCCTGGGCTTGCAGGTCTCCTGGACTAAGACCAAGATCCAAGATTTTGGGGGCCTAATAGGAGAACATGTTCAGTCGATACATACTTGCGGCGAGGACGTTAAAGTCACAGAGAGCTTTACATATCTTGATGGTGCAATTCATGTCTCGGGGCTGTCAGACCAGGAAGTCAGTAGACAGAGCGGCAGTAAGAGCCATGAATTTAGTCAACAAGAATATTTGGAGGTGTAGGTACCTATGCATAAGGGATAAGTTATGTGTCTTTAAGCCTTGATACTGCCAATTTGATTTATGGAAGCGAAACCTAGACGTTATCCAGTGCCTTGGAGTCTCGTCTCAATGCCTTTGTAACTAGTCCCTACGTCGGATCCTGAGGTACAATTGATAGGACCCTGTGTCCCACCGACGATTCCACTGTGAGACTGGCATGAGACCTGTTACTTGGATAATCCAGGACCGCCAACTCGGGCTGTACAGGAACATAGCTCATTTTCCTGTGATGACTCTGCACATCAGGTTGTCTTTTTATGAGACAATCCCACATACATGTATGTGTATCTCTAAATATACATGCATGTATATATGCGTATATGTGTATAGAAATGTTGGTAAAAACGGTTACCTTTGAAGCCTTAACTTAAATGCTAATACACACACAAAAAGTTTTCTTATGAATTAATACTCCAATCAAAAGACTATAACATATCGTAGGCAAATTATATTATTATATGATAAAAGACACAATGTAAAGACTAAAGTATTACGGAAAATGACAAACATAAGGGAGAGTGAGAGAGAAAAAATGAATAAAGACAAACCGGGCTGAGGCGGGCAGTTCTCTTCGTCAGAACCGTCACGGCAGTGCGGGATTCTGTCGCAGTGTTGAGAGGCGGGAATGCAGTCCCCATTCATGCAAGTCCACTCGCCAGGACTGCATGCTGTGTAACGGGAACAGATTTGCATGTCTGGTACCTAACTTTCCATCATTAAGAGACAAGTCTTGCCTTATATTTCAGACAGAATAACAGGAACACACGTATTCTGCTGCAAGATCATCCTCACCTGGACACCGGTCTTCATCACTATAGTCTCGGCACTCATAACGCCCGTTACAACGGCCTTCTAGGGGTATACAAGTTCCATCACCACAAGTCCACTCCGTTGAAGCGCACGCTATGTAAACACGAAAGTAAATGCACAAGTCAGGAAGGATTTTCTGTTACATGATAACATTACGTTTAACTTCAGATATAAATCACTAAAATATACTCTTAGTTTGTATATATATGCATATATATGTATGTATATATACATACATACATACAAGCACTTATATATACATATATGTATATATATCATATATGTATAAAGTTATTGAGATATAACCAAATTTGACAGATTTACACATAAATTGTTTGTGTATGCTTGGTACATGTGACTGTGTCTGTGTGAGTGTGTGTGCATGCGTGTGTATGTGTATCTCTTTATATATTCATGTACATGTACATATATGTGTAATCGAAATAGTAAAAATAGTTACTTTTGAAGCACTGACCGTTGAATACACAAAAAGTTTTGTTATGAATTAACAAGTGAAAGGGGTATTAGTCATGGAAAACAAAATACATTATCAATTAATAAAAGAAACAATGTAATACTAAAGTATTCCAAAAAATACAGACAAAATTTCGGAAGAGGGAGAAAAGAATAAAAAGAGACAAACCGAGCTGAGGCGGGCAGTTCTCTTCGTCAGAACCGTCACGGCAGTGCGGGATTCTGTCGCAGTGTTGTGCGGTGGGAATGCAGTCCCCATTCATGCAAGTCCACTCGCCAGGACTGCATGCTGTGTAACAGGAACAGATTTGCATGTCTGGAGCCTAACCTTCCATCATTAAGAGACAACTCTTAAAAAAGGCACACTGATGTGAAGAAAAACTTAACAGGCAGCAAGAGTTTGAAGAATATCAAGTTCAAACAAACAAAATTCTGAGTAAAAATCAAACTCCTTTATGACCACTATGTTCGAGAAACAAACTACATAAAGTTCAGATGGATATCAATGGATATTCTGATGCAGCAGCATCCTCACCTGGACACCGGTCTTCATCACTATAGTCTCGGCACTCATAACGCCCGTTACAACGGCCTTCTAGGGGTATGCAAGTTCCATCACCACAAGTCCACTCCGTTGAAGCGCACGCTATGCAAACACGAAAGTAAATGCACAAGTCAGGAAGGATTTTCTGTCACATGATATTACGTTTAACTCAGAATAAATATACTCTTAGTTTGTATATATATGCATATATGTGTATGTATATGTATATATACATACATACACACAAGAACATATATATACATTATATATACATATATACATATATATATACATATATATACATACATGTATATATATCATATATATATATAAAGTTATTGAGATATAACCAAATGTCTTAACAGATTTACACAAATTATTTGTGTATGCTTGGTACATGTGACTGTGTCTGTGTGAGTGTGTGTGCATGCGTCATGTATGTGTATCTCTTTATATACTCATGCACACGTGATACATTGTGTGTAGAAATAGTAAAAATAGTTACCTTTGAAGCACTGACTTCAGTGATAATACACAAAAAGTTTTGTTATGAATTAACAATCAAAGGGGTATTAGTCATGGAAAACAAAATACATTATCAATTAAAAAAAAACAATGTAAATACTAAAGTATTCCAGAAAATTACAGACAAAATTTCGGACAGAGGGAGAAAAATGAACGAAAAGAGACAAACCGAGCTGAGGCGGGCAGTTCTCTTCGTCAGAACCGTCACGGCAGTGCGGGATTCTGTCGCAGTGTTGCGGTGGGAATGCAGTCCCCATTCATGCAAGTCCACTCGCCAGGACTGCATGCTGTGTAACAGGAACAGATTTGCATGTCTGGAGCCTAACCTTCCATCATTAAGAGACAACTCTTAAAAAAGGCACACTGATGTGAAGAAAAACTTAACAGGCAGCAGAGTTTGAAGAATATCAAGTTCAAACAAACAAAATTCTGAGTAAAAATCAAACTCCTTTATGACCACTATGTTCGAGAAACAAACTACATAAAGTTCAGATGGATATCAATGGATATTCTGATGCAGCAGCATCCTCACCTGGACACCGGTCTTCATCACTATAGTCTCGGCACTCATAACGCCCGTTACAACGGCCTTCTAGGGGTATGCAAGTTCCATCACCACAAGTCCACTCCGTTGAAGCACACGCTATGCAAACACGAAAGTAAATGCATAAGTCAGAAGGATTTTCTGTCACATGATAACATTACGTTTAACAGATATAAATTAAAATATACTCTTAGTTTGTATATATATGCATATATGTGTATGTATATACATGTATATATACATACATACACACAAGAAACATATATACATATATATACATATATATACATACATGTATATATATCATATATATATATATAAGTTATTGAGATATAACCAAATGTCTTAATAGATTTACACAAATTATTTGTGTATGCCTTGGTACATGTGACTGTGTCTGTGTGCGTGTGTGCATGCGTGTATGTGTATCTCTTTATATACTCATGCACACGTGCATACATTTGTGTAGAAATAGTAAAAATAGTTACCTTTGAAGCACTGACTTCAGTGAATACACAAAAAGTTTAGTTATGAATTAACAATCAAAGGGGTTAGTCATGGAAAACAAAATAAATTATCATTAATAAAAGAAACAATGTAAATACTAAAGTATTCCAAAAAAAATACAGACAAAACTACGAAGAGGGAGAAAAGTGAATAAAAAGAGACCACTATGTTCGAGAAACAAACTACATAATGTTCAGATGGATATCAATGGATATTCTGATGCAGCATCATCCTCACCTGGACACCGGTCTTCATCACTAAGTCTCGGCACTCATAACGCCCGTTACAACGGCTTTCTAGGGGTATGCAAGTTCCATCACCACAAGTCCACTCCGTTGAAGCGCACGCTATGCAAACACGAAAGTTCATCCACGTCAGGAAGGATTTTCTTTCACATGATAACATTACATTTAATAACACCGTAGATACTAAGGAAGCTTTCTGTAGCAGTCAAAAGGTTACTTTCAGAAGACTACTGAAGAGTCGTGCCAAATTAATACACGAACTAACTGTATTCTAAGACTGGGATGCAACAAACTTTGGCAATATGAACAAACAAATATATATATGTATAGTGTTTGATTTTTTTTCTAATAAATGGAGAATTGCAAAATGAACCAGGCATTCAGTGGAAATATGTAGTATATCAATAGATGTATCTGTATATATATATATATATATATTATATATAATAATATATATATATATATATGTATATATATTATATATATATATAATATATATATATATATATATATATACAGATATGTAGTTCTTTCTGAACGGTCAATGCACTGAGGGTGTTCTGTCATTGCGCTGATAGCCTGAGATACAGTACCATTAATTTTCACTCATCAGGACCACATGATATATATACATACATATATATACATATATATATATATATATATATATATATATATATATATATATATATATATATATATATATGTATATATATATGTATATATATATATATTATGTGTGTGTGTGTGTGTGTGTGTGTGTGTGTATGTGTGTGTGTGTGGTGTGTTGTGTGTGTGTTGTATGTATGCATATTAGTGTTAACAAGTCTAAATAATAATGTAACTGAAACAGTATAGGAAAATTCATTATATTTCAAAATTCTATTGCAATAAAGATTCTTTCTGAGCTGAAATTATATGACAAGATGTGAATATATATACATATATACTTAAATATCTATATATCTACAACTATCTATAAATATATGTAATATACATATAACATATATATCTGTATATCTACATCTATCTATATATATGTAAATATATACATATATATGTACATATGTATCTATATATCCATATCTATAATATATATACATATGTATTTATATATCTATATCTATATATCTAAATACATATGTATATCCAAGATATAAATAAAACGCTGGGGAGAAGGGGATTGCCCCTCCCACCCAGCAAGTGAGGCTGGCTGTGGGTTCCGTTGGGAGGGCGTCTGCTGGGGCTCAGGTTAGGAACGTGAATTCTTCATCCCTCCTGCACTCTGGCCCACCACCCCAACGTGAGGCCCTCGGGATCCCCACAGGTGGACGATGGGCCTCACACCTTGCCACCCCCTTTTTTTATGGGGCAACATCATTGGGGGTGGCAGAGGTGGCGTCTGTCCGGAGCAACTGCCCGAGATTTAACCTTCAGCGGGCTGTTCAGGTGGGAGCTCGGAACACATGGGGCCGAATTTACTAACGCCTTATATCATAAATGGTTTGTTTATATCGTAAAACAAGCTACTCTCGTTTCTCACAACGACGTATTTTCAAAATACTCCCGAGGTCGTAAAACATGTCTCCATGCGAGAGACATTTGCGGGAGCCCGAAACCACTAGTAACACTTATTGTAGCAACCCACATCAGCTCATATCAGCCTCATACATACCTTTAGGAGTGTGTAAATGTCACTTTGCCATGTGGAAATCAGTTACTGTACAAGAGCAACATATTGAAGAGGCATAGTAAACCATATTAAACAACGGAAAAACAATAAAACTAACGTTAATAAGAAATGGCCTTTGCCAATGCATGGAGTTGCGGGAACACTTGATGTAAATCACTCAGAAGGTTTAATTTATCATGAATTAAAGGATCTCTAACACATCTTCAAGTACGAAAATCTGGATGAAAATGCATAATTTCCATCAGTATGACTATTTTCTCTATAGCAACAAAATCAATAAACATCCAATAACAAAGGTTACCAATATACAAACACCTCTTAATAGCCTAATGTAAAATTACTGTTAGCAATGGATTCACTTCTCGATGAATAATGATTAAGATCAATGTTTTACTGGATTATAACAAATTTCTGTCATAATAAATTAATGAAAATATAATGAATTTATTTTATTTTTTCCATTATAATTAGATAAAAGTACTTAGATGATAGAGGAGAAAATGCTGTTTGTAATGGTTACAAGACCCCTGCGCTCTCGTTGTTTTTCGTTTGAAAATGGGTGGATACTTCTTTGAGAAATCGTGGATACTTCATGTAACTGTTTATGAGAGACAGTTTACGATAGAGTTTAGTAGATTCGGCCCCTGGTCTTACGGCAGGATAAGATTACCCCTGCTATCGAGGGAACTGAAGCGGCTCAGAGTTGAGGTGGCTGCCCTCTCAGAGATGAGGAGACCGGGCAGCAGCACGATCAGTATGGGTGGGTACACCTATTATTGATTGGGCTGGGGCAATGATCATCTCCAGGGATAGCCATAGCCATCTCCAGCCGACTTCAACCTTCGATAGTTGAGGCGTCTCCAGATGATGAGCGTATTATGGCACTGAGACTGAAGTACGCTTTTGGCTTTGTGTCTCTTATTGCTGTGTTCGCTCTTACCAATGTATGTAAACTTGATATGAAAGTTGCGTTCTATGCCAAACCCACATCTGTGACAGACAAATGCCCCCGGTGAGACATTCGTATTGTACAGTGTGACCATTGTGTGAACATCTGAGGACAAGGCAGAATCTCATCTCGTTGGGGAAATTGGAGGCCACAGATGTGTTGCATGGCTCGTCTGAACGGCAATCGAGATTTGCGCCGTTCCTTGATGTGTAGGGCTAGGACTCTACTGAGAAGGGATAAGGAACAGCTCATCAGGAATCTTGCCGAGGAGGTAGAAAGCCATTTCCTAATAAATGACCTTCGTCCTGCCTACCAAACTCTGAGAAAATGGAACTCCAATCTCTCACGGATGTTTGCAGTTCACTCAGTGGATGATGGATTATCTCACATCATGTTGGGTTTCGTGAATGTTGGGCTGAGTATTTTTGCGAAATTGTAACAGGTAGAACCGCCCCCCGCCCCCAACAGTTAGTCTAGATATTAGGGATGTGGATTCCCTGTGCCTGACCACCTATTAGGAAGGATCCTCCTACCCTGACTGAGGTTAGGTAGGCGATCTCTAAGCTGAAGGGTGGAAAAGCTACAGGCTTTACGGAACTCCGGAGCTAAAGGCTGGGGGTGAACCTGTGGCATGGGGCTTGCATGTTGTCTGGCTGCCATCTGGCAGTCTGTTCCATTCCGCCTGACCTGTTGAGGGGCATAGTCATCCCTCTCTGGAAGGGGAAAGGGGATCGTTGTGACTGTAGCAACTACCATGACATCACATTGCTCAGTAAACCAGGCAAGGTCTTCACCCACATTCTTCTGAAATGGATCCACAACCAACTGCTAAGGCACCAAAGACCAGAGCAATTTGGATTACTCCCGGGAACTCTGCAATAGCGCGTATCCAGTGCTTCGAGTCATTGTAAAATGTCGTCGTGGGTTCGGTCGTGGGCTGCTTGCAGCCTACATCGACCTCAAGAAGGCGTTGGTGCATCTGAATAATGATTATGAGAATTAGAGGAATTCTGACACGGATTATTGGATTAATAGTGAGCTTATATACTGCTGTAAAGTATGGTGGAAGACTGTCGAGCTTCTTCCCTGTCAACTCAGGAGGGAGGCAAAGCTGTGTCCTTCCACCAACACTTTTCAATACATTCATGGACTGGATAACAGGCAGACCTACTTCCCAAGGTCAGTGTGGAGCAACAATGGATAATATCAAGGTCACAGACCTTGACTTTGCCGATGATGTTGCAATTCTTTATGAGTCTCTGGATGAGTCTCTGCTCTTGATGCATTCAGTAGTGAGGCGAAGCTCCTGGGCTTGCAGGTCTCCTGGACTAAGACCAAGATCCGAGATTTCGGGGGCCTACTAGAACATGTTCAGGTGATACGTGCTTGCGGCGAGGACGTTGAAGTCACAGAGTTTTACATATCTTGGTGGTGCAGTTCATGTCTCGGGGCTGTCTGACCAGGAAGTCAGTAGACAGAATGGTCTGGCAGCAGGAGCCATGTACTTAATCAAAAAGGATATTTGGAGGTGTAGGTACCTATGCATAAGGACTAAATTATGTGTCTTTAAGCCTTGATACTGCCAGTTTTGCTTTATGGAAGCGAAACCTAGACGTTATCCAGTGCCTTGGAGTCTCGTCTCAATGCCTTTTGTAACAAGTCCCTACGCCAGATCATGGGGTTGGCAGGACCATAGGCATCTTTTCCAGTGGCAATTAGGGTGTCTCGTGATCGGAGGTGAGACAGGCCTCTAAGCTCCGCCCATTTCTGTGATGTAATGGGAATGGCTGCGATTGACAGCTTGATATTTTTCTGCACTGGATATTTTTCGACAGGTACACAATATTTTGAAATGATATACAAGATGGTTTTTGATATCTAATGGTGGGTAGTGCTGTGTTATAGATATCCAATATAGGTATGAATATGCATGAAATATCCGAAGAGAAATGCATCTGGCAACTCGACAAATGTTTACTGCCTGCTCAATTCCTGTCACATGAAAGGTGTCGCATTCCCCATAACCGCTGGAAAAGATGCCTCATATGTCCAACGACTCCACTGTGAGACTAGCATGAGACCTGTTACTTGGATAATCCAGAACTGTCAACTCGGGCTGTACAGGAATCTAGCCCGTTTCCCTGTGGATGACTCTGCCCATCAGGTTGTCTCTTTATGAGACAATCCTGCATGAAGGCTTATGGGAAGACCTGGGAGTCATGGCTTAGGCAGCTCGACCAGACCTGCCGTGAAGAACTAGAGATGGGCCAAGGGCCTGCCTGGCGACTCGCCATGAGGGACCCGTGGCTGAAAGCAAAGGGTGGATGCAGCTATGAGCCCCCGTCAGCTCTCGGCCCCTTTGATGATGATATATATTATGCCTTGACACCATAAGATTTAGATATAATTTTTTGTGTATACTTGTGTGTGTACATGTGAACATATGTGTATCTAAATACAAATGGAAATGTTGGAAAAACGGTTACCTTTGAAGCTTAACTTAAATGCTAATACACACACAAAAGGTTTTCTTATGAATAATCCAATCAAAAGATTAAAACTTATCGTAGGCAAATTATATTATCATATGATAAAAGACACAATGTAAAGACTAAAGTATTACGGAAAATGACACACAAACATACGGGAGAGTGAAAGAGAGAAAATTTGAATAAAGACAAACCGGGCAGAGGCGGGCAGTTCTCTTCGTCAGAACCGTCACGGCAGTGCGGGATTCTGTCGCAGTGTTGTGCGGTGGGAATGCAGTCCCATTCATGCAAGTCCACTCGCCGGACTGCATGCTGTGTAACGGGAACAGATTTGCATGTCTGGTGCCTAACTTTCCGTCATTAAGAGACAAC
>NW_020872788.1:1089244-1104916 GCF_003789085.1 Penaeus vannamei | reverse complement strand
ATCACTGTTACATGATAACATTACGTTTAACTTCACATATAAATCACTAAAATATACTCTTAGTTTGTATATATATGCATATATATGTATGTATATATACATACATACATACAAGCACTTATATATACATATATGTATATATATCATATATGTATAAAGTTATTGAGATATAACCAAATTTGACAGATTTACACATAAATTGTTTGTGTATGCTTGGTACATGTGACTGTGTCTGTGTGAGTGTGTGTGCATGCGTGTGTATGTATCTTTATATACTCATGCACACGTGCATACATTTGTGTAGAAATAGTAAAAATAGTTACCTTTGAAGCACTGACTTCAGTGATAATACACAAAAAGTTTTGTTATGAATTAACAATCAAAGGGGTATTAGTCATGGAAAACAAAATACATTATCAATTAATAAAAGAAACAATGTAAATACTAAAGTATTCCAGAAAATTACAGACAAAATTTCGGAGAGAGGGAGAAAAATGAACGAAAAGAGACAAACCGAGCTGAGGCGGGCAGTTCTCTTCGTCAGAACCGTCACGGCAGTGCGGGATTCTGTCGCAGTGTTGAGCGGTGGGAATGCAGTCCCCATTCATGCAAGTCCACTCGCCAGGACTGCATGCTGTATAACAGGAATAGATTTGCATGTCTGGAGCCTAACCTTCCATCATTAAGAGACAACTCTTAAAAAAGGCACACTGATGTGAAGAAAAACTTAACAGGCAGCACGAGTTTGAAGAATATCAAGTTCAAACAAACAAAATTCTGAGTAAAAATCAAACTCCTTTATGACCACTATGTTCGAGAAACAAACTACATAAAGTTCAGATGGATATCAATGGATATTCTGATGCAGCATCATCCTCACCTGGACACCGGTCTTCATCACTATAGTCTCGGCACTCATAACGCCCGTTACAACGGCCTTCTAGGGGTATGCAAGTTCCATCACCACAAGTCCACTCCGTTGAAGCGCACGCTATGCAAACACGAAAGTAAATGCACAAGTCAGGAAGGATTTTCTGTTACATGATAACATTACGTTTAACTTCACATATAAATCACTAAAATATACTCTTAGTTTGTATATATATGCATATATATGTATGTATATATACATACATACATACAAGCACTTATATATACATATATGTATATATATCATATATGTATAAAGTTATTGAGATATAACCAAATTTGACAGATTTACACATAAATTGTTTGTGTATGCTTGGTACATGTGACTGTGTATGTGTGAGTGTGTGTGCATGCGTGTGTATGTGTATCTCTTTATATACTCATGCACACGTGCATACATTTGTGTAGAAATAGTAAAAATAGTTACCTTTGAAGCACTGACTGACCCCACACAAAAAGTTTTGTTATGAATTAACAATCAAAGGGGTATTAGTCATGGAAAACAAAATACATTATCAAATAATAAAAGAAACAATGTAAATACTAAAGTATTCCAGAAAATTACAGACAAAATTTCGGAGAGAGGGAGAAAAATGAACGAAAAGAGACAAACCGAGCTGAGGCGGGCAGTTCTCTTCGTCAGAACCGTCACGGCAGTGCGGGATTCTGTCGCAGTGTTGAGCGGTGGGAATGCAGTCCCCATTCATGCAAGTCCACTCGCCAGGACTGCATGCTGTATAACAGGAATAGATTTGCATGTCTGGAGCCTAACCTTCCATCATTAAGAGACAACTCTTAAAAAAGGCACACTGATGTGAAGAAAAACTTAACAGGCAGCACGAGTTTGAAGAATATCAAGTTCAAACAAACAAAATTCTGAGTAAAAATCAAACTCCTTTATGACCACTATGTTCGAGAAACAAACTACATAAAGTTCAGATGGATATCAATGGATATTCTGATGCAGCATCATCCTCACCTGGACACCGGTCTTCATCACTATAGTCTCGGCACTCATAACGCCCGTTACAACGGCCTTCTAGGGGTATGCAAGTTCCATCACCCAAGTCCACTCCGTTGAAGCACACGCTATGCAAACACGAAAGTAAATGCACAAGTCAGGAAGGATTTTCTGTCACATGATAACATTACGTTTAACTTCAGATATAAATTAAAATATACTCTTTGTTTGTATATATATGCATATATGTGTATGTATATACATGTATATATACATACATACACACAAGAACATATATATACATATATATATACATATATATACATACATGTATATATATCATATATATATATATAAAGTTATTGAGATATAACCAAATGTCTTAATAGATTTACACAAATTATTTGTGTATGCTTGGTACATGTGACTGTGTATTGTGAGTGTTGTGCATGCGCGTGTATGTATCTCTTTATATACTCATGCACACGTGCATACATTTGTGTAGAAATAGTAAAAATAGTTACCTTTGAAGCACTGACTTCAGTGATAAAACACAAAAAGTTTTGTTATGAATTAACAATCAAAGGGGTATTAGTCATGGAAAACAAAATACATTATCAATTAATAAAAGAAACAATGTAAATACTAAAGTATTCCAGAAAATACAGACAAAATTTCGGAGAGGGGGAGAAAAATGAACGAAAAGAGACAAACCGAGCTGAGGCGGGCAGTTCTCTTCGTCAGAACCGTCACGGCAGTGCGGGATTCTGTCGCAGTGTTGAGCGGTGGGAATGCAGTCCCCATTCATGCAAGTCCACTCGCCAGGACTGCATGCTGTGTAACAGGAATAGATTTGCATGTCTGGAGCCTAACCTTCCATCATTAAGAGACAACTCTTAAAAAAGGCACACTGATGTGAAGAAAAACAACAGGCAGCAAGAGTTTGAAGAATATCAAGTTCAAACAAACAAAATTCTGAGTAATAATCAAACTCCTTTATGACCACTATGTTCGAGAAACAAACTACATAAAGTTCAGATGGATATCAATGGATATTCTGATGCAGCATCATCCTCACCTGGACACCGGTCTTCATCACTATAGTCTCGGCACTCATAACGCCCGTTACAACGGCCTTCTAGGGGTATGCAAGTTCCATCACCACAAGTCCACTCCGTTGAAGCACACGCTATGCAAACACGAAAGTAAATGCACAAGTCAGGAAGGATTTTCTGTCACATGATAACATTACGTTTAACTTCAGATATAAATTAAAATATACTCTTAGTTTGTATATATATGCATATATGTGTATGTATATACATGTATATATACATACATACACACAAGAACATATATATACATATATATATACATATATATACATACATGTATATATATATATATATATATATATATATATATATATATATATATATATATATATAAAGTTATTGAGATATAACCAAATGTCTTAATAGATTTACACAAATTATTTGTGTATGCTTGGTACATGTGACTGTGTATGTGTGAGTGTGTGTGCATGCGCGTGTATGTGTATCTCTTTATATACTCATGCACACGTGCATACATTTGTGTAGAAATAGTAAAAATAGTTACCTTTGAAGCACTGACTTCAGTGATAATACACAAAAAATTTTGTTATGAATTAACAATCAAAGGGGTATTAGTCATGGAAAACAAAATACATTATCAATTAATAAAAGAAACAATGTAAATACTAAAGTATTCCAGAAAATTACAGACAAAATTTCGGAGAGAGGGAGAAAAATGAACGAAAAGAGACAAACCGAGCTGAGGCGGGCAGTTCTCTTCGTCAGAACCGTCAAGTGCGGGATTCTGTCGCAGTGTTGAGCGGTGGGAATGCAGTCCCCATTCATGCAAGTCCACTCGCCAGGACTGCATGCTGTATAACAGGAATAGATTTGCATGTCTGGAGCCTAACCTTCCATCATTAAGAGACAACTCTTAAAAAAGGCACACTGATGTGAAGAAAAACTTAACAGCAGCGAAAGTTCAAACAAACAAAATTCTGAGTAATAATCAAACTCCTTTATGACCACTATGTTCGAGAAACAAACTACATAAAGTTCAGATGGATATCAATGGATATTCTGATGCAGCATCATCCTCACCTGGACACCGGTCTTCATCACTATAGTCTCGGCACTCATAACGCCCGTTACAACGGCCTTCTAGGGGTATGCAAGTTCCATCACCACAAGTCCACTCCGTTGAAGCGCACGCTATGCAAACACGAAAGTTCAGCCACGTCAGGAAGGATTTTCTTTCACATGATAACATTACATTTAATAACACATAGATACTAAGGAAGCTTTCTGTTGCAGTCAAAAGGTTACTTTCAGAAGACTACTGAAGAGTCGTGCCAAATTAATACACGAACTAACTGTACTCTAAGACTGGGATGCAACAAACTTTGGCAATATGAACAAACAAATGTATATATTATAGTGTTTGATTTTTTTCTAATAAATGGAGAATTGCAAAATGAACCAGGCATTCAGTGGAGAATATGTAGTATATCAATGGATGTATCTGTATATATATATATATATATATATATATATATATATATATATATATATATATATATATATATATACAGATATGTAGTTCTCTTTGAACGGTCAATGCACTGAGGTGTTCTGTCATTGCGCTGATAGCCTGAGATACAGTCACCATTAATTTTCACTCATCAGGACCACATGATATATATACATACATATATATACATATTATATATATATATATATATATATATATATATATATATATATATATATATATATATGTTATATATATGTGTGTGTGTGTGTGTGTGTGTGTGTGTGTGTGTGTGTGTGTGTGTGTATGTATGTACTATTAGTGTTAACAAGTCTAAATAATAATGTAACTGAAACAGTATAGGAAAATTCATTGTATTTCAAAATTCTATTGCAATAAAGATTCTTTCTGAGCTGAAATTATATGACAAGATGTGAATATATATACATATATGCTTAAATATTTATATATCTACAACTATCTATAAATATATGTAATATACATATATACATATATATCTGTATATCTACATCTATCTATATATATGTAAATATATACATATATATGTACATATGTATCTATATATCCATATCTCTATTTATATATACATATGTATTTATATATCTATATCTATATATCTAAATACATATGTATATCCAAGATATAAATGGAAACGCTGGGGAGAAGGGGATTGCCCCTCCCACCCAGCAAGTGAGGCTGGCTGTGGGTTCCGTTGGGAGGGCGTCTGCTGGGGCTCAGGTTAGGAACGTGAATTCCTCATCCCTCCTGCACTCTGGCCCCCACCACCCCAACGTGAGGCCCTCGGGATCCCCACAGGTGGACGATGGGCCTCACACCTTGCCACCCCCTTTTTTTATGGGGCAACATCGTTGGGGGTGGCAGAGGTGGCGTCTGTCCGGAGCAACTGCCCGAGATTTAACCTTCAGCGGGCTGTTCAGGTGGGAGCTTGGAACACATGGGGCCGAATTTACTAATGCCTTATATCATAAATGGTTTGTTTATATCGTAAAACAAGCTACTCTCGTTTCTCACAACGACGTATTTTCAAAATACTCCCGAGGTCGTAAACATGTCTCCATGCGAGAGACATTTGCGGGAGCCCGAAACCACTAGTAACACTTATTGTAGCAACCCACATCAGCTCATATCAGCCTCATACATACCTTTAGGAGTGTGTAAATGTCACTTTGCCATGTGGAAATCAGTTAATGTACAAGAGCAACATATTGAAGAGGCATAGTAAACCATATTAAACAACGGAAAAACAATAAAACTAACGTTAATAAGAAATGGCCTTTGCCAATGCATGGAGTTGCGGGAACACTTGATGTAAATCACTCAGAAGGTTTAATTTATCATGAATTAAAGGATCTCTAACACATCTTCAAGTACGAAATCTGGATGAAAATGCATAATTTCCATCAGTATGACTATTTTCCTCTATAGCAACAAATCAATAAACATCCAATAACAAAGGTTACCAATATACAAACACCTCTTAATAGCCTAATGTAAAATTACTGTTAGCAATGGATTCACTTCTCGATGAATAATGATTTAGATCAATGTTTTACTGGATTATAACAAATTTCTGTCATAATAAATTAATAAAAATATAATGAATTTTTTTTATTTTTTCCATTATAAATGAGATAAAAGTACTTAGATGATAGAGGAGAAAATGCTGTTGTAATGGTTACAAGACCCCTGCGCTCTCGTTGTTTTTCGTTTGAAAATGGGTGGATACTTCTTTGAGAAATCGTGGATACTTCATGTAACTGTTATGAGACAGTTTACGAGAGAGTTTAGTAGATTCGGCCCCTGGTCTTTACGGCAGGATAAGATTACCCCTGCTATCGAGGGAACTGAAGCGGCTCAGAGTTGAGGTGGCTGCCCTCTCAGAGGTGAGGAGACCTGGCAGCAGCACGATCAGTATGGGTGGGTACACCTATTATTGATTGGGCTGGGGCAATGATCATCTCCAGGGAATAGCCATAGCCATCTCCAGCCGACTTCAACCTTCGATAGTTGAGGCGTCTCCAGATGATGAGCGTATTATGGCACTGAGACTGAAGTACGCTTTTGGCTTTGTGTCTCTTATTGCTGTGTTCGCTCTTACCAATGTATGTAAACTTGATATGAAAGTTGCGTTCTATGCCAAACCCACATCTGTGACAGACAAATGCCCCCGGTGAGACATTCGTATTGTACAGTGTGACCATTGGTGAACATCTGAGGACAAGGCAGAATCTCATCTCGCTGGAGAAATTGGAGGCCACAGATGTGTTGCATGGCTCGTCTGAACGGCAATCAAGATTTGCGCCGTTCCTTGATGTGTAGGGCTAGGACTCTACTGAGAAGGGATAAGGAACAGCTCATCAGGAATCTTGCCGAGGAGGTAGAAAGCCATTTCCTAATAAATGACCTTCGTCCTGCCTACCAAACTCTGAGAAAATGGAACTCCAATCTCTCACGGATGTTTGCAGTTCACTCAGTGGATGAATGGATTATCTCACATCATGTTGGGTTTCGTGAATGTTGGGCTGAGTATTTTGCGAAATTGTAACAGGTAGAACCGCCCCCCGCCCCCCAACAGTTAGTCTAGATATTAGGGATGTGGATTCCCTGTGCCTGACCACCTATTAGGAAGGATCCTCCTACCCCAACTGAGGTATGGTAGGCGATCTCTAAGCTGAAGGGTGGAAAAGCTACAGGCTTTATGGAACTCCGGAGCTAAAGGCTGGGGGTGAACCTGTGGCATGGGGCTTGCATGTTGTCCTGGCTGCCATCTGGCAGTCTAGTTCCATTCCGCCTGACCTGTTGAGGGGCATAGTCATCCCTCTCTGGAAGGGGAAAGGGGATCGTTGTGACTGTAGCAACTACCATGACATCACATTGCTCAGTAAACCAGGCAAGGTCTTCACCCACATTCTTCTGAAATGGATCCACAACCAACTGCTAAGGCACCAAAGACCAGAGCAATCTGGATTGACTCCCAGGAACTCTGCAATAGACCGTATCCCAGTGCTTCGAGTCATTGTAAAATGTCGTCGTGGGTTCGGTCGTGGGCTGCTTGCAGCCTACATCGACCTCAAGAAGGCGTTTGATCGTGAATAATGATTATGAGAATTAGAGGAATTCTGACACGGATTATTGGATTAATAGTGAGCTTATATACTGCTGTAAAGTATGGTGGAAGACTGTCGAGCTTCTTCCCTGTCAACTCAGGAGGGAGGCAAAGCTGTGTCCTTCCACCAACACTTTTCAATACATTCATGGACTGGATAACAGGCAGACCTACTTCCCAAGGTCAGTGTGGAGCAACAATGGATAATATCAAGGTCACAGACCTTGACTTTGTCGATGATGTTGCAATTCTTTATGAGTCTCTGGATGAGTCTCTGCTCTTGATGCATTCAGTAGTGAGGCGAAGCTCCTGGGCTTGCAGGTCTCCTGGACTAAGACCAAGATCCGAGATTTCGGGGGCCTACTAGAACATGTTCAGGTGATACGTGCTTGCGGCGAGGACGTTGAAGTCACAGAGTTTTACATATCTTGGTGGTGCAGTTCATGTCTAGGGGCTGTCTGACCAGGAAGTCAGTAGACAGAATGGTCTGGCAGCAGGAGCCATGTACTTAATCAAAAAGGATATTTGGAGGTGTAGGTACCTATGCATAAGGACTAAATTATGTGTCTTTAAGCCTTGATACTGCCACTGCCAATATGGAAGCGAAACCTAGACGTTATCCAGTGCCTTGGAGTCTCGTCTCAATGCCTTTTGTAACAAGTCCCTACGCCAGATCATGGGGTTGGCAGGACCATAGGCATCTTTTCCAGTGGCAATTAGGGTGTCTCGTGATCGGAGGTGAGACAGGCCTCTAAGCTCCGCCCATTTCTGTGATGTAATGGGAATGGCTGCGATTGACAGCTTGATATTTTTCTGCACTGGATATTTTTCGACAGGTACACAATATTTTGAAATGATATACAAGATGGTTTTTGATATCTAATGGTGGGTAGTGCTGTGTTATAGATATCCAATATAGGTATGAATATGCATGAAATATCCGAAGAGAAATGCATCTGGCAACTCGACAAATGTTTACTGCCTGCTCAATTCCTGTCACATGAAAGGTGTCGCATTCCCCATAACCGCTGGAAAAGATGCCTCATATGTCCAACGACTCCACTGTGAGACTAGCATGAGACCTGTTACTTGGATAATCCAGAACTGTCAACTCGGGCTGTACAGGAATCTAGCCCGTTTCCCTGTGGATGACTCTGCCCATCAGGTTGTCTCTTTATGAGACAATCCTGCATGAAGGCTTATGGGAAGACCTGGGAAGTCATGGCTTAGGCAGCTCGACCAGACCTGCCGTGAAGAACTAGAGATGGGCCAAGGGCCTGCCTGGCGACTCGCCATGAGGGACCCCCGTGGCTGAAAGCAAAGGGTGGATGCAGCTATGAGCCCCCGTCAGCTTCGGCCCCTTTGATGATGATATATATTATGCCTTGACACCATAAGATTTAGATATAATTTGTTTGTGTATACTTGGTGTGTGTACATGTGAACATATGTGTATCTAAATACAAATGGAAATGTTGGAAAAACGGTTACCTTTGAAGCCTTAACTTAAATGCTAATACACACACAAAAGGTTTTCTTATGAATAATCCAATCAAAAGATTATAACTTATCGTAGGCAAATTATATTATCATATGATAAAAGACACAATGTAAAGACTAAAGTATTACGGAAAATGACACACAAACATACGGGAGAGTGAAAGAGAGAAAAATTGAATAAAGACAAACCGGGCAGAGGCGGGCAGTTCTCTTCGTCAGAACCGTCACGGCAGTGCGGGATTCTGTCGCAGTGTTGAGCGGTGGGAATGCAGTCGCCATTCATGCAAGTCCACTCATCAGGACTGCATGCTGTGTAACGGGAACAGATTTGCATGTCTGGTGCCTAACTTTCCGTCATTAAGAGACAACTCTTGCCTTATATTTCAGACAGAATAACAGGAACACACGTATTCTGATGCAGGTTCATCCTCACCTGGACACCGGTCTTCATCACTATAGTCTCGGCACTCATAACGCCCGTTACAACGGCCTTCTAGGGGTATGCAAGTTCCATCACCACAAGTCCACTCCGTTGAAGCACACGCTATGCAAACACGAAAGTAAATGCACAAGTCAGGAAGGATTTTCTGTCAAATGATAACATTACGTTTAACTTCACATATAAATCACTCAAATTTACTCTTAGTTTGCATATATGTGCTTGTGTGTATGTATGTATATACATACATATACACAAGCACATATATATACATATATGTATATATATCATATATATATATAAAGTTATTGAGATATAACCAAATATCTTGACAGATTTACACAAATTATTTGTGTATGCTTGGTACATGTGACTGTGTCTGTGTGAGTGTGTGTGCATGCACGCGTATGTGTATCTCTTCATATACTCATGCACACGTGCATACATTTGTGTAGAAATAGTAAAAATAGTTACCTTTGAAGCACTGACTTCAGTGATAATACACAAAAAGTTTTGTTATGAATTAACAATCAAAAGGGTATTAGTCATGGAAAACAAAATACATTATCAATTAATAAAAGAAACAATGTAAATACTAAAGTATTCCAGAAAATTATAGGCAAATTTACGGAGAGAGGGAGAAAAATTAATAAAAAGAGACAAACCGAGCTGAGGCGGGCAGTTCTCTTCGTCAGAACCGTCACGGCAGTGCGGGATTCTGTCGCAGTGTTGAGCGGTGGGAATGCAGTCGCCATTCATGCAAGTCCACTCATCAGGACTGCATGCTGTGTAACAGGAACAGATTTGCATGTCTGGTGTCTGACTTTCCGTCATTAAGAGACAACTCTTGCCTTATATTTCAGACAGAATAACAGGAACACACGTATTCTGATGCAGGTTCATCCTCACCTGGACACCGGTCTTCATCACTATAGTCTCGGCACTCATAACGCCCGTTACAACGGCCTTCTAGGGGTATGCAAGTTCCATCACCACAAGTCCACTCCGTTGAAGCACACGCTATGCAAACACGAAAGTAAATGCACAAGTCAGGAAGGATTTTCTGTCACATGATAACATTACGTTTAACTTCACATATAAATCACTCAAATATACTCTTAGTTTGCATATATGTGCTTGTGTGTATGTATGTATATACATACATATACACAAGCACATACATATACATATATGTATATATATCATATATATATATATATATATATATATATATATATATATATATATAAAGTTATTGAGATATAACCAAATATCTTGACAGATTTACACAAATTATTTGTGTATGCTTGGTACATGTGACTGTGTCTGTGTGAGTGTGTGTGCATGCGCGCGTATGTGTATCTCTTCATATACTCATGCACGCGTGCATACATTTGTGTAGAAATAGTAAAAATAGTTACCTTTGAAGTACTGACTTCAGTGATAATACACAAAAAGTTTTGTTATGAATTAACAATCAAAGGGGTATTAGTCATGGAAAACAAAATACATTATCAATTAATAAAAGAAACAATGTAAATACTAAAGTATTCCAGAAAATACAGACAAAATTTCGGAGAGAGGGAGAAAAATGAACGAAAAGAGACAAACCGAGCTGAGGCGGGCAGTTCTCTTCGTCAGAACCGTCACGGCAGTGCGGGATTCTGTCGCAGTGTTGAGCGGTGGGAATGCAGTCCCCATTCATGCAAGTCCACTCGCCAGGACTGCATGCTGTGTAACAGTAATAGATTTGCATGTCTGGTTCCATCATTAAGAGACAACTCTTTGCCTTATATGTCAGGCAGAATAACAGGAACACAGATTACAAAAGCATACTGATGTGAAGAAAAACTTAACAGGCAGCATGAGTTTGAAGAATATCAAGTTCAAACAAACACAATTCTGAGTAAAAATCAAACTCCTTTATGACCACTATGTTCGAGAAACAAACTACATAAAGTTCAGATGGATATCAATGGATATTCTGATGCAGCATCATCCTCACCTGGACACCGGTCTTCATCACTATAGTCTCGGCACTCATAACGCCCGTTACAACGGCCTTCTAGGGGTATGCAAGTTCCATCACCACAAGTCCACTCCGTTGAAGCGCACGCTATGTAAACACGAAAGTA
The DNA here is from genome assembly GCF_003789085.1 of Penaeus vannamei. Taxonomy (NCBI): domain Eukaryota; kingdom Metazoa; phylum Arthropoda; class Malacostraca; order Decapoda; family Penaeidae; genus Penaeus; species Penaeus vannamei. The sequence goes on along the minus strand of NW_020872788.1, from coordinate 1,093,217 downwards.
AATGCACGTCAGGAAGGATTTTCTGTCACATAAGATTGCATCTAACTTCAGATATAAATCACTAAAATATACACATATGTATGTGTATCTATGTATATGTATATATACATACATACACAGGCACATATATAAACATATATATATATATATATATATATATATATATATATATATATATATATATATATATATATATATTATATAATATATATATATATATATATATATATATATAATATATATATTATTATATACATATATATATATATATATATATATATATATATATATATATATATATATATATATTATATATATATATATATATATATATATATATATATATATATATATATATATATATATATATATATATATATATATTATATATATATATATATATATATATATTAATATATATAATATTAATATATATATATATATATATATATATATATATATATATATATATATATATATTATATATATATATATATATATAATATATTATATATTATATATATATATATTATATATATATATATTATATAATATATATATATTGTATATATATTTATTATATATATATACATATTATATATATATATATATATATATATATATATATATATATATATATATATATATATATATATAGTCATTGCGACATAACCAAATGCCTTGACATGATCAGATTTAGACATAAATTGTTTGTGTATGTTTGGTATACACAAAAATCCTATCCCCCCAAATGGGGGAAAGGATTACCAAATAATTCGGATTAATTTGGCTAAGAGAACCCTCAGGTAAAAATTTTATTCAAATCTGTTCGAGTTAGGAAAAAAACAAGTTCCTGGATCCAAACCATGGTCCGCATCACCACCAAAGTGCAATAAGCGTCTGTTAGGTTAAAACACACCTTTGGTTAAAATCTCATTAAAAAGTGTTCATAACTTTTAGAAATATCAGAAAACACAAACATACAAACAAACAAACAGAAGTAACAATATAAATAAACAAAAGGACATGGGGTCTACGAAAATTATCTATATGTGCTTATATAACATATATTTTTTTCGTCTTTCCACAGGGTCCGAGTGTGAAAACACCATTATTCCGCAGATGTAAAGAGACGATTTCTTGGTCTACGACGCCCCGGCCGCGCTGAGAAAAGGATCGTATGACCCGTCTGACTGGAGAACGGTTATTCTTTCGACCAATATTATGCTTTGCAAAACCCCATTATACCAACAGTAATAGGTAAAGATAGATAATTATATCAAACACAAGTATTACGTACATGATTTATGTAAAATGTATTTATAATGAAAAGGAAAAAGATCGCGATTATGGTCCTTCACATTTTTAAGCATAGTCCGATTTTAACATATTATGGCTCATTTTGTAGCGGGATACTAGATCTATTACATGCTGCAATAAGGATTTGCAATATTTTTATGTGCTTCTGATAAAAGTGACATATATTTTCAAAATCTCCTAATAGGGTGTTTTAACAGTCACCTTCGGAAAATATCCACCAAAAGAAAAGTAAGGTCGACCATTCTGATTTCATATCTGAATAGAACTATCCTTCTACTATATTATGCAGTAGACATTTTTTAGAACACCATTATTTTTTTCCGAAGCTATCTATCCACTATCTCGACACCCTAAAAAGGGATACTGAAAATATATCTCACTTTTACAAGAAGCACATGAAAATATTGCAAATCCTTATTGCATTATGTAATAGATCTATTATTCAGCTACAAAATGAGCCATAATACGTTAAAATCGGACTGAAAATCCTTCCTCGAAACCTGCCGGCCGCTCCCCGTGTTAACTAAGCAGTCAGGCAGAGCTCAAAAATGCTCATCTGAGTAGCGTTTAGTGGTCGAGATAACCACTTAATTACCCCCACAAGACACCTATTGTTGCTCTAATGGGGTTATACAACGTATAATATTGGTCGAAAAAATATCCGTTCTCCAGTCGGACGGGAATCATAGTGTCCATTTCTCAGCGCGGCCGGGGTGATCCGGATCATTTGGCAATCCTACCCCCCATTTGGGGGGGGGGAGGTTTGCATTTTCGAAATGTTTTGCTCATAGATCAAACTAACTATGTATGATGAAAATATAAAGAAAAGAAAATACACCATATGAACGGCATATCATGTTTATTTACTTGTATGAAAATAATCTCATTTTTTAAAAATTATCTCTAATCATTGCGTCACAATTGACGATTTTCTAAGGTAACGTGAAAAAATAACATTTCAGTCGACATCGAAAATGGCTGCTACCACCTAAAAAATAACTGTCGGGTCTTGAAATTTTTATGGGAGAACCGGGGGCCTAGGAACTCCTTGAAAATGCATTTAACTCAATTTCGGCAAGATGAGCGAAAACCACCGAAAAAGACCAGACCTAAAACTCGTCACTACTACAAGCTTTGGCTGTTGTTGTTTTTTTTTTTCTAATAAAAAGAAAATCACGATACTACTTATAATTCCTGTCGTCCATTAAAGTTTCACCTAACTTAACTGAAATATGAAATATTAAAGCAAAAACCTCTAATTTTTTCAGTACCAACATATACATACTTCAATAATTCATTAGTATTGGATTAAATGGTATTAATGATATACAACTATCATAATATTCTACTTTCTTTTCTATGGGTTTTAAGTGTTTGATTAGATGTAGAGTATGCATCTGTGTGTGTGGTTGAGTACACATATAACAATGCCACTGTTGTTCAAAACATCAGATTTATAAAGCAATGCCCCGCAAATACTTAAGAAGGAAATGAGCCAGGCATTAAGTGGAGTATTATACAATATATTAATGAATGTATCTCTGTATATATTTTTTTAACGAAACAGGTATACAGTTCTGTTCATCTGAACGATCAGTGCACTCAGGTGTTCCGTCATAGCGCTGATAGACTGGGATACAGTCACCGTTCTTGCAAGTCCACTCATCAGGACCACATGCTATGAGATATAGATGATGACATCCTTGTGAACAATGCAATTTTTTCCCTTTGGAATTACCACAAGCTTAAAATAACTAAAACACCGTGTCTACATACGCTGTATTTAGGGAATTAAAATGTATTTCAATTGTCTAATTCAAGAAAGCTTCCTGCTGAGCTGAAACTGCGTATCTAAAAAGTATAGAAACAATAGAGAAAACCGACCAGGTAAGCAGTCCTCTTCATCGGAGCGATCGGGACACTGAGGCACTCCGTCGCAAAGCTGACTTCGTGGAATGCAGAGGCCGTTCCCGCAGGACCATTCGCCCAGGCGGCAAGCTGCGAGGCAAGGACGGAAGGATCTCTTTGAGCAGGACCTCAGGTGTAAATAACTAAGATAGCCTCAGTAAGCGACATCTTATACCGACATTCTAATTCATTACACATTTTTATAAGGTTGCTGGAATAAATGCATCATCAGTAATATATAGCACAGCTTTCCTTCCTCATGAATCTAATTATTCACATGACCTTTTCTATGACCAATTACTTGTTCTGCTCCCACAGAAAGATTTATTTGTACATAATACAAATTTTTAAAAATCCACACATAGACATTTATTTCAATTTTCAGGGTTACTGAAATCACAGAAATATTCAAATTATTGTCATACGCAAAAGGTTTATGCCTTTGTATATTTGGAAATCACATGATGCGTGTGCGTGCGTGCGTGTGTGTGTGTGGGGGGGGGTACATATAAATAAATATATGTATATATATGCATACACACGCATATGTGTGTGTGTCTATAAAATTATATAAATGTATGTAAATATAGACATATACAAATACACACACACATACACACACACACACACACACACACACACACACACACACACACACACACACATATATATATATATTATATATATATATATATATATATATATATATAATATATGTATGTATATATATATATATATATACATA
>NW_020872788.1:1059244-1074244 GCF_003789085.1 Penaeus vannamei | reverse complement strand
ATGGTACGACAAAAATCAACGTGAAACCTCAAAGAATTCCGTACTGACATACAATTGGCAAATTAACTTTCTCAATTTAAACTTACAACGGGTATCACTGTAATTCCCCCTCGTTTCTACCCAAACAAAAAAAAATGTTGCGGTTGAGAGCAACGGGATTAAAATACCTATTCCCTCCCCAAAACCTAAACAACTCTACCCATCAATTAGCTCTTTTACGAACCTACGCGTCAATGTAACATGTATCATATATATATGTATGTATATATATATATATATATATATATATATATATATATATATATATGTGTGTGTGTGTGTGTGTGTGTGTGTGTGTGTGTGTGTGTGTGTGTGTGTGTGTGTGTGTGTGTGTGTGTGTGTGTGTGTGTGTGTGTGTGTGTGTGTGTGTGTGTGTGTGTGTGTGTGTGTGTGTGTGTGTGTAAAGTATGGAATAAGAGTAACCATTCAATGTCCCTAGAGCAAGGGTCGGAAAACTTTTGAAAATAGTGTGCCAGTTTATAATTAATGCCTTCTTATTAATGACCTTGCATGCCACCTTTTCAGCACTGTATACCCACGTGTTTTCCTGCACATGCATAGCATAGATGTAATATTTGTGTAGCATTTAGTATTCTTTGTAACAAAAAATACATGTTTTATCATTTTCGATATATGATAATGCTCTCTCTTATTTTACTTACCTTTTGCTCCTCTGAATCACATGTTGTACCATAGACAAGCGTTCTCCGTGCCAAGTCTAGCACTCGTCCCAAAGGTTGCCGACCTCTGCCCTAGAGTATGGAGTAACGAGAGTGCCGCTTATGTCAACAACTGTTGGAATGTGCGTACAAGCGTGTATTCGCAAAATAAAGAATGAAAGGTGAATGCTGATATAAAAGCTACTCTAAATAGAAAATCCAGTTCATACATTGTGTATATATTATAATTTATGAAACTGCTACATTATATTTGGTTAATTTAGAAAGAATTTTGGTATAGGAAAGGGACGGGATTCATCATGAGACGTGACTGCAAAATATCGAATCTTCCAACGTGACCAAATGATGTAGAAATATCGAAAAAAAAAAAAATAATTGTTCTTTATAAGGTGTTACTGAAAACGCAAACTTGAAAAGATAATGAAATAAAAGAGGTAAAGTGGGGTTGGGCAGGAATAGACTTACCAGTGAGGTTAACAGTGAGTACATAGTGCATGGGTTTGGAACTTGGGTGTAACTGTGACACGGCGGGAGGAAACTTTTGGCTATGCCCACACTAAGGAAATGCGAAATATTTGCGATTTTTACATATTATCTTTTTAATATTGAATGCGTATCAAAAGATGTGCGAAATGCAGTTGTTTCAACAACAAATCCCTAACAAATAATGGCGAATTAAGGGGACGCAAGTGAGGTGAGATGTAACCTCTAAACGTATTTCGATTTTATAACAATTGCAAGATATTCTCTACAATATAGAAAACAAAATGTCAGACTCCTTCATGAAAGACGAGTTCATGCTGGCGCCCCTCCGCATTGCGTTCGAATCTGAGCGTTTAATGCACGGAACCAGTCGCCCGCCTCGGGAACGAAAGCGCCAGGGTGGGCGGTGGAGCTGTAAAGTACGGTCCAGAGAGAGAGAAAGAAAGAAAGAAAGAAAGAAAGAGAGAGAGAGCGACGAAAATGCAGGTGTTAGTAAGAGGATCTCCACTTCCCTCCTCGAAGAGAGATTATCAAAACACTTATTCCTCTTGCAAGATGCAGAAGACGAGGCAAAATAAAAAAGAGCAACTTTCCCACTGACAAACAAAAATTATTAGTGATATGATTCATGTTGCCATATTTTCCATCGTGTTGCTTTTAATAGCAAAAATGACAGCATCAGCAGTACCAACAGTACCATCCCCTACAATAATAACAATGAGAATAATTATAATGATTGTCAGAATCATAATAATAGTAATATATAATAATGATAATAATAACAAAAATAATCATTATTAGTAAAAAAAAAAATTCTAACCATACCGACAGCAGAATAAACGACAAACAAGAATAAGGCAACAGTAGATGAATAACACTCGCTCTGGAGTTAAGCAAAATAACAAAGAAAAAAAGCTCTCCCTGATTTTCTAGGGTTAAGTGTCTCAAAAGCAACGTTATCGGTATCTTTGAAGGCCGTAGGGATTGTAGGTTAGATTGCGAGGTCGTTACATGATGAAAGAACGTGGGGGGGGAGGGGGAGGGGGAGGGGAGCGGGGACAATGTAGAGGGGAAGGGAAATAAAAGAGGGGGCGGGGGGAGTTAGGGTCGTCCCACATGTGACGATCAAGGAAAAGAGGAGGAAAGAATAGATAATAGGAAGGGAAAATAAACAACAAGAAAGAGAAGGGAAAATAACGAATGAGAATATGATCGTAAGACAGTGAGATATTTAAACATCTACCCTGGCTCTGAGAATGGGCCAAGAAAGTCACGTATGAACGTAATCAAGTGAACAAACTCACGAAAGCGATTTGCAGCCGAAGTATCACGATGCATTGTGATACTTAGTCCTGCAGTTAGTCCTGCACAATAATGACAGGTTGAAAGGTTAAGCATGCTATGTAATGCCACTATGCGCTGCGCTGTCATGCACGGTGCCATTGCTTAGTTAGGTCGCTTATTTCAAATGATTTTATCAACGATTTTTTTTTTTTTTTAACTATTACCTACTCTTCGCCTTATTCTTCAGCCACTACGTACCAGAAAAGATCATGTAATATTACTATCATAGGGACACAAAATACAAAAACCTTTAATTTCATTCATTCCAAATTGACCGAACTGGCTTTGGGTACAATTTCATCATTTTTCTCCTTCCTCAAAACCAGGTAATATTTCGACGCCCTTCTTATGGCAAGAATGTTCGTCTCAAGGCCACCGGACATGCCGGGACTTATTCCTCTGTATATCCGTTTATCCTTTTATCTGGATATCCTTTTTTTTTTCCTTCTTGCTCGCCAGTCATAGGCTGATCCTTTGATAAGATAAGAGTGACTCCGGCCTCAGCGTCATCGCAATATCTGAAAGACACATGGCTTGCGCGTGGGGCGAGGCACGCCGAGGTGTCTGCGCAGAGAAGTGTGCGTATATACCTATCTATATACATATATGTATATAGATATGTGTGTGTGTACATATATGTACACACACGCGCGCGCGCGCGCACATATATAAATATACACACATACTCGTACACACACACACATATATGTATTCGTGCGTGTGTGTATGTATGTATATAAATATAAATAGATAAGTAGATGCGCACACTCCCTTGTGTAGACGCCTGAGATTTTATGGACACACATATATATTTGTGTGTGTGTGTGCGTGTGTAATTTGGTTATTTCTGGAATTGTGGCGTTATTTTGTTACTTTATTCTAAGAGCTGGTATTGTGTCCTTGCTACTGGATTGGAAATGCCTTCATGATGAGAGGAAAGTAACACAAAATTAGCCAGATCTAAGGTTACAAGTAGGAAGACTTCAGGACTCAAAAAAAGTACGAAAATAGAAAAATGAAGTGGCAGAAAACGCGATTAATCAATGTCACAACATAATGAACTTTATTACTAGATTAACCTTGATTCTTTTTAGCACATGTTAGTACTGACATTAATGAGTTTTAAAAAAGCATGTGTTAGATTTATCTTAATCTAACTCCACTACTTACCCTGTAAAGTCAAATGAATGTACTAATTGTTCATAATGGAGCCTCCGTCAGGCTGGGCCGCGGACCGCCCTCAGGCAGTCGTGGCGATAATCATGATAACAAAAATGATCGCAGCAAAAGGAAAATGGTGTTACTGATATTAATCATTATAACAATAACAATGGAATCTTTATTACTATTAATGTCATAAGCATGATATCTAATAACAACGAAGGAAATAATAGGGCCGGTCATCAAAAGGAACAAACAACGCTTTTTCTCGTTCGCGGACAGCACTGGCGGGCAATAATGGCGCTGAATCATCTGTGAGAGCGATGTCAACCTACTACAAATCTCCCGATTTAGTTGCTAAAAACGTTATGGTGATAAACTTATGAAATGAAAGCTTCCCAGATCCTTTCTCTTTCTCTGATGGCTGGTCTGAAAGCCCCAATAGTTGGCCCGGTATTAGTTTTGGTGATATTTATCTCAACCTAATACACAAAACATTACATAGTTATGCGCATCTCACTGGTGAGCGGAAGCAAGAATCAGCCGCGAGAAAAGGAAATGTCGGTGAAATATAAATCTCGATTCGGCGGCGAAAAACAGATGTAGCGAGAAGTTGAGGAATTCTGTGGGTACAAAAAGGTTACCAGAACGGTATTCTTTATCGGATATTTGATCAGACAGACACAAAGGTTGGCCTGGTATTTCTTTCGGTGACATGTATACAAACACCTAGAGTTTATACACACACCTAGTGTTTACACATAAAAATAATTAAAGGCCTACAAATTTCTGAAGGATACAAGTTAGTACTCACTACTGTTTATTTGACTGTTCCGTAATAGTTGGATGAAATTCTGACCTACTGAACTTGTGAAATGCTTGCCTTTTAGACCTGTTTGCTGGTCGGACGTTACTTTTCTGATGAGCCTATTAGCTAAGACGTTGTTGCAGGGGATTAGCTGCACCTTAAACAAATTATCCAACGTTTTATCAATATTTGTCGGACGTTACAGCCAGACTTTTCTAAAAGGTTAAATTTACATTCCCACACAATACCCTTTATGAGCCTGAAGTTGTTGTGAGGGAAGTGTAGCAGCCATTAGATTTATTATCTTCATGTTTGTTTCTATTTAATGTTTCCCTCTCGGGGTCTTTCGGCAGACGATTAAAACTCGAAGCTGAACCTATTTGCAGTCCACTTGCTCCTCCCATAATAATGCAACTATTTATCGTTTCCAAGTTTCTTACAAAAAGGATGCGAATCTTGTATAAATCAAGAAATAAGAGATGATGTCCACGGCAGACCAATACTTAATATCGAAGTTCGTGGGATTTTGTTGTTTTTGCCCACCACTGCCTCCCATTGATCACGTGACAGCTCTAATGACGTCACGTTGGCCGTCCCTATACCAAGAAAATGCATGTAAACCTAACGAAAAAAACTATCAAAGAAATGAAATACCGATAAACGACTGGAGAAGTAACTGATAGTGAGGAAAGGTGAAGAAATAAATAGCGACAAAGACTGAAGGAAATAAATAGTAACAAAGAATAAAAATAGCAACAAACAATGAAGGAAATAAATAGTAAAAAAGATTAAAAATAGACAGCAACGAAGAATGAAGGAAATGAATAGTAAAGAATGAAGTAAATAAATAGCAACGAAGGATGAAGGAAATAAATAGTAATGTATGAAAATAAAAAAACCAAAGAATGAAGGAATTGAATAGCAACAAAAAAATGAAAGAAATTAATAGCAACGAATGAAGTAAACAAATAGCAATGAAGAATAAAGAAAAATAAAAGCAACAAAGAATGAAGGAAATAAATAGCAACTATGAAGGAAATGAATAGCAACGAATTAAGGTAATAAATAGTAATAAAGTATAATAATAAATAGCAACGAAAAATGAATGAAATGAAAAGCAATAAATGAAGGAAATAAACAGTAAAGAAGAATGGAGGATATAAAAAGCAAAGTAAAACGAAGGCAAGCGAGTCGCATCGAGAAGCGCAACGCGTGACGTCAGTGTTACCACAAATGCGTGGATCCTCATCGGCCCCGTCGGGACACTGCTCGACGCCGTCACACTCGCAGGCGGACGTCACCCCGTCGGTGCACCGGATCAGCTGCAGGCCTTGGGGGCATGCGGGCGGGGGGGGCGGCGTTGTCGTTGCCGCTGTTGATGTTGTTGGGGTTGGTGTTGGTGTTGTTGATGTTGATGTTGTGGGGTTGTTGGTGTTGTTGATGTTGGTGGGGTTGGGGTTGGTGTTGTTGATGTTTGTTGTGGTGTTGGTGTTGTTGTTGTTGTTGTTGTTGTTGTTGATGTTGATGTTGTGGTGTTGGTGTCGTTGATGTTGGTGGTTGTTGGTGTTGTTGATGGTGTTGTGATGTTTGTTGGTGTTGCGTGTTGTTGGTTGATGTTGTTGGGGTTGGTGTTGGTGTTGTTGGGGTTGTTGGTGTTGTTGTTGATGTTGTTGATGTTGTTGGTGTTGTTGTTGGGGTTGTTGTTGGTTGTTGTGGTGTTGTTGTGTCTTGTTGTTTGTTGGTGGTGGTGTTGTTGATGGTTGGTGTTGTTGTTGATGTTGTTGTTGATGTTGTGGTGTTGTTGGTGTTGTTGATGTTGTTGATGTTGTTGGTGTTGTTGATGTTGTTGATGTTGTTGATGTTGTTTGATGTTGTGTTGTTGTTGATGTTGTTGGTGTTGTTGTTGATGTTGTTGATGTTGTTGATGTTGTTGTTGTTGATGTTGTTGGTGTTGTTGTTGATGTCGCTGTTGATGTTGGTGTTGTTGACAATACTGCGAAAACATCTCCCATTTAGGCAAAGGGATTTCTCTATTACCTAGCCATTATATATATATATACATTATATACACACACACACACATACTATATATATATATATATATATATATATATATATATATATATATATATATATATATATATATATATATATATATATATGTATGTATGTATAAATAAAATGTGTACTAACGCATGAACTGCATTTGTGTATGTAATTGGGTTACTTTTTTATTGTGGCGTTACTTTGATACCTTATTTCCTGAGCTGGCATCGATGTATTTGCCACTGGATTAGAAATACCGTCATGATAAGAGGACAGAAACATAAAGTTAGTCAGGACTATACTTACAAGTATAGATTTCAGGACTCAAAAAAGTACGGAAATAAAAAAGGGAATTATCATGCACTGCAGGTTGCAATGACACTTTACCTGTACTGTGCATGCTGCACCCATCGACCACCTCCAATCAACAGGAAACGCGATTCCTCATTGTTAAGATAAACTTTATTACTAGATTAACCTTAATCATTTTAAACATACATTTATTAGTACCAATATCAATCATTTCTTAAAAAGTATGCGTTATATTTATCATAATCTACCTGTACTACTTACTCTAAATAGTCAAATTGATATACAAGTTGTTTATAACGGAACCGCCGTAAGCTTTGGCCGCGGATCGTCATCAGGCATTCGTAGCGATAACAATTTTAATGATAATGATCATAATGATAATAATAATAATAATAATAATGATATTAATTATTATAACAATAACAATGGGAACTATTTACTAGTAAAGTCATAAGATGATAAATAAGAAGAAAGGGAAAAATACATGTAAAACTAGCGAAACAAAAAAAAAAAAAAACTATCAATGAAACGAAACACTGATAAATGCTTGGGAGAAATAAATGGCAGTAACGAAAATTGAAGAAAATAAAGAGTAACAGAGAACGAAGAAAATAAATAGTAATGAAGAATGAAGGAAATAAATAGCAACGGAGAATGAAAAAATAAATAGTAATGAAGAATGAAGGAAATAAATAGCAATGAAGAATGAAGGAAGTAAGAAGCAATGAAGAATGGGTGAGTGTTTCATGCGCAGGGTGGTATGAAGCGATGGTGTAGTAGTCTAGTTAGTGTTAAGTGCTTTGCATACTTTCTCGCTCGCAGCTGCCACCGCTGGCTAGCTTAGTGCGAAAAAGGGAGCAGCTCTGCATAAGCCTCCCCTGCCAGTGCATAGCCTCTCCATCATCGAGCCTCCCATGGAAACTGGGTAACTTGCGGTTCCAGGCTAAACTGAGGGGGATCTCAGAGCAGCAGGAGGTCCTAGATGTTCAGGGTCATGGCCCACTGGCGTGTGGACACGCCCTGGCCCTGTACCAACCCCTGGCCTTAATCGGAGGCTCAGGGGAGGTGGGCCTTGCCAGTCCTCCTCCCCCTAGATGTTAACCAATCGACAGTGTTTGATATAGTTGGAAATGCTGGGAGGGAAAATGCTCCTCCCACCCAGTAAGAGGCGGGCTGTGGGTCCCGTTGGGAGAGCGACTGCCGGGACGCAGGATAGGAGCGAGAACTACTTGTCCCACCTGCATTCTGGCAGTCGCCAGCCTGGAGTGAATCTTTTGGGGGAAAGCCTTGTGGAACCCCGTAGGTGGATGATGGGTCCCGCAGCCTGCCGGCCCCTTTTATATGGAGTAGTGTCGGTGAGGGTAGCAGATGTGGCATCCACCCAGAGCAACTGCCCAAGGCTAAATCTCAGTCCGTTTGCGTCATGATGACTGGTTGCCTCTGCTGTCAAGGGAACTGGGGAGGCTGAGAGTGGAGGTGGCTGTTATCTCAGAGGTGGGAAGACTTAGCAGCAGCATGATCAGTGTAGGTGGGTACACTTATTACTGGTCAGGCCGCAGCGACGGTCACCATTTCCAGGGAGTAGCCATGGCCATTTCCAGCAGACTCCAGCCCTCGATAGTAGAGGTTACTCCAGTCAATGAGTGTATAATGGTTATGAGACTTAAGCTAGCATTTGGCTTCATGTCTCTTATTGCTGTGTACGTTCCTATCGATGTTTGTAAACTTGACGTGAGAGATGTTCTAGGCCAAACTAGCATCTGTGTCAGACAGGTGTCCCTGGTGAGATATCTGTGTTGTTCTGGGTGAGTTCAATACAGTATCTGGCTGTGATCAAGCTGGCTACAAGATGTCTGTTGTCCCCATGGTTCGGGAGCTGGTGCCGGCAGCGAGAATATCCTCCTTTTCCAGGACTTTGCAAGGTCCCAGAAATTTAGGATTTCTGGCTCCTGGTACCAGCGCCCAGACCCACATCGCTGAACATTACAGTGATATGGGTAATACAGCCAAGGAGATCGATCCCATACTCGTTAGCACTCGGGGATCCTCCAGAATTGCAGGATGTATAGGAGTGCCGAGTTCTGTGGTACTGTGGTACATAGATTGGTGGTGGCTACCCTCCGGGTCCATCTCAAAACTCAAAACTACCCAGCGGTCCAATGATCAGCCAGGGTGTTTCACTTGGACAGGTTGAGGGAGGGGTAGTGTGCCCGGGGGTTTGCTGAGGCAGTCTCTGGTCATTTCGCAGCCCTCGACAATCTGACGGATCCTGTATTTCAGTGGGACACCTTAAGTGTGAAACACTTGATGCAGCCCAAGAAACGATTGGTGAACGCCCGAGAGCAAGATGAAATTTCATCTCACAGGAGACATTGGATGCCACATATGCTTATCGTGCAGCTCGTCTGACAGGGGATTGGGATTTGCACCATTCTCAGGTGCACAGAACTCGGTCACTGTTAAGAAGGGACATGGAACAGTTTATTAGGAGTCTTGCAGAGGAGGTAGAAGGACATTTCTTAGTAAATGACCTTCGTCCTACATACCAAGCCCTGAGAAAGCTGAACTCCAAGCCCTCTTCACAGATGACAGCAGTTCGCTTAGTAAGTGCCAGATCATCTCAGATCATGTTGCGGTGCAGGAGCGTTGGGCTGAGTATTTTGAGCAGTTGTACCAGGTTGACCTATCAACCGTTAACTTGGATGCAGGGAGTGCTGATATTCCATTGCCAGAACCACCCATCAGTGAGGATCCTCCCTCCCTAACCGAAGTTAGGGGGCGATCTCCAAGCTGAAGAGTGGTAAAGCAGCAGGTAGATGCAGCATTCCAGCTGAACTGTTAAAGGCTGGTGATGAACCTATGGCGCGGGGGTTGCATGCTGTCCTGGCTGGCATCTGGCGGTCTGGTACCATTTCCCCTCACCTGTTGAGGGGTGTGGTCATGCCTCTCTGGAAGGGGAAGGGGGACCTGCTATAAAGTGTGGTGGGGTCTGTCAAGCTTCTTTCCTGCTAGTTCAGGAGTGAGGTAAGGCTGTCCTTGCACCAACATTTTTCAACACTTGCATGGACTGGATACTGGCCAGAGCTACTGTTCATAGTCATTGTGGAGCAACACTGGGCAATATCAAGGTTACCGACCTTGACTTTGCTGATAATGTTGCTATTCTGTCTGAGTCTTTGGAATCCTCAGTGGTGGCTCTGGATGCATTCAGTAATGAAGCGAAGCCCTTGGGTTTAGAGTTCTCCTGGACCAAGACCAAGATCCAGGACTTTAGGGACTTGCTAGAAAAACCTGTTCAATCGGTATGTGCTTGCGGTGAGGACGTTGAAGTCACAGAGAGCTCAACATACCTTGGTAGTGTAGTCCTTAACTCTGGGCTGTCAGACCAGGAAGTCAGCAGACAGATTGGCCTGGCAGCAAGGGCCATGAACTCTCTCTACAAGCGTATTTGGAAATGTCAGTACTTGTGCAGAAGGACCAAGCTACGGGTTTTCAAGTCCCTGATAATGCCAATTTTGCTATACAGTAGTGAAACCTAAACATTATCATGCGCCTTGGAGTCATGTCTTGATGCCTTTTGTAATAGATCCTTGCGCCAGATCATGGGGTACTGTTGGCGGGACCATATGTCAAACCAACGGTTGCACCGTGAGACTGGCATAGGACCTATTACCTGCACAATCCGAGATCGCCAACTCAGGCTATACAGCCACCTGTCTTGCTTCCCTCAGGATGATCCTGCCCACCAGGTTGTTTCTGTTCGAGACAGCCCTGGGTGGAGGAGGCCTGTGGGACGACCCAGGAAGTCATGGCTTGGGCAGATCAATCAAAAATGTTGTGAGGAGCTTGAGATGGGCCGAGTCCCTGCCTGGCGGCTTGCCATGAGGGACCCTCACAGGTATAAGCAAAGGGTGTGCGCCCCCATCGGCGTTAGGTCCACGAAGATGATGATAGATGAAGGGAATGAGAAGCAACGAAGAAGGAAGAATATAAATAGCAACAAAGAATGAAGGAAATAAATAGTAAAGAAGAATAAAGGATATAAATTGCAATGAGAATGAAAGATATAAATAGCAACGAAGAATGAAGGAAATAAATAACAAAGTAAAATGAAAGAAAGAGAATGTAATGTCATTTACCACAAATCCGTGGATCCTCATCGGCCCCGTCGGGACACTGCTCGACGCCGTCACACTCGCAGGCGGACGTCACCCCGTCGGTGCACCGGATCAGCTGCAGGCCTTGGGGGCATGCGGGCGGGGGCGGCGTTGTTGTTGCCACTGTTGATGTCGCTGTTGATGTTGTTGGTGTTGGTGTTGGAGTTGTTGTTGTTGGTGGCGTGTTGATGTCGCTGTTGATTGTTGATGTTGTGTTGTTGATGTTGTGGTGTTGTGGTGTTGTTGATGTTGATGTTGGTGTTGATGTTGTTGATGTTGGTGTCGTTGTTGTTAATGTTGTTGATGGTGTCGTTGTCGATGTTGTTATTGCTGCTGTTGATGTTGTAGAGGATACGGGTGTTGTGGTTGTTGAAGACGTTGACGAAACTGCGGGCAAATGACCTCAAACCTTAATTTTTCCCCAATTAAACAAATGAAGTTTTTTTTTCTTTTATCCATTATATATATATATAATATATATATATATATATATATATATATATATATATATATATATAATCAATGCACGTACTGCGTTTACATATGTAATCTGGTTGCTTTCTCTTGGTGGCGTTACTTTGATGCTTCATTTTATGAGCTGGAATTAACGTATTTGCCACTGGATTAGAAATGCCATCGCAATACGAAGACAAACACAAAATTAGCCGGATCAATTTACAAGTAGGAAGACATTGGGGCTCAAAAAGTACGAAAATATAAAGGGAAAGTATCATGCACTACAGGTTGCAATGACACTTTACCTGTACTGTGCATGCTGCACCCATCGGCCACCTCCAGTCAACAGATTTAATCTAATTCCTCTTTGTTAAAGCAATAAGATTTTTATTAGAATAACCTTGGCGTTTTTTAACATACACTAATTAGTACTAATATCAATATTTCTTTAAAAAGCATGTTACCTTTAATATAATCTAACTGCACTATTTACCCCAGAAGGTCAAATTGATTTACAAGTTGTTCATAATGGAACCTCCGTAAAGTTAGGCCGCCGACGCTCTCAGGCAGCCGTGGCGATATAAATATAATAATAATGATCCTAATGAAAAGATAAAGGATAATGATACTGAGTATTATAACAATAATTATAACAAAAATAAAAAACAAATATCAAAGCATTAAGGATGATATATAACAACGAGGAATAAGATTACTAAGTAAAAAAAAAAAATAATAATTATAATAAATAAATAAATTAATAAATAAATCTTATCAATAAAACAAATACCGATAAACGACTGGGACCAGATTCAGTAACATACGATCGTAAGGCTTTTACCAGCAGCCATTTACCATTGCGTTTACTAGTGATTGTAAAGCGGGGTTCATGAAGAAATGGTAATTTGGATCAGCTGAGTTACAATCGTACATCGACTCATTCTAATGGTAGCCAACAAAGGGCTCTCATATAACATTTCCACCAATAAAGAGAGCGTTATACATAATCTTTTAGGTTCCTTCGGTCAATCATGTAATATGTAAACAGAATAAGACACAGCGAGATATTTAAAATAATCTAAAGCTAAAACACTATTTAAGCACATATATATTTATTTTATAGATAGGAACCAACACATACACCGTTATTTACCATATTATTGTTTACCTCAAACCAAAAGAGACAATCCAAACAGTTTTTTTATTTATCTATTTTTTCATCATTGTTAAGCAAAGAACTGGACCAAACAAAAATTTCAATTCATCGCCATCTGTCGTCAAAGGAAGTATTTCAAGCTTGTTCTTGCCCATACTTTGGAGTTTATTGTCAAAATGTCGACGACACAGAAATTGCTATATTCGTTTAGCGTTAGTATTGCCAGTTCATATATCAGCAAGGTAGTTTTCTAAAACATTTGTTATAATTATTCAGAGAATTCTTTGAGTTCACTTATATATCGATTCCATACATTCTTATATAATTATATTATAATCAGATTTTTTTGTGTGGATTTATATTTCTTGCTTTTATGTGAAATTTACATTTCTTTTCCGTATTGTGATATCTGTTTACCATCATATTAGTTCCATCAGGTAAACAAAAAACAAACAAACAAAAAAACTAATACTTTGCTTAGATATTAATTTTTGGACGAGATAACACGTGCTGACATCGTCTTCCCAGAAGTTACCAGTGTTCTGACCACTGGTAAAATTTGCGATGGTAACTCCGATGGCAAGTTGAATGCCACCGCTGTCTGGTTACCATGGTAACTATAGTTACCAGTGATTTTACCATCGTAAGTGCGTTAGTGAATCCGGGCCCTGGAGGATAACACTAGTAACAAAAAAGCAACGAAGAATGAAGCATATAAATAGTAACGAAGATTGAAGAGAAATAAATAGTAACGAAGAATGAAAGAAATAAATGATGGCGAATAACGAAGGAATTAAATAGTAACGAAGAATGAAGAAAATGAATAACAATAAGATGAAGGATATAAATAGTAAAGAAGGATTAAGTAAATAAATAGTAACGAATTATGAAAGAAAAAAATAACGAAATATAAAAAAAGTAAATAGCAACGGAGAAAGAAGGAAATGAATAGCAACGAATAAAGTGAAATAAATAACAATGAAGAATGAAGGGACATAAAAACAAAGAAGAATGAAGGTTATAAATAGCAACGAAGAATGAGGGAAATAGATAGCAACGATGAAGGAAATGAATTGCAACGAATGAAGGAAATAAATAGAAAAGAAGAATTAAGTAAATGAATAACAACGAATTATGAAGGTAATAAATATTAATAAAGTATAATAATAAATAGCAACGAAAAATGAATGAAATGAAAAGCAATAAATGAAGGAAATAAACAGTAAAGAAAATGGAGAGGATATAAAAAGCAAAGTAAAACGAAGGCAAGCGAGTCGCATCGAGAAGCGCAACGCGTGACGTCAGTGTTACCACAAATCCGTGGATCCTCATCGGCCCACGTCGGGACACTCGTCGAAAACCCCGTCACACTCGCAGGCGGAAATCGTCAACCCCCGTCCCCACGGTGCAACCGGATCAGATCTGAGCAAAGGCCTTGGTGAGGGCAATGCCCGGGCCCGGGGGGGGAGCCGGCGTTTGTGTCAGTTGAGCCCGCCTGAGTTGATGGTTGGTTGAGGTTGTGGAAGGGTGGTAGTTGTTGAGGTGGTAGGGATTGAGGGATTGAGAACTTTAGGATGTTGAGGGGGAGAGTGATGTTGAGATGGAATTGATTTGGGGAACGTTGGAGAGAGGAATGATTGGTACTCTCACGTTGCAGGAGCAGATTGGGGTTGTGTAGGATAATCGTTCTGTTGGGTATGTTGAAAAAATGATGTGTGATCTGAGGGGATCTCAGGAAAAGAAGAAAAGATACGACCGGAGGGCGTCCGATAAGGTAGTTTATGGTTAGTTGGGTGAGGTGAAATGTTCCCGCTGTTCGAAGGTATTGTTGGTAAGGTGTAGGTTGATGTTGGGAAAGTGATGTTGTTAGGGATGATTCCGGTTGTTGGTGGTGAGTTGAATGAGTTGTTGGGGTTGGGTGTATAGGCCACCACTCTCTGATGATGTGGTGGAAGCGATTCGGAGTTGTTCTGAGGGTGTGTTGGTGTGTGAGAGTGGATTGGGTCAATGGGTGTTGTGTGTTATGATGTCCCGCCTGTGTAGAGAAGAGTGATTAGGTGTTGAGGTGGTTGTGGATTGGGTGTTGAAATGTCCTGCGATGATTTGGAATGTTGACTTGGTGATTAGTTGAATGTAGGTAGGGGTAGGTTGGAAGTGTTGGTGTTGATGTAGTGTTGGTGTTGATTGTTGATCGATGAATGTTGTTGGAAGTGGTTTGATGTTTCTGATATGAGTGAGGGGAGTGAAGGCAGAACCAAATCGTATGCCAAAATAATTGGTCGGGAGGAATATGGAGTGAGAGGATGGAGGAAGCAGGCAGGGAGAGGACGAGGGCAAGGGAGGACGAGAGAAGGAGAT
>NW_020872788.1:1039048-1059144 GCF_003789085.1 Penaeus vannamei | reverse complement strand
ATATTCTATTCATATTATAAATGCATATATACTATTATCATATCTATATTATTATACACATATCAATATATTACACACATACACATGTATACATTATTAATCTGTATATCCTGTACTATATTTTCTTCTGTAATACCTCTATGCCTAGATGAATATACTAGAAACTATATCATATAGACACAACATATAATGCTCAGAGAGACAAATCACCACACCTTATATTCATGTGTCTCTTCCATCTATATCTCTTATTCCTTGACCATTACTCCATTCCATTCGGTATCAATCATAAACACCCAGCCACCTATTCATACTCATAATTTCATTCTCTCGATTATTTATTGATAGCAACCATTTTGTTCACTTAACCCAATAAAACATTAATCTTACACACTTTGTTCCCAACCTACATTGCCTCACCACTGTAACTCTCTCAATCTATGCGCTCTATCAGTGAGAGTTATCTCGTCCATTCATTCTCCTTTGTAACCTTTTTATTGCCCGATACCGTTTTATTGCCATTCTTGCCTAGCAGCAGCCGTATCATGCTGAGCGTCTACACTATGCCGACTTATCACACATTCTTCTTTCATGATACTCCGTCACTTCACCTGTCAATTTGCTTAACAGACTTCCTTGCTGGGCGCAATTTATCACACATATTATGCACTAGGGCCCATCTAAGCGCCTTAAATCCTCATACCCTATATCCCACTTCTCCGTCCATCATTGTGTCTTCTTTGTTTCCTCCGTGCCTCTTCTCCTCCTCTTCGCTTCAACACTTCTTTCCTCCAAGGATTTGTGTTGGGTTAGACCTTCTGACATTCTACGCTCGTCCTTAGCGAAAACCAATCACGCGCACTAGAGAGCCGTCCAGCTTTGTTTCTATCTCGTCCACCTACCACATACACACTACTCCACGTACCACTACACTCGCCACACGGTCTCTGTTACCTCAAAATTCTCATCCCAGAATCTTTATCTCCATCGTTCGATCCGTACGCTGGCCAACCCGTGGCGATTTACTCATCCAATCCTTTCCTTATGTATGAAACGTGCACGCTCAAACCGCCCCTTACGACTCCTTCCTGCTGCGAGACACTATCTCTTCGCACTCTACCTCTCTGAGCGAGACCAGAACCCACGATACACCCACCCCACCACCTTTCTGCGACTATCCTCAAGCCATCCTAATAACTCCTCCACATACATACCACACTTATCGTCCACAAACACATCCCTCTCACCAATCCGACACACTCAATTCTGCCGCCCTCCTCACACTACACCTCACCCACACTGCGTCCAGCCGATCCCCATCCCATTCATGAGTGCAAACCATAGCGCCCGGCTCACGAGTTAACGAGCCTTAAAGTAACAGGAAGACCACTGCGAGCAATAAGAGCAGATCCCAGCACAGCTTTACTACACGTGTGCTGATCTTAGCTACGACACACCGGGCTCCCGCTAGCCTGGGCGACGGCTCAGTCTTCGCATATCTTGACTTACTCCTCTATCTCTAGGGTACGACAAAAAAATCTATACCGTGTAGAATACCCTCACTAAGAATTCCTGCGTACTGGAACGATACCAATGAGCAAATTTAAACTTCCTCAATCTAAACTTACAAACGCGGTATCACGTGTCAATTCCCCCTGTCTGTTTTCTACCAACCCAAAAAAAGAATTTGTTGCGTTGAGCAGCAACAGGATTAAAAATACCTATTCCCTCCCCAAAACCTAAACAACTCTACACTTCCATCAATTAAGCTCTTTTACCGAAACCTACGCACGTCTAAGCTGTACAGTTGTATCATGTAATAATGTATGTATACTTTGCTAATAATAACAGCCGAAAACTAAGACGGTAATACATATAATATAATTAAAACTATATATTATATATATGTGTGTGTGACCTTGTTGTGTGTGTGTCGGTGTAGTGTGTGTGTGTAGCTATGTGTGTAACGGTGCAAAACAAATGATATATGTGTGCGATGTAACAACAAGTAGTAATCTTAAATAATAATTCAAAGAACTAGTGAGTGATGTGTGTGTTGATGATCGGTGTGACATACTTCTTGTCAATACCATCCGAGCTCGCAATATTATCAGTGACGTACGCTAGATCTTCATAAATGTGTGTGTGTGTGCTGTGTTCAGCGATATAAGAAGTTAACACTACATGTGTGTGTGTGTGTGTATGTGTGTAAAGTTATGGATAAGAGTAACCATTCCATGTCCCTAGAGCAAGGGTCGGAAAACTTTTGAAAATAGTGTGCCAGTTTATAATTAATGCCTTCTTATTAATGACCTTGCATGCCACCTTTTCAGCACTGTATACCCACGTGTATTTTCCTGCACATGCATAGCATAGATGTAATATTTGTGTAGCATTTAGTATTCTTTGTAACAAAAAATACATGTTTTATCATTTTCGATATATGCTCTCTCATATTATTTTACTGTTTACCTTACCTTTGCTCCTCTGAATCACATGTTGTACCATAGACAAGCGTTCTCCGTGCCAAGTCTAGCACTCATCCCAAAGGTTGCCGACCTCTGCCCTAGAGTATGGAGTAACGAGAGTGCCGCTTATGTCAACAACTGTTGGAATGTGCGTACAAGCGTGTATTCGCAAAATAAAGAATGAAAGGTGAATGCTGATATAAAAGCTACTCTAAATAGAAAATCCAGTTCATACATTGTGTATATATTATAATTTATGAAACTGCTACATTATATTTGGTTAATTTAGAAAGAATTTTGGTATAGGAAAGGGACGGGATTCATCATGAGACGTGACTGCAAAATATCGAATCTTCCAACGTGACCAAATGATGTAGAAATATCGAAAAAAAAAAAAAATAATTGTTCTTTATAAGGTGTCACTGAAAACGCAAACTTGAAAAGATAATGAAATAAAAGAGGTAAAGTGGGGTTGGGCAGGAATAGACTTACCAGTGAGGTTAACAGTGAGTACATAGTGCATGGGTTTGGAACTTGGGTGTAACTGTGACACGGCGGGAGGAAACTTTTGGCTATGCCCACACTAAGGAAATGCGAAATATTTGCGATTTTTACATATTATCTTTTTTTAATATTGAATGCGTATCAAAAAGATGTGCGAAATGCAGTTGTTTCAACAACAAATCCCTAACAAATAATAATTGGCGAAATTAAGGGACGCAAGTGAGGTGAGATGTAACCTCTAAACGTATTTCGATTTTATAACAATTGCAAGATATTCTCTACAATATAGAAAACAAAATGTCAGACTCCTTCATGAAAGACGAGTTCATGCTGGCGCCCCTCCGCATTGCGTTCGAATCTGAGCGTTTAATGCACGGAACCAGTCGCCCCGCCTCGGAACGAAAGCGCCAGGGTGGGCGGTGGAGCTGTAAAGTACGGTCCAAGAGAGAGAGAAAGAAAGAAAGAAAAGAAAGAAAAGAGAGAGAGAGCGACGAAAATGCAGGTGTTTAGTAAGAGGATCTCCACTTCCCTCTCGAAGAGAGATTATCAAAACACTTATGCCTCTTGCAAGATGCAGAAGACGAGGCAAAATAAAAAAGAGCAACTTTCCCACTGACAAACAAAAATTATTAGTGATATGATTCATGTTGCCATATTTTCCATCGTGTTGCTTTTAATAGCAAAAATGACAGCATCAGCAGTACCAACAGTACCATCCCCTACAATAATAACAATGAGAATAATTATGATTGATTGTCAGAATCATAATAATATAAATATATAATAATGATAATAATAACAACAATAATCATTATTAGTAAAAAAAAAAATTCTAACCATACCGACAGCAGAATAAACGACAAACAAGAATAAGGCAACAGTAGATGAATAACACTCGCTCTGGAGTTAAGCAAAATAACAAAGAAAAAAAGCTCTCCCTGATTTTCTAGGATTAAGTGTCTCAAAAGCAACGTTATCGGTATCTTTGAAGGCCGTAGGGATTGTAGGTTAGATTGCGAGGTCGTTACATGATGAAAGAACGTGGGAGGGGGAGGGGGAGGGGAGCGGGGACAATGTAGAGGGGAAGGGAAATAAAGAGAGGGGGCGGGGGGAGTTAGGGTCGTCCCACATGTGACGATCAAGGAAAAGAGGAGGAAAGAATAGATAATAGGAAGGGAAAATAAACAACAAGAAAAAGAAGAAGGGAAAATAACGAATGAGAATATGATCGTAAGACAGTGAGATATTTAAACATCTACCCTGGCTCTGAGAATGGGCCAAGAAAGTCACGTATGAACGTAATCAAGTGAACAAACTCACGAAAGCGATTTGCAGCCGAAGTATCACGATGCATTGTGATACTTAGTCCTGCAGTTAGTCCTGCACAATAATGACAGGTTGAAAGGTTAAGCATGCTATGTAATGCCACTATGCGCTGCGCTGTCATGCACGTGCCATTGCTTAGTTAGGTCGCTTATTTCAAATGATTTTATCAACGATTTTTTTTTTTTTTTAACTATTACCTACTCTTCGCCTTATTCTTCAGCCACTACGTACCAGAAAAGATCATGTAATATTACTATCATAGAGGGACACAAATACAAAAACCTTTAATTTCATTCATTCCAAATTGACCGAACTGGCTTTGGGTACAATTTCATCATTTTTCTCCTTCCTCAAAACCAGGTAATATTTCGACGCCCTTCTTATGGCAAGAATGTTCGTCTCAAGGCCACCGGACATGCCGGGACTTATTCCTCTGTATATCCGTTTATCCTTTTATCTGGATATCCTTTTTTTTTTTTTTTTTTTTTTTTTTTGCTCGCCAGTCATAGGCTGATCCTTTGATAAGATAAGAGTGACTCCGGCCTCAGCGTCATCGCAATATCTGAAAGACACGTGGCTTGCGCGTGGGGGGGGGGGGGGGGGACGCCGAGGTGTCTGCGCAGAGAAGTGTGCGTATATACCTATCTATATACATATATGTATATAGATATGTGTGTGTGTACATATATGTACACACACGCGCGCGCGCGCGCACATATATAAATATACACACATACTCGTACACACACACATATATGTATTCGTGCGTGTATGTATGTATAATATAAATATAAATAGATAAGTAGATGCGCACACTCCCTTGTGTAGACGCCTGAGATTTTATGGACACATATATATTTGTGTGTGTGTGTGTGCGTGTGTAATTTGGTTATTTCTGGAATTGTGGCGTTATTTTGTTACTTTATTCTAAGAGCTGGTATTGTGTCCTTGCTACTGGATTGGAAATGCCTTCATGATGAGAGGAAAGTAACACAAAATTAGCCAGATCTAAGGTTACAAGTAGAAGACTTCAGGACTCAAAAAAAGTACGAAAGAAAAAAATGAAGTGGCAGAAAACGCGATTAATCAATGTCACAACATAATGAACTTTATTACTAGATTAACCTTGATTCTTTATAGCACATGTTAGTACTGACATTAATGAGTTTTAAAAAAAGCATGTGTTAGTTTTTTATCTTAATCTAACTCCACTACTACGCCTGTAAAAGTCAAATGAATGAAACTAATTGTTCATAATGGAGCCCCGTAACGGCTGGGCGCGGACCGCCCTCAGGCAGTCGTGGCCGATAATCATGATAACAAAAATGATCGCAGCAAAAGGAAATGGTGTTACTGATATTAATCATTATATACAATAACAATGGAATCTTTATTACTGTAATGTCATAAGCATGATATCTAAATAACAACGAAGGAAATAATAGGGCCGGTCATCAAAAGGAACAAACAACGCTTTTTCTCGTTCGCGGACAGCACTGGCGGGCAATAATGGCGCTGAATCATCTGTGAGAGCGATGTCAACCTACTACAAATCTCCCGATTTAGTTGCTAAAAACGTTATGGTGATAAACTTATGAAAAATGAAAGCTTCCAGATCCTTTCTCTTTCTCTTATGGCTGGTTCTGAAAGCCCCAATAGTTGGCCCGGTATTAGTTTTGGTGAATATTTATCTCAACCTAAATACACAAACATTACATAGTTATGCGCATCTCACTGGTGAGTGAAGCAAGGAAACCGCGAGAAAAGGAAATGTCGGTGAAATAAAAATGTCGGATGAAATAAAATCCCGATTCGGAAAAAACAGATGTAGCGAGAAGTTGAGGAATTCTGTGGGTTACAAAAAGGTTACCAGACGGTAATCTCTTTATCGGATATTTGATCAGACAGACACAAAACGGTTGGCCTGTCTATTTCTTTCGGACAATGACATACAAAAACACCTAGAGTTTATACACACACCTAGTGTTACACATAAAAATAATTAAAGGCCTACAATTTCTGAAAGGATTACAAGTTAGTACTCACTACTGTTTATTTGACTGTTCCGTAATAGTTGGATGAAAATTCTGAACCTACTGAACTTGAAATTCTTTCTTGCTTGCTTGCCTTTTAGACCTGTTTGCTCAAAGGGGTTTATCAATATTTCGGACCAAAGTTATGTACAGCCAGACTTTTATTAAAAGGTTAAATTTACATTCCCAGCACTAATACAACCTTTATGAAGCCTGAAGTTGTTGTGGATGCGGATAGATAGTAAGCAGCCAAATAGAAAAAAAAATATAAGTAAACATAAATCTTATAAGTTTGTTTCTATTTAAGTTTCCCTCTCGGGGGATCTTTCGGCAAGGACGATTAACCACACATCGAAAGACTCGAAAACCTATTCAAAGAGCGAGATCCACATTGCTCCTAACCAAACAATTAAATAAATGCAACAGTATTTTAATACGAGTTTACCAAGTTATACTTACCAGAGAAAAGAGAACTGCGAATTTGTAATAAAATCAAGAAATAAGAGATAAAATAGATCCACGCAGCAAGACCAAACTAATAAATAATACCCGAAAGATATACGATAGAGTGAATTAGTATGAACAATTTTAGACACACACCACTATAAACACCTCCCAAATAAATCACGTGAAAAGCCTACTAAAATAAGGAACGAATCACGAATTAAAGCCACAAAGTAACACTATAAAACCAAAAGAAAAAATGCATATGAGTTAAAAACCTAACGAAAAAAAAACTTATACAAACGAAAATGAAATAAAACCGTAAACGACTTGGAGATAAGTAACAAACTGAATAAAGTAAGAGGAAAAGCAGATGAAGAAATAATAAAAATAGAGCGACGACGAAAGGAGCTAGAAGGAAAAAAAATAAGAACAAGAATAAAAAATTAGCAACAAACAAAATAAAATAAATTATAGTAAAAGATTAAAATAGACAGTCAACGAAGAAATGAAAGAAATAAATGAATAGATTAAAGAATGAAGTAAGAATAAAATAAGACAACGAACAGAATAAAGGAAAAATAAATAGAAATGCTTATAAAAATAAAAAAACAACAAAAAAGAAACATGAGGAAAATTGAAAAAAATAAAGCAACAAAAAAAATGAAAAAAGAAATAAATAGACAAACCGAATGTAAGTAACAAAATAGACAACAGAAAAATAAAAAAAATAAAAAAAAGACAACAAACAAAGACACATGCAAGAGGAAAAAATAAAAATAGACAAACATATAAAAGGAAATGAATAGCAAACGAGATTCAAAAGGTAAAAAAAAATTAAAACCACTAAAGTAATAAAAGAGAATAATAATAAATAAAAATAGAACAAAGAAAAATGAATAGACATGAAAAAAAAGACAATAAAAAATGAGAACCAAAATATACAGTAAAGAAAAGAATGAAGAAGGATATAAAAAAAGCAAAGAAGTAAAAAACGCAAAGGCAAGCGCAAAGATAACGACATCGAGCAAAGCGCAAACAGACGTGACGCGTACACGTAAAAGTATACCACAAATGCGTGCATCTTCATCGGACCCCGTCGTAGACACGCTCGAACGACAACATGAATCAACCACCACTCGCAGAGAGCGGAGACGTCACCCACGAGTCGGCCTTGATGCCACGCGGATCATCTGCCCCACGTCAAACGTAGCATTGGAGGAGCCTAAGAACGGGACGCAGAGAAGGGGGCGGCGTTGTCGTTGCCCGCTGTTTGATGTTTTGAGGTTAAATTCAAACTGCGTGTTGGGTGTCGATTGGGTTGGCGGTTGAGAACACCACAATGCTGGTGTTGAGTGATTGGTTTGATGTTGTTCGGTTCGGTGGGTGTCTCGATGTTTGGGGTTGGTGTGTTTGATTGTTGTTGGGTTAGGTGTTGGTGTTGTTGGGGGTTCGGCCCCAGTTGGGTCCGGTGCTTGGTGTTGTCTGATGTTGGCTGGGCCCGTTGTGTTGGTGGTTGTTGACTGCTTGTTGGCCCTCGTTGGTCGTCTGTGTTGAATGTGGTTGGGTGTTGTGTTGGTGTTGTGATGTTTTGGGTTTGGATGTTGTGTCCCTGTTTTGATGTCGCTGTTGATGTTGTTGGTGCTTGTTGTTGGGTTGTTTGTTCTCTGTTGGTTGGTTTGCTTGATGTCAGCTTGAATTAAATGTTCGTCTGTTGTTGCTGATGTTAGGTGGTTTGTGTGTCTTGTCTGGTGTTAGTATGTTGAATGTACCGGTGTGCTTGATGTTATGTTGGTGTTGTTGTTTGATGCTTGTTGGGTGCTGAGTTAGTTGGTAGTCTGTTGAAATGCTCGCTGTTGATGTGGTGTTGTGAGTGAAATCAATCACATGGATAACCTCAACTGGTTGAAATGGTGTTGTGTGTGGTGGTGGTGTTCGTCATGTTGTTGTTGATGTTGCGTGTTGGCTGTGTTGTTGGTTGTTGATGTTGTTGGTGTTGTTGTTGATGTTGTGGGTTGGTGTGTTGTTGTGTTGTTGTTGTTGTTGAGTTGGTGTGTTGTTGTTGTTGTGTTGCTGTTGATGTTGGTGTTGTTGATGTTTGTGGTGTTGTTGTTGATGTCGCTGTTGATGTTGTGTTGTTGACAATACTGCGAAAACATCTCCCATTTAGGCAAAGGGATTTCTCTATTACCTAGCATTATATATATATATACATTATATACACACACACACACACACACCACACACACACACACACACATATATATATATATATATATATATATATATATATATATATATATATATATATATATATATATATATATATATATATATATATATATATATATATATATATATATATATATATATGTATGTATATATATATATATATATATATATATATTATATATATATATATATAATATATATATAATATATTATATATTATATATGTATGTATGTATGTATAAATAAAAATGTGTACTAACGCATGAACTGCATTTGTGTATGTAATTGGGTTACTTTTTTATTGTGGCGTTACTTTGATACCTTATTTCCTGAGCTGGCATCGATGTATTTGCCACTGGATTAGAAATACCGTCATGATAAGAGGACAGAAACATAAAGTTAGTCAGGACTATACTTACAAGTATAGATTTCAGGACTCAAAAAAGTACGGAAATAAAAAAGGGAATTATCATGCACTGCAGGTTGCAATGACACTTTACCTGTACTGTGCATGCTGCACCCATCGACCACCTCCAATCAACAGGAAACGCGATTCCTCATTGTTAAGATAAACTTTATTACTAGATTAACCTTAATCATTTTAAACATACATTTATTAGTACCAATATCAATCATTTCTTAAAAAGTATGCGTTATATTTATCATAATCTACCTGTACTACTTACTCTAAATAGTCAAATTGATATACAAGTTTTTATAACGGAACCGCCGTAAGCTTTGGCCGCGGATCGTCATCAGGCATTCGTAGCGATAACAATTTTAATGATAATGATCATAATGATAATAATAATAATAATAATAATAATGATATTAATTATTATAACAATAACAATGGGAACTATTTACTAGTAAAGTCATAAGATGATAAATAAGAAGAAAGGGAAAAATACATGTAAAACTAGCGAAACAAAAAAAAAAAAAAAACTATCAATGAAACGAAACACTGATAAATGCTTGGAGAAAATAAATGGCAGTAACGAAAATTGAAGAAAATAAAGAGTAACAGAGAACGAAGAAAATAAATAGTAATGAAGAATGAAGGAAATAAATAGCAACGGAGAATGAACAAAATAAATAGTAATGAAGAATGAAGGAAATAAATAGCAATGAAGAATGAAGGAAGTAAGAAGCAATGAAGAATGGGTGAGTGTTTCATGCGCAGGGTGGTATGAAGCGATGGTGTAGTAGTCTAGTTAGTGTTAAGTGCTTTGCATACTTTCTCGCTCGCAGCTGCCACCGCTGGCTAGCTTAGTGCGAAAAAGGGAGCAGCTCTGCATAAGCCTCCCCTGCCAGTGCATAGCCTCTCCATCATCGAGAACCCTGCAGTGCCTCCTCGTGGCCTCCCATGGAAACTGGGTAACTTGCGGTTCCAGGCTAAACTGAGGGGGATCTCAGAGCAGCAGGAGGTCCTAGATGTTCAGGGTCATGGCCCACTGGCGTGTGGACACGCCCTGGCCCTGTACCAACCCCTGGCCTTAATCGGAGGCTCAGGGGAGGTGGGCCTTGCCAGTCCTCCTCCCCCTAGATGTTAACCAATCGACAGTGTTTGATATAGTTGGAAATGCTGGGAGGGAAAATGCTCCTCCCACCCAGTAAGAGGGCGGGCTGTGGGTCCCGTTGGAGAGCGACTGCCGGGACGCAGGATAGGAGCGAGAACTACTTGTCCCACCTGCATTCTGGCAGTCGCCAGCCTGGAGTGAATCTTTTGGGGGAAAGCCTTGTGGAACCCCGTAGGTGGATGATGGGTCCCGCAGCCTGCCGGCCCCTTTTATATGGAGTAGTGTCGGTGAGGGTAGCAGATGTGGCATCCACCCAGAGCAACTGCCCAAGGCTAAATCTCAGTCCGTTTGCGTCATGATGACTGGTTGCCTCTGCTGTCAAGGGAACTGGGGAGGCTGAGAGTGGAGGTGGCTGTTATCTCAGAGGTGGGAAGACTTAGCAGCAGCATGATCAGTGTAGGTGGATACACTTATTACTGGTCAGGCCGCAGCGACGGTCACCATTTCCAGGGAGTAGCCATGGCCATTTCCAGCAGACTCCAGCCCTCGATAGTAGAGGTTACTCCAGTCAATGAGTGTATAATGGTTATGAGACTTAAGCTAGCATTTGGCTTCATGTCTCTTATTGCTGTGTACGTTCCTATCGATGTTTGTAAACTTGACGTGAGAGATGTTCTAGGCCAAACTAGCATCTGTGTCAGACAGGTGTCCCTGGTGAGATATCTGTGTTGTTCTGGGTGAGTTCAATACAGTATCTGGCTGTGATCAAGCTGGCTACAAGATGTCTGTTGTCCCCATGGTTCGGGAGCTGGTGCCGCAGCGAGAATATCCTCCTTTTCCAGGACTTTGCAAGGTCCCAGAAATTTAGGATTTCTGGCTCCTGGTACCAGCGCCCAGACCCACATCGCTGAACATTACAGTGATATGGGTAATACAGCCAAGGAGATCGATCCCATACTCGTTAGCACTCGGAGGATCCTCCAGAATTGCAGGATGTATAGGAGTGCCGAGTTCTGTGGTACTGTGGTACATAGATTGGTGGTGGCTACCCTCCGGGTCCATCTCAAAACTCAAAACTACCCAGCGGTCCAATGATCACGCCAGGTGTTCACTTGGACAGGTTGAGGGAGGGGTAGTGCCCGGGGGTTTGCTGAGGCAGTCTCTGGTCATTTCGCAGCCCTCGACAATCTGACGGATCCTGTATTTCAGTGGGACACCTTAAGTGTGAAACACTTGATGCAGCCAAGAAACGATTGGTGAACGCCCGAGAGCAAGATGAAATTTCATCTCACAGGAGACATTGGATGCCACATATGCTTATCGTGCAGCTCGTCTGACAGGGGATTGGGATTTGCACCATTCTCAGGTGCACAGAACTCGGTCACTGTTAAGAAGGGACATGGAACAGTTTATTAGGAGTCTTGCAGAGGAGGTAGAAGGACATTTCTTAGTAAATGACCTTCGTCCTACATACCAAGCCCTGAGAAAGCTGAACTCCAAGCCCTCTTCACAGATGACAGCAGTTCGCTTAGTAAGTGGCCAGATCATCTCAGATCATGTTGCGGTGCAGGAGCGTTGGGCTGAGTATTTTGAGCAGTTGTACCAGGTTGACCTATCAACCGTTAACTTGGATGCAGGGAGTGCTGATATTCCATTGCCAGAACCACCCATCAGTGAGGATCCTCCCTCCCTAACGAAGTTAGGGGGCGATCTCCAAGCTGAAGAGTGGTAAAGCAGCAGGTAGATGCAGCATTCCAGCTGAACTGTTAAAGGCTGGTGATGAACCTATGGCGCGGGGGTTGCATGCTGTCCTGGCTGGCATCTGGCGGTCTGGTACCATTTCCCCTCACCTGTTGAGGGGTGTGGTCATGCCTCTCTGGAGGGGAAGGGGGACCTGCTATAAAGTGTGGTGGGGTCTGTCAAGCTTCTTTCCTGCTAGTTCAGGAGTGAGGTAAGGCTGTCCTTGCACCAACACTTTTCAACACTTGCATGGACTGGATACTGGGCAGAGCTACTGTTCATAGTCATTGTGGAGCAACACTGGGCAATATCAAGGTTACCGACCTTGACTTTGCTGATAATGTTGCTATTCTGTCTGAGTCTTTGGAATCCTCAGTGGTGGCTCTGGATGCATTCAGTAATGAAGCGAAGCCCTTGGGTTTAGAGTTCTCCTGGACCAAGACCAAGATCCAGGACTTTAGGGACTTGCTAGAAAAACCTGTTCAATCGGTATGTGCTTGCGGTGAGGACGTTGAAGTCACAGAGAGCTCACATACCTTGGTAGTGTCCTTAACTCTGGGCTGTCAGACCAGGAAGTCAGCAGACAGATTGGCCTGGCAGCAAGGCCATGAACTCTCTCTACAAGCGTATTTGGAAATGTCAGTACTTGTGCAGAAGGACCAAGCTACGGGTTTTCAAGTCCCTGATAATGCCAATTTTGCTATACAGTAGTGAAACCTAAACATTATCATGCGCCTTGGAGTCATGTCTTGATGCCTTTTGTAATAGATCCTTGCGCCAGATCATGGGGTACTGTTGGCGGGACCATATGTCAAACCAACGGTTGCACCGTGAGACTGGCATAGGACCTATTACCTGCACAATCCGAGATCGCCAACTCAGGCTATACAGCCACCTGTCTTGCTTCCCTCAGGATGATCCTGCCCACCAGGTTGTTTCTGTTCGAGACAGCCCTGGGTGGAGGAGGCCTGGGACGACCCAGGAAGTCATGGCTTGGCAGATCAATCAAAAATGTTGTGAGGAGCTTGAGATGGGCCGAGTCCCTGCCTGGCGGCTTGCCATGAGGGACCCTCACAGGTATAAGCAAAGGGTGTGCGCCCCCATCGGCGTTAGGTCCACGAGATGATGATGATGAAGGGAATGAGAAGCAACGAAGAAGGAAGAATATAAATAGCAACAAAGAATGAAGGAAATAAATAGTAAAGAAGAATAAAGGATATAAATTGCAATGAAGAATGAAAGATATAAATAGCAACGAAGAATGAAGGAAATAAATAACAAAGTAAAATGAAAGAAAGAGAATGTAATGTCATTTACCACAAATCCGTGGATCCTCATCGGCCCCGTCGGGACACTGCTCGACGCCGTCACACTCGCAGGCGGACGTCACCCCGGTGCACCGGATCAGCTGCAGGCCTTGGGGGCATGCGGGCGGGGGGGGCGGCGTTGTTGTTGCCACTGTTGATGTCGCTGTTGATGTGTTGGTGTTGGTGTTGGTGTTGTTGTTTGGATGTTGATGTTGTTGGTGTTGTTGATGTCGCTGTTGATGTTGGTGTTGGTGTGGAAATGTTGATGGTGTTGATGTTGTTGATGTTGTGTGTTGATGTTGATGTTGTGTGTTGTGTTGTAATGTTGTTGATGGTGTCGTTGTCGATGTTGTTATTGCTGCTGTTGATGTTGTAGAGGATACGGGTGTTTGTGGTTGTTGAAGACGTTGACGAAACTGCGGGCAAATGACCTCAAACCTTAATTTTTCCCCAATTAAACAAATGAAGTTTTTTTTTCTTTTATCCATTATATATATATATATATATATATATATATATATATATATATATATATATATATATATATATATATAATCAATGCACGTACTGCGTTTACATATGTAATCTGGTTGCTTTCTCTTGGTGGCGTTACTTTGATGCTTCATTTTATGAGCTGGAATTAACGTATTTGCCACTGGATTAGAAATGCCATCGCAATACGAAGACAAACACAAAATTAGCCGGATCAATTTACAAGTAGGAAGACATTGGGGCTCAAAAAGTACGAAAATATAAAGGGAAAGTATCATGCACTACAGGTTGCAATGACACTTTACCTGTACTGTGCATGCTGCACCCATCGGCCACCTCCAGTCAACAGATTTAATCTAATTCCTCTTTGTTAAAGCAATAAGATTTTTATTAGAATAACCTTGGCGTTTTTTAACATACACTAATTAGTACTAATATCAATATTTCTTTAAAAAGCATGTTACCTTTAATATAATCTAACTGCACTATTTACCCCAGAAGGTCAAATTGATTTACAAGTTGTTCATAATGGAACCTCCGTAAAGTTAGGCCGCCGACCGCTCTCAGGCAGCCGTGGCGATATAATATAATAATAATGATCCTAATGAAAAGATAAAGGATAATGATACTGAGTATTATAACAATAATTATAACAAAAATAAAAAACAAATATCAAAGCATTAAGGATGATATATAACAACGAGGAATAAGATTACTAAGTAAAAAAAAAATAATAATTATAATAAATAAATTAATTAATAAATAAATCTTATCAATAAAACAAATACCGATAAACGACTGGGACCAGATTCAGTAACATACGATCGTAAGGCTTTTACCAGCAGCCATTTACCATTGCGTTTACTAGTGATTGTAAAGCGGGGTTCATGAAGAAATGGTAATTTGGATCAGCTGAGTTACAATCGTACATCGACTCATTCTAATGGTAGCCAACAAAGGGCTCTCATATAACATTTCCACCAATAAAAGAGCGTTATACATAATCTTTTAGGTTCCTTCGGTCAATCATGTAATATGTAAACAGAATAAGACACAGCGAGATATTTAAAATAATCTAAAGCTAAAACACTATTTAAGCACATATATATTTATTTTATAGATAGGAACCAACACATACACCGTTATATTACCATATTATTGTTTACCTCAAACCAAAGAGACAATCCAAACAGTTTTTTTATTTATCTATTTTTCATCATTGTTAAGCAAAGAACTGGACCAAACAAAATTTCAATTCATCGCCATCTGTCGTCAAAGGAAGTATTTCAAGCTTGTTCTTGCCCATACTTTGGAGTTTATTGTCAAAATGTCGACGACACAGAAATTGCTATATTCGTTTAGCGTTAGTATTGCCAGTTCATATATCAGCAAGGTAGTTTTCTAAAACATTTGTTATAATTATGTCAGAGAATTCTTTGAGTTCACTTATCTATCGATTCCATACATTCTAGTATATTATAGGCCTATAATCACGAGAATTTGTGTGGATTTTATTCTTGCTAGTTTTATGTGAAATTTACATTTCTTCGCCATTTCCGTATTGTGATATCTGTTTACCATCATATTAGTTCCATCAGGTAAACAAAAAACAAACAAACAAAAAAACTAATACTTTGCTTAGATATTAATTTTTGGACGAGATAACACGTGCTGACATCGTCTTCCCAGAAGTTACCAGTGTTCTGACCACTGGTAAAATTTGCGATGGTAACTCCGATGGCAAGTTGAATGCCACCGCTGTCTGGTTACCATGGTAACTATAGTTACCAGTGATTTTACCATCGTAAGTGCGTTAGTGAATCCGGGCCCTGGAGGATAACACTAGTAACAAAAAAGCAACGAAGAATGAAGCATATAAATAGTAACGAAGATTGAAGAGAAATAAATAGTAACGAAGAATGAAAGAAATAAATGATGGCGAATAATGAAGGAATTAAATAGTAACGAAGAATGAAGAAAATGAATAACAATGAAGAATGAAGGATATAAATAGTAAAGAAGGATTAAGTAAATAAATAGTAACGAATTATGAAAGAAAAAAATAACGAAATATAAAAAGTAAATAGCAACGGAGAAAGAAGGAAATGAATAGCAACGAATAAAGTGAATAAATAACAATGAAGAATGAAGGGACATAAAAACAAAGAAGAATGAAGGTTATAAATAGCAACGAAGAATGAGGGAAATAGATAGCAACGATGAAGGAAATGAATTGCAACGAATGAAGGAAATAAATAGAAAAGAAGAATTAAGTAAATGAATAACAACGAATTATGAAGGTAATAAATATTAATAAAGTATAATAATAAATAGCAACGAAAAATGAACGAAATGAAAAGCAATAAATGAAGGAAATAAACAGTAAAGAAGAATGGAGGATATAAAAAGCAAAGTAAAACGAAGGCAAGCGAGTCGCATCGAGAAGCGCAACGCGTGACGTCAGTGTTACCACAAATGCGTGGATCCTCATCGGCCCCGTCGGGACACTGCTCGACGCCGTCACACTCGCAGGCGGACGTCACCCCGTCGGTGCACCGGATCAGCTGCAGGCCTTGGGGGCATGCGGGCGGGGGGGGCGGCGTTGTCGTTGCCGCTGTTGATGTTGTTGGGGTTGGTGTTGTGTTGTTGTTGGGTTGGTGTTGGTGTTGTTGATGTTGTTGGGGTTGGTGTTGGTGTTGTTGTTGATGTCGCTGTTGATGTTGTTGGTGTTGTTGTTGGGGTTGTTGTTGGTGTTGGTGTTGGTGGTGTTGATGTTGTTGGGGTTGGTGTTGGTGTTGTTGATGTTGGTGAGGTTGGTGTTGGTGTTGGTGTTGTGTTGTGTTTTGTTGATGTCGCTGTTGATGTTGGTGTTGGTGTTGGTGTTGTTGATGTCGCTGTTGATGTTGTTGGTGTTGTTGATGTTGGTGGTGTTGATGTTGTGATGTTGTGTTGGTGTTGATGTTGATGTTGATGTGTTGATGTTGTTGCTGTTGATGTTGGTTGATGTGTTGATGTTGCTGTCTGTTGCGTTGTAGAAGTAGGTGTTGTTGTGGATGCCGATGTCGTCGCTGCGGATGAGTGACCTCGAAACTTCATTTTCTTTCCCCGTTCAAGTATATGGAGCTATCTGCTATTTGGCCATTATGTATATATATATATATATATATATATATATATATATATATATATATATATATAATATATATATATAATATATATATATATATATATATATATATATATATATATATATATATGTTTGGCTTTTTTGGACATTAATCTTAACAGGCAATGAACAAGTAAATTACTATATCTTTAAATTTTGATAAAAGGAAATGAAGCAAAGGCAATATAGAATAATGATGATAATAACAATAATGCTACCGATAATAATGATGATATTAGTAACATTACTAATAATTATATGATAATCATGTTACTAATGCGAAAGGAAACACGACCGAAGCAAGCACTGCAAAACTAAAACCATCACCTAAAGTCAAAGCTAAAACGCAACAAATCAGTCAATAAATAAACCATCAATCATTTTTTTTCTTGGGGGGGGGGGCGGATACATAAATATTTGAGGCAAATCATAAAGCGGTCATGTTTTTTAATGGAAAGGATTTTCGTAAAGGAGAGAAAACGTGCTGTGCGAAATATTGTTTACTGGTCTGCTGTGCCTGTGTGTGTGTGTGTGTGTGTGTGTGTGTGTGTGTGTGTGTGTGTGTGTGTGTGTGTGTGTGTGTGTGTGTGTGTGTGTGTGTGTGTGTGTGTGTGTGTGTGTGTGTGTGTGCGTTGCATGTGCGTGACGGGTGCGTTTGCGTGCGCGTGGCGTGTGCGTGGGCGCGTGCGTGCACATGTACATGTGCGCGTGTCCAAATGCGCATCTACGATATGCACCTCGTTCGTTACGAGTGAAAACTACGAAGTGAAAAACATCAAAAGTTTTTTACAGATTCGATGCAAGAAAGAAATGTAAATCTAAAAATTCCAAAAGAATACACATAAGCGGATAATTGGGGAAAAGGTATACAAATGCAGTAACAGTTAGGAGGGCCTTATCGATGGAATAAAGAGAAAAAAGCGGGGGGGGGGGGGTACATCCGCTACGTGAATTTAAGGCTAAGTTAAAATGTCGAACTGAATCGTGTTGTCTCCGAATCCCTTCACGAACACATCGCTCGTGGCAGGATCCAGAGCTGTCGGACGGACGGAGGAGCCGGGGCGGCGGCGCAGGGAAATCCAGCGGAATCTCAGTCCTCCCCCGGTTCAAGGCTGGAACAAGTCCCGCCGAAGAGCTGCCTCGCCGTTCCAAAAGACACCGAACGACGCAGTCCCAGCGATCGCAAAAGGCGGTCATGAAAGTGGAAGACGAAACAATAAAGCCAGAAAGGCAGAGAAATACGAGCATGGAACCATGAAGCAGCACAATAAGAGTGAGTATTAAATGGGGGACTTATCTACCGTTTGAGCCGCCCTCAGCCTCGTCCTCCCCTTGGAACACTCCCTCACACCGCCACAGCAGCAGGCGTAGGTCGTGCCATCATCACACGCCCTATCTTCCTAGGTCGTCTGAACGTGTCGTTCAGACGACCTAAGGGTAATATTCGTTAATTTTCTTGTCATGCCGAAAGCTTTTCCTTTCATTTACTTTATATCGCTATATATACACCTTCACGAGGGGCATTTCGCTGCCCAAAACAGCGTACGGGATTTCCGGGATTTCTGAAATCTAAAAAAAAAAAAAAAAAAAAAAAAAATCACCAGGATCAGGATTTCCAAACAGATTTAAAAAACATTAAATCATCGTAAATGTTTCAAAAGTTAAGCTATTAGCTGTCGGAATCCACTACTTTATCATAAACATGAATTTATGTTACTTTAACTCATCTAAAAAAAAATTCCATTTTTCTTTTTCATCTTAATCAGATGGATTAATCTCGGGAATAACTTTTTTGAGCCTCGTTTAAAGCAATTCGCTCCCGGAAATAGCCATAATTACTTGGATATTTGATCGTTTTAAAAGGAGCAATTCTTAAAAAAAAGTGGGAATAGGCGATTAAAGTGAACTCACTTGACCTTGTTTGTTCAGGCTGTCTCAGAATCGGTTGTCTCCTACGCACCCGGGCTGGGAAGTCGCCATTAGTGACTCGAGCCGCTCCTCTTGAAATCCTTTCTCAAGCGTTACAATAAATTCGATCTATACTTAGTAATTACAATCTTCCTGCATTTAGTTTTTCTTTCTTAACCCTTACGACTACATGGCGATGCGATTTACCTTTCAGCTTCCCTATTTAAGGTTGTATCCATCAACTCCACTGCCACTGACGTCATCACCTATGCGAACGGAGAATATCCTAGTATTCTCCTTACAACTTACAACTCAAGAAAATGAATCCTACATGTTTTGCATTTCTCTCTAGTGTTGAGGGCATCATGCGTTGAAAGGTGAATGTGAAATGTGTTCAAAGAACAGACAACAATTTCCTTAGGATATTCAAATATACGCATGAACACATGCGTATCTATCTATACATACATACATATCTACAAACGTGGTTCTGTAGCTTCTCTGAAACATTTTCAGACATCCTCACCCATGTTTGTCCTTTATGCTCACATTATTGGAAACTGTTGAAATAGCATTTTGTATTAGCCTCTAGGTTGGGACAGATGCTCATATTCAGAGACACCGGAAGACCTTTTTGGTTGGTAGTCCGGAATTGCTGTCCTCCACCTGTATGGGGCAGAGAAATGGCATGCCTGCTGACGGATGGGGTAGAACACGGGCGTGCCTGCTGACGGATGGGGTAGAACACGGGCGTGCCGACGAACCGGCGAGTTGCTAGAACACACACGGATGGCGGATGGCACGGACCACACGGATGGGGTAGAACACGGGCGTGCCTGCTGACGGATGGGGTAGAACACGGGCGTGCCTGCTGACGGATGGGGTAGAACACGGGCGTGCCGACGAACCGGCGAGTTGCTAGTGAGGGACATCAGTTGCTTGTTTGAGAAGAAGCA
>NW_020872788.1:1019048-1021548 GCF_003789085.1 Penaeus vannamei | reverse complement strand
AATATATAATATATATATAATTAATTTGTGTGTGTGTTGTGTATACATATATAATATATATATTTAATATATATAGTATTTTAATATAACTACTATATATATATTATTATTTATAATATATTCTGTGTCGTGAGTGATGTAAGTACATAATAATTATATATATTTATAGGTATAGTATGAACTCATATATATTATCATGTTATAATATATTATTATATGTGTGTTGTGTGTGGTGTGTGTGTGTGGTGTGTGTGTGTGCTCGTGTGTGATGTGTGTTGGTAATATATTATATATGGTATATATATTTGAGATACTATATAATATATCTATGCCGCACATCACACATTAGACAGCACCACATATAGCATTAAGGGCTAAATTTCTAAAAACAAACCGGATAACCAGAGTTACCACTAAACTCTCCCAAATTTGGAGGATATTGGTCAGACTTATCTGGGGATTGATGTGTTCTTACCACAATCACAACACCAAACAATTTATGTGGAAACGGAAATATAATCTGGATAGTTCGAACTCGGTATAAAACTAACATTTCACTAGCAGATCACATAAACCATACCTAACTACCCCTAACACTAAAACCTAACATAAGCGACCTAAATAACTAACCACGTACCTACCTAACTCCCCCAAATTGCAGGTACCTGTAACTGATCGTGATTGAGTGATTGTAGAGTGAAAGGTATGGTGCGAAATTAAGGGGTTAAACTATTTTGGTTGCGAAGGTTACTAGGCACACACACACACACACACACACATATTAATAATAATATATAGTATATATATATATATATATATATGTATATATATATATATGTATGTATATATATATATATATATATATATATATATATATATATATATATATATATATAGTTTTGAGTCTCATAATAAAAGTAACAAATTTTAGGAACACTGAAAATATTAATAAAATGATCAAACAGCGCATCATTCATTCCATGATGACTTAGGAATCAGCCGACTCAGAATAGAGAGAAATTTTAGCTCTATGAAAAGAAAAATGATATGTACAGTGTTGGTAGTCATGAGTAATAAAGAATACTCCTGGCTGTTACTTTTTTTGCCACCGGTATTACTGTCTTTTATTACTCCTGCTTCTATCATTCTGCTATTGATAAAGTCTGGGAATTTGAGCTAAAGCACCATTGATAAAATCATTCACTGATATCAACTAAGATTCCATCAACTCTCTTTCAGGTCAAAGAAAAAAACTTATCTCAGGAAATAGGAGATAATAGATATGAAGATTACGGGATAAATTAAAGGCAAATGAATATCGTTTGCGTGATATTTAGGGAAAGAGCGCGTCGATAGATAAACAAAGAATCCGAATAAATGCTAGAATAAGGGAAAATACAATAAGCACAGCAACGATAAACTATATTAACAGTCAAGTAAGAAGGATGACTGGAAACATTCGAATTTGCTAGACAGAAAATTGTACAAGAACCGTTTTATTTTAGCTTGATAAGCAAATTATTTCCAAACAGAAAACAGCTTTATACAGACAGCCCGGCCAATTATATCCTTTACATCCTTTTAGATATTAGAATATAAGAACTTTGTAATTATCGATATTTTAGAAATAATAGTGTATTTGATTAAATCTATTGTCATCTTTACAGACATTTCGTATGTACCTCAAGGTCATGTTTTAGTTCCTTCGTTATTCGGCTTTAAACGCATGACGGCGGAAAGTCTTTGGAAATAATGTCGTTGGTTTTGTTGACAATGTTGCCCTACTTTTATCCCATCGCCAGGTAAAATATCTGACAACGCAACAGTTGAAATAAAAGTCTGATGCACAGTTCGAGGCTTGAGGTGAAATCTAACAGCAAAAAAGTCTGATAATTAACTAAAATGTCCAAAACCCGATGCTATCCTGTCTCATCTATTTTCCTGCTGTTCATTTCACTAGAAGTACAGATCAGGCTCGCATTTTCTTGGACTAGACATGGCAATATACAGGAATAATATTAGAAAAAAAGTTGAATTCCAACTCCCAAGAAATAATGTAATGCCATTCCTAATCATGTTATAAGGAGTCCAAAGCGTTCATTATTTCTCCGCTCAGTTTTTCATTTTATTATTACTGATAATGTTATCATCTCTATTGTGTTTGGCATTGTTATTGATTATCATTATTATCATCATTAACGTTATCATTATTATTAATATTATTGTTATTATTAGCAGTGCTATCACAATCATTAATGCTATGATTATTATTTAATGATTATCATCTTTGTTATTGTTGTTGTTTTTCATATTAGTCTCCTTATTATTGTTGCTGTTGCTGTTATTATCATTATCATTACTATCAATATTTAAATCATCATTATTATCATTATCATTATCATTATTATTACAACTTGTGCTATTACTACCATTACTGTTATTATTAACAATAATGTTATTGTTGTTATAATTACTATTGTTAAAATTGTTATCATCATCA
>NW_020872788.1:1004048-1006548 GCF_003789085.1 Penaeus vannamei | reverse complement strand
AAATAAATGATAACAAGATAGGTAAAGGGTCATGGGAACAAGAAAGAAACTAATGCTAAAGATGATTTTATTGTGATAAATTTTTTGTCAAATTATTAAACTAGTGTGTCATGGCCTCGCCAGAAAAATTAAACAGCAAACACATCTATACTGACTATACAAAGATAAAGATCTCACATAAGAGGGACCGTCACCAACTAGTCTGGGGGTGGCCTTGACCTGATAATACTGGATAAAAAATAATTGCAGGGTTGTTGGTGCACATCGATAATTTCCCATTTGCCCCTGGCTTGGTTGGTAGTTTGCAGGCATCATTAGGCCTTAAAAGCTTGCATTTTGATATGATTTTTAAAAATATAACATTTCTAAAGGTTTACCTTCACTTTCGGCACTATTGCCATAAAATTCTAACACATAAATGATACCACTACTATCTGTCCAATGATTAAACAGTACAGGAATGGTCGTGATATTATGCCACCCACTACTTTGTCCATAACAAAGCCACCCAGTGGCAAGAGGTTAATATGGGACCTAGATTTTTTATTATTTGTTTCTGGTTGGTATTGATACAGATATGCTGCATCTCTAGTTTAGTCTCATTTGGCAAATGAATAACTGAAATAAAAAATAAATTCATAATTTTTCTTGAATGGCCTTTTTTTCTTTTTTTATAGCTAACTCATATCACAAAACATTCAATTTTATTTTAAAACCTTGGTACCAAATATTTTATACTTTCTATTTACAAAGTACATCATAAATGACAAAAATTATACGTTTTTTAAAAAATGAGGAGAAACGATGGTTTGAATATTTACATCAAGGGATTAGACATAGTATTGCTCTATTAACCTTGAGTCGCTCTCATCACAATCTAGGGCAGTGTTGCGAAATCACAATTTTTTCCAAATTATTCAGGGGGAAATAAATATTCAACGAAAAAAGGTGACAGTCCACTTAATACCAATTTTTAACCAATTATCTATTCAACTTTAATCCTTAACCTATCATTCCTTTAACACAGATCCTGAATCCAACATTAAACATGAAATTTTATTAGTTTCATAATTACAAGTAAGTGATATTTTGGTGTCTTTCTTTTTATTATTCATACAGTTATTGTGATCAATAACCTACTAAATCAACCCTCAAACATTAAAAGAAAAGATAAATTTAAAAAATTGAATCATTTCTCTATTCTCTAGTTTTTAAAAATAAATATAAAATTTAAGAGGTATCGTGTTTTCAGGCATCAACTTTGTTAATGAAAATCAAGGTTGAGCTTAATGAAATGTAACAAGACAATTTGAGAAAAAGCCTGTAAAAATGTTCCTAAAATGCTGTAAGGGATAATCACACTTTGTGTAACTATCCTCATACGAGTGATTGTAAACCTTCCAAAAATCAAGAAAAAAATGAAAATGGAACGTGCATAAAGATAAGACTAAATCTTTGAAGATCAAACATGACCTATAGAATTCTAAGCTAACACTAATGCCTTCACTTGCTCACTCACTCACTTTTTTCCATACCCAAACCAACACACACTTAATCTCGGAGACACTCGGTTCAACTTCCTTCTCTATGACCCAACCTTTCAATTGGTTCATCAACCTGCTGCTACTTTGAACTTACTCCTTAGTCATAATTAATAACCTATTCCAATCCTCAATCCTGTTTCTCAGAACGAACCACCCACCTGTTACAATCTTCGGAGGATTGGCTGATAGCCTTGGGGGATGAGGGAGGGGAGAGGGCACTCATGACTGAGTCCTTCTTCTCAGTGAGGTACTGGGTGAGCCTTCCATCTCGCCCAAAGAGCATGAGGAAGGTGTCAATAAACTCTCTGCTCTTCTCCTCCCACTTGCTGATAAGGTCAGTCTTCTTGCCCTCAATGTCCTCAAACATCTCCTTGCCCTTCTTCTTAAGGTCGTCAATCTTGTTCTGTAGTCGGTACTTTTTCTCCTGTGAGTCGTTAAGGGTTAGAGATGTACCCATTTCCAAGGTTGTATTTACACAATCATGAATAATGTTTCTTTGTGTAATGGGCCAAGTTGTGCAAAATTAAGTAGAGGAACACAAAATTATAAAATTCATAGATGATTATCTACTCTCATTCCCTCATACTCACATTAATATAAGATACATTAAGATCCT
This sequence comes from Penaeus vannamei, assembly GCF_003789085.1. NCBI lineage: Eukaryota > Metazoa > Arthropoda > Malacostraca > Decapoda > Penaeidae > Penaeus > Penaeus vannamei. Next base: position 1,004,388 of record NW_020872788.1, on the reverse strand, counting down.
TTGCACTGTATCCGCGAGCTAAATTTCTTCTGACATAAACGTCATAATCCTTAACAATCCTCGACACTACGTCACTGGTGGAAACCCCTTCTGTTCGTTCCGTTGTGACAAACATGCCTCGTTCTTTGATGTGTGCGTACACATCGGTGGCGCTGCCAGTTGTGTATGGAATATCGTCATGAGCCACAAAATCAATCTGGAAAATTGCTTGTATGTCTTATGCATGTCTTATATCTTTCCAGATATAATTGGAGCCTTCATTTCCCTTACTTGTGGAGAGAAAAAAAGATAAAAATAAAAATAAAAAAAGTCAAATACCTCCTCCTAACAAATTCTCTCT
>NW_020872788.1:963671-978671 GCF_003789085.1 Penaeus vannamei | reverse complement strand
AACAAACACATAAACACACAAACGCATTCGCATTCAACCCTAAAAAAAAAAACACACACTCGCGAGTTCATTTATTAAATAATTTATTTGTTTCCTTTTTGGGCGTAGTGAAACGTGGCACATTTTACACTGGAACTTTTGACAACATTGTCGCTTCCATAGAAAAAAAAGAAAAAAATAGGAAGACCAAGGGAGGGACGGGAGGGAAGAGGAAAAGAAAAGGGACGGGAGAGGGGAGGAAACGAGAGGGGGAGGGAGCAGAATGAGAGGGGAGAGGGAGGGGGGGAAGGAGTATGGAAGGGGGGGGAAAGGGAGAGGGAGAAGGGGAGAGAGAGAAAAGAGAGAGAGGATGAGGAGAGAGAGAGAGGAGAGAGAGAGGAGAGAAGGAGGAGAACGAGGAGAAAGAGATGAGAGAGAGAGAGAGAGGAGAGACAGCAGACGAGAGAGAGAGAGAAGAGGAGAGAGAGAGCGAGAGAGAGAGAGAGAGAGAGGAAGAAGGAGAAGAGAGAGAGAGAGAGAGAGAGAGAGAGAGAGAGAGAGAGAGAGAGAGAAGAGAAGAAGAAAGAGAAGAGAAGAAGATCATAATAGATAAACAGACATATACACACGTGCATATATTTATATTTATAGACAGACAGATAGATAGTTGGATAGAGAGAGAGATATTCATTAAGAGATACAAATATGTATATACATATGTACAAACACGTGCATACACGTATAACAAAATGAAAAAACACTGCTACAAGAAAAATCAAAGGCACATAGTGACGTTTCGAACTCGATAACTTCAGACGTCTGATGAGGTGTTCTTGATGAGATCGAAACGTCACGTTTTACTTCGCTTTTCTTGTCAGTGTTTTCTTTGTTATTGTGTGTATGCGATACGAGTTTGTGTTTACATCCTCTCACACACATTTATACACACACACACAAACACATGCACACATATACTTATATATGTATGTCAGCGTATAACATGTGTGTGTATTCCTTTTTTTTTTTTTTTTTTTTTTTTTACCCCGTGGTAGAATAAAAATGAGAAATTACAACTCGTGCTTCAGTGGTTTACCGAATGCAATGAACAAGACATTTCAATACGATTCATCAAATTATCAAAGAAAATCGAATAGCCTTGCACTTTCCTCCTCGTCATCTAAATACAAGTATGACTCATAATGATTATTTTTTATTATCTCATAAAAAAGTACCGTAATTAAGGTTAAAATCTTTCAAAGTATATATCTCACTTTTCAGTAAATCTACACCGCTATTTAGAAAGCAAGCCATGACGAAATGTTGAAAAGGCATCAATAGATAAGATTAATTTCATTTATGAATATCTCCTAGGCAATCGCACAAGAAAAGATTATACGGGTTTTATGCGTAATTATGTAATTACTTTCAAACTAGTAATATGACGCAGTATATAATTGCAGCATAAAACAGATATATCGAGAGGGTATTACTGATACGACTTTCATTGTTAACCTTATTATCATTATTACAAATATCATTGTTGTAGCTGAAATACGAGGCAATTGGTCAATGGCTAAAATATATATACTAGCTTTAGTAATGGAAACATATTGAATTGTTGTTTCAGCCTCTCTTCTTTACATCCGGGATCCCTGAGCAGCAGAAAGGAGTTGCTGTTAACTTGAAGAAACGTTTTTGTATTCATTTCTAATTTGTAGTTTCTTTTCATATATTCCAATTACTATGCGTGGAAATGAAATTCACAAATATGAATACATTCAAGGAAACCCACACAAATGCATCTTTAAAGAACAAAGGGAAAATATATGCATAATGAATAAACATTAATAGTCACACAAGAGCATGTGCCCACTTTATGGCTCGAATGCACAACACCCACACAGACAATATGTGCGTGCAGAAGCGCAAGCTTGTATGTATGGGTGTGCGTATATGTGTGTTATGTATATATGTATATAACACACACACACACACACACACACACATACACACACACACACACACACACACATATATATATATATATATATATATATATATATATATATATATATATATATATATATATATATATATATATATATATATATATATATATATATATATATATGCACACAAATTTGTGTGTGTGCATATATATATGAACCGTATCCATGTTGACAAATGTAGAAAAGGTATTTCTGACGAAGACGTAATCGAAACCGGTCAAATACCTCTTGTATTGTGAACATATCCAGTCTCATCCATACCTTTTCTACATATATATATATATATATATATATATATATATATATATAAATTGGGTTAATTTTCTATATTACGTCCGCATAACCGATATCGACGATTTTGGTATCGTTGGATTTCTCTCAGTGTCCACATTGCAAATATATAGTTTTTATTGCGCGGAAACCCCCCGTTAGCGACAAACTTGGTCCCGATAGCAGGGAGGGCATGGAAGGTTCCAGGGAAAATGCGGGTTAAATAGCACTAATAACATAATGCACATTGAAAATAACCATGGTTATTCACATAACTTTCCATTGCAGGGGCCACCCCCCAACCCCGCCGGAAACAAAACCTCCACCACGTATTCACGGCAGGATAGAGCGTTACACAATCATCGTCGATATCGGAGCGGCGGGCGTAATATTACAATTACCTCGTAAGATTCCCACTGAATCAGCATAGTCAGCATTGTATATAGAGACGATTGTAATATAATCAGGATGAACAGGTTTCGATGTTACACCGATGGCCTCAAGGTCGAGTTTCCCGTCCTCTGGAATAACGACATCCGTATTCCTAACCGAAATAACCGTCGCGTTCAGAAGTCAGTCATAGCCGCCGCGATGGCCGAGTGAGGAAGGTGCTCGTATTCGGAGACGGATTTTCTGCGCGAAATTGGAACTAGCCAGGAAAAAATGCTAGAGATGTGCTTCCGCCACGGCCTCCTCCGTCGGAGGGAAAGCTGTATCCTCCGCCTAGGACCTCCTGCCGGACGCACCCTGCCTCCTTAACATTCTGCGACAAAGGAGCACCCTCCCTACTAATTAGCGGCATTAATCATTCAGGTTAGTACCTTAAGAATCCTAGTTTTGTAGGTTATCGGCTCCGCATCTAGTTCGTGTGCGCTCTAACCTGCCGTGAATACGTGGTGGAGTTTTTTTCCTTGGCGGGGGTTGGGGCGGCAGCCCCCCCCCCCTGGGGGGTCGCAGGGGGCGTAGCCCCTGCAATGGAAAGTCATGTGAATAACCATGATTATTTTCACTGTGAGGTTTATATTAGGGTAATTTTATATATATTACGTCCGCCGCTCCGACATCGTGCCCCTGCTATCGGGCCAAGTTTGTCGCTATGGGGGGTTTCCGCGCAATATAACCTACATATTTGCATTGTATAGAGTGAGAGGAATCCAAACGATACCAAAATCGTCGATATCGGTTATGCGGACGTAATATAGAAAATTACATATATATAATATATATAATATATATATATATATATATGTAGTATATATAATGTATATATATTTGTAAATATATTATAATATTATTATTATATATATAATAACATATATTATATATATATATATAATATATACATATATAATATACAATATATATAGTACATATATATATATATATATATACATATATATATATATATATATATATATATTATATATATATGTATATATATATATATATTATATATATATATATATATATATATATATATATATATATATATATATAGTATAGTTATATGATATGTATATATGATTGGTCTGCATGTATGTATGAAACAAATATTGTTATCTATCTACCATATAACCAATCTCGTGATGATGTGCCTTGGATGCTCAAAGAATTAATGACATTAGCCTTATTTTATGTTAATTAGACAATGAATCGCAAAACCCTGGCGAGGATTGCTCTTAAGTGCGAAGGGAAGCCTTTAGTTGCTTTTGTTGGGTGTGTTGTGTGTGTGTGTGTGTCTGTGTGAGTGCATGTGTGCGTGTGGTGTGTATGTAGTGTCGTGTGTGAGTGCAGTGGTGTGTGTGTGTGTGACTGTATGAGTGTTGTGGTGTTTATGTGTTTCTGTGTGAGGCATGTGTGTGTTGTGTTGGGTGGTGTGACTGTATGTGTTGTATTGATGTTGATGTGTCTGTGGATGTGAAAATTTCACACAAACGCACATACGGTAAAAAGGATAAACAGATCCAGAGATAACATACCTGTCTACATGCGCATAGGCATTAGCTGGAAGTAGCGCCTGCCCCGTGGGCGTGGCGGGCGAGCCAGACGGGTCCTACGAATATTTTGCAAGAAGCCCTGCGCCCTCGAAGGGCCTCGCGACATTCCGAACGCCGACCGGAAAGGGCGGACATAATTCAAAATCAAGCAGAAAACACACGCGCTTCGCCCCAAATAGCCGTTTGCAGAGAGCGCCTGCTCTACAAGCACACTCGCGCATGTGTTCGAAGATACGAACGGCGAGGAAGGATTACTGGTAGGCTATAAAAACCAACCGAGAAAATAACAAGCGGCAATGTAATATCGAATCTTTCTCTAATAAATAAATTGCATGACTCTTGCGTGAGATGATCTTCCCATCGTCTATGAAACTATACACACTCACTCACTGATATCCTCACAATCTCGATACAGACCGCCAACACAAACCTCAATCGAAATTCATTAACACTGCACACACAACCCCTAACAAGATGAGATGCTCTTATTCGCCTGCCAACATGCAGTACAACGTAATCTGTAGGGATGCAGAGCGGCCCAAGAGCACGACTATATAGCAATCACTCACCGGTATGTTGATAGCACTCTGATACAGCAACTTGCAGTAACTATTACGCTACCGCCTCTATATCAACGTCCAGACAGATCTGGAAAACAAGATGCTGAAGCATTCTGCACTCATCACGCACGCCTTACTTCTACTTGATACGTACGCGAGCAAACTTCTCTATTCACACTCGCTACTCATCCCAACTCCACTCACACGCTCTACCACTCATCAAGTCCTTCTACAAATCAGCACTCATACAGTTACTACTGTGCTTAGTTCAATCCCTCACCGCTACCTACACCGCTTATCCCAGTTACATCTACACGTACACTTCCTACGGCCACTTACCTTCAATTTCAATTATCACCTCTCCTACTTATTCACTATACTCTACTACTATATACTCTATAACTCTGCACTTACTCGACACTATCATTGCTGCGCCTCCACCTCTCAGTTAATTACTACCATACTCCACCTATAGCTCCACTTAGTATATCTATACTTCGCACTCACTACTACTACGAACCTATATCATACTCCCTCGACCTACCATCGAATATAACCCCACTCCCTATATTAATTATTATATGTTCCGTGCGGACTTCTGCTGCAGTGCTCTCGAGCTCTAACCTACAACAGACTTCGCTCAAATGATTCTCCACCACCTCATGGCCACATACATAATGCTGTGTGGTGTGCTGTGTGATCTTGTGTGCGTGGTGTGTGTGTAGGGTGTTGTGTGTGTGTATATTAATTACCTACTCACGATATTTCTTCCTTACATCTGCTCTCATCCAATGACGACCTCTTCCTGAATACAACCTTTATTCATCGTATGACTCACGAGCTTCAAATATATCACTCTCACCGTCACACTCACACTATATCCACAATCCAACAAGCACCACACACTCGCTACACTATCGACCTACACATAATGATATAATGGCACGTCTCCACCATCCGGAAGTAATTCATATCTCCCACCACAGGTGTTGTAGATCCGTCCAGTGTCCAGCGCGACGATAACCGCTCACCGAACACTCTCCACGCTATACAACTCATCACGTCGACCCGCCTGCGTTCTCATGACGCGCACCGGAAGCGAATCTTATCACGTTGGGCCTACCACGTAAGATTCAGAATCTACACCCACATCATGCTCTGCGCACCCTCGCAACTCATCATGGCTCTGAAATCTCCTTCTCTCTACACGAAATCTTCCGGGCCCAGAGCAGCGTCCGCCCGTACACCGCCGCAACGACGCATTCGGCCTCTCTAGCCATACAGCTTAAGCATCACGCACAAGTTTTCTCCAGAGACATCTGTTCACTCCAGTCCTATCTAATGACACACGCTGTCACCTGCTCTTCTCCGCACACAGACTCTTTCCCGGTCACTTAGACTAAACCAACTTACAACTAGCTCATCACCTAATACATAGACCGTGACATCTTCCACTCATGACTCATAACGACTGCTATAAGAATACTATTCTGACATCTCGACAAATCAACTTTTAATCATCAAACTTGCCAATTGCATGTCTTTGCTTACTGCGAACGACACGCCAAGAAGCATACTCACCCGAGTGTAGAATGTCGGGATTCACACGCTTACAAAAAGCCGACAAGCCTATACAACATACAGACGTACACACACACACCACACCTGTACACATCGAACAACACACACTACACACACCACACCTCACACCACACACACACGACACAAACACACGGAATCTAACATACTACACACCTACTACTATCACATCTACATCTTACCTCTAGTGTGTCGTCCACCATATCATCTTCACTATTTCTCAGATAATACTTTTAGGATCTATACCCATCAATCAGTCAATCACTTGCCTCTCCTCTACATAAATCACAATATCCTACTAAATAGCACAATATACTATACTTAACACGGCCTATATACACATATATCTCTCTTAGCATCCTTTTACCAGCATATACCCATTACTATACTTAATATATATAATATAATGACTATGTCATATATTATATATATAATTATATACTACTATATGCATATGCGTATCTTGCTTAAACCCCCCCGTTGCTGGTCCTGACACCACCCAACACGCTTACACTCCCACATACCGCCCATCTCCCCCACCTACTGCTGTCGCAGCTCATGTAATATGTGTCGTGTGTGATTGTGTGTCACACTTGTTGTTGTGTGTGTGTGTGTGTTGGACTTGTGTGCTGTGTTGTTCCCACATCAAGCGTCTAGCCGCTGTCACTGTGACTCTGTGAAGGTGTATGGTCGTGGTGTCGTGTGTGTTTTCCTGTGTGTGGTGTGTATTCTGCATAAGTGTGTGTGTCTGTGTGTGTCTGAAAGATGATGACACACACACGTGAATCTGTGATCACCAACTCTATATGCAACACAACACACACCACCACCAGTACAAACTATCAACAAAACACACCAGAACCACACACACCAACCAACGAGCGAGCAGCACACACGATACGCACTACAACACTCGAACTACACCGCCATCACTATATCCACTATCTCGCGTTCCAGCACCACCAATCACACACTACAATTACCAAACGTCCATCACTCAACCGCAACTCCGCGCTCACCAGACGTTCTATTTCACACACACCCATAATCTCTCTTATATATAGATCACACACACCTTATATTACTTACTATATGCTTCTGTAGTACAGATTATGATCGCCTCTCTACACATCCATACCTTACGATACATCCCCCTGTCATTCCCACAATAACGCACATCAGCTCACCCTCCCTATCCCCAGTCAACTACCCCTATCAGCCCCCACATCAAACGTCCCTTAAGTTACAAGATACTCACGAGTATAAGCTGCATTCTCGTTAACCGATCGCATGCGACGACCTCAGACCTGACCTGTAATACTCCGACTTCTCCGCTTTTCTCAGACTCCAACTGAATCCGTTAATCTTGTAAACATCTCCGTCGAATACTCCGCTTCTCTCCTATGCGTGTCGTATCTATAGATATATAAAAACACTCTGTTATATTGAGAAGAAAAAACTGCCTTGATTCTTCTTTGTTTTCCAAGCAGGTAAATCTCGCGGCCATATTGACACACACTATATAGCATATGAAAGTCCTCAAAAAAAATATTGATACGCTTCTCGCGCAACTCAACATTCTGAGACCTATGTCCGACACGCCGATGTAACACGAGCTCTATACTCGCGTAAAAGAGAAAGAGAACGAACCACTTCGAGATTCTGGCACGACATAGCGATATACTACATCGACCACTACTAGCTAAATCCACTACTCAGTAACTCCATCGATAAGCGCACATGACACTATCCCGCACCCCGTATATCTTCACACATGGATCGTCGATTACGCGCTAATGTTCTCAGCAACCATATTCCACTTATCACATCTACCACACACATACACTCTGACTCGGCAGTGCGAGAACGTCTATCGCACCACTGCCACTCATTCGCTACACTACCACTCATGCTTGCCTCGATACACCTATCCGCAGCTATCTACACCCACTTTGTCCATGTCATGACCAACCATATCTCTACGCATATTCTATCTCTACACTTCCGCGCGCATTCCTCTCTCAACTCGCATCTCTTGCATACAGCCGCTTCCCCTCTCATCCTCCCTCCCTCTCAACTCTTCTTATCTCTCTCTCCTCGTCTTTCCCCCTCTCTCTTCCCTCTTCTATCCTCTCTCCTTCTCTTCCCTCCCCTCCTCTCTACCCGCTTTCTCACCATTCCCACATACATCACCAAGCTACTTGCCGAAGCTCCATTAGACCCCCGTCCTCTTTCTACATGCCTCTCACCTCTAGACATCACTCAGTCGAGAGAGTATGCATTTAGTGACGACAGGTCGGACAGAGACTCGCAATCATCCACGCACACAAACGAGCACATACCGAGCTTGAATATCGCAGTACATCCTCAGAAATAACTGCAGGCTGATGTGATGTGTGATTAAGGTTATCAAAGATTATAACCGAATATCCTCACTGAAAAGCTCTTAATGTTCATAATGGACATGTACAAAAATAATCGGTATTTCGTGAGGTGTCCGACAAGTCAAACTATCCTTACCGCGCCAGATACCAATACACATACGGAAAACAAGACATATTAAAGAATATAGAGACACTTTTGTAATGGTTATGTACTTCAAAATAATTACACGACACGCACACACACACATTTATATATGATATATACATAAATTATTACATACATACATACTATACATATATATAATATATAAATAATATATATATAATATATAACATATATATATATATATATATATATATGTATATATATATGGTATATACACACACACACACCACACCACAACACACCACACACACCACTACACACACACATATATATATTATATATATATATACCAATATATATATATATATATATATAAATATATATATATATATATATATATTATATATATTAATATACTAATATATAATATATAATATATATATATATATTATTCACAGATATACAAGAAGAAATAAGAGAAAGAGCGGTGCATCTCACCATGCTGATCAGATGCCTTCCGTAGTCGGTCCTCGCTGCGTTCGGACACTTCCGTCCCAAATGCCGTTGATTCAACAGACTACTCAACCCATGGCTGAACTTCTTATAGCTATATATAGAAGTATCTAGACGAGATAAAGCCAAAGGTTGCGTAAGTAGATCAATGCTGATGTGTGAAACCTACTGTAACGAAACGAAAATATTCACTGAGCTGCGAGCGGACGACGCGGTCTGCATCGCTCTATATCGTTCTCTAGTGCCCATCCACTCCACTACATCTAATACACGCTCTCGCTCAGACGTCTTCGAGAAGCACTGCACTCGCTGACTCGCATCCTAATCTCCACTATACACGTCAATTATATCAGACTCACTGAGATATACTAAACTCTCATAATAGTGTTAGACACTCATCCACAGCTATGTACTGCAGAGTTCCTCGTATCGACTCACAGTAGCTTCCGAAATATATCTTGCCACAATCAACATCTCGATATAACACAAGATACAGCCACGCTCTACTACTGTATCTATACCACCTAGATACAACCTATCACAATATACAGCTCTAGCGTGACCACACCATACACACACATACTACCAACTACACCTATCAATACCAATCTATACTATGAATCATCTTATCTACACTATACAATAGAGACGCGTGACATATCACAACCATCCATCTACTCTTCGCCTTCCATCTAATCGCCTCTATTCTTATCTTTGTTGATATTACTGTCTCTATCATAAGTCTTACTCACATCATCAAGATTAGCTATGTAACGTGTACTACATCACTATTCACAGTACTATATTCCACTGAACGAGTCATGGATTAACCATTACAACCCGCATCATCCTATGATCCACCTTCCACACACACACAATACTATAACACATCGTAGTGCCGATCATCACTAATGTGAGCTATTCATTAATCTAACGTACTCCATACTAATGTACTTCTCATTACCTCATAACCACCTTCGTCTCTAAATTCCACCGGTGCCCTCACAGGCCTATATATCGTGTACACTTCTGAGTAATCACCATGACTATCGTACACTGTAGCATAAGACGGCTCCGAGGCACCCCAGTCCTGCCCTTAACTCGCTCGCAGCTGTAGTCACCGGCCTCGCATCCACCCTCACTTCGCTCACGCGTCTAAGATCCTCGGCGTCTCAATGCGATTATTCATCCTTCTAACTTATAAGCTATTCATATCATCACACACATACCCTCTCAATCTATAATCGACATCTATGTATCACCTACATAATATTAATTATATATATTGTAATATATATGTATATATGTATATATATATATATATATATATGAATAGTATACTATATAATATAATAATACTCAATTATAACTACTAAAATAAGTACTATACGTAACACTATACGATATATTATATATAGATATTATGGAATATACGTATATATATACTATATATATATAATATATTTATATAATATATATTTATAATATATTCATTATGTATATATATATTATTATATAATATATATATATATTATATATATAATATATATATTATATACTATATTATATAATATATTACATATTATACATATATATATATATACATATATTATATATATATATATATATATATAATATATATATATATATATAAATATATATATATATATATATATATATAGTCCTCTCGCCTCCTTGCTTCCCCTTCCGTCCTCTCGCCTCCTTGCTTCCCCTTCCGTCCTCTCGCCTGGCCTCTCCCTCCTTGCTTCCCTTCCTCCTCTCGCCTCCTTGCTTCCCCCTTCTTCCGCCTCTCGCCTCCTTGCTTCCCCTTCCGTCCTCTCGCCTCCTTTGCTTCCCTTCCGTCCTCTCGCCTCCTTGCTTCCCCTTCCGTCCTCTCGCCTCCTTGCTTCCCCTTCCGTCCTCTCGCCTCCTTGCTTCCCCTTCCGTCCTCGCCTCCTTGCTTCCCCTTTCCGTTCCTCGGCGATTTCTGCAAAATTCCGGTTCGGTCTTCGGTCTCGCTTGGGTTGGGTTGATGATTTTTGTTCTTATTTTATTTCTCTTTATTTTCTTTGTTTTGTTCCCTTTCAAGCTTTTACTTTGTTCTTATTTTTCTTTTTCTTTTGTTTCTTTCTCTCTCATAGCTTTTTTTTCTCCTTCTCTTTTTCTCCTCTCCTCCTCTTCCTCTTCCTCTTTCTTCTCCTCCTTTGTTCTCCCTCCCCCTCCCCCTCCTGTTCTTTCTCCGTTTCACCGTGAATATATATGCATACATATTTTTTTCACCTTGTATCCCGTGTTAAGTTTCAGTTTGTGGCTTACCCCTGCCACTACCGATAAAAAATCTATCGTTTAAAAAATACGAAGGTAATAACACAAAAGATTTGAAAAAGATCCGAGCAATGGCAAAAAGTCCTGAACGGCTATCACGCAGAAAAGAAATGTACTGAAGAAAAAAGGGAAACCGTTAAAGATATAGATAATCTTTTCGGGTATTTTATTGATAGTTTTTTTTCCTGCAAAGTAATAAATGATATTAGTAAGTTTTACCCGTCTCGTATTCTTAGAAAACCCTTAAAGCTATTCCGAGACTTGAAAACGAATTCTGAGTGTGATTTTGAGAAATGCGACAGGAACTAATAATTCTTATTGTAGAATTCATTCCTTTTATACTCTTGACAGCATCATCATAATTACCATTATCATTCATCATCACCATCGCCATTTAAATATATGTATATATATATGTGTGTGTACATACACACACACATTTATATATACATATATACATACGCACACACACACACACACACATACACACATCTATCTATCTATCTATCTATCGATCTATCTATCTATCTATCTATCTATCTATCTATCTATCTATCTATCTATCTATCTATCTATCTATCTATCTATCTAAATATATATATATATATATTTACATATATATATATATATATATATATATATATATATATATATATATATATATATATATATATATATATATATATATATAACATACAGAATACACAGCAAATTTATCTCACATGGGAGCTGATGAATCACCTGATGATCCTGACCTCGCGCTCGTTGTAAGCATAATTGCTGCCGCGACCTTGGAATTTGAATCTACCCGATGCGGCGTCTTACTTTTCTATGTCGCGATGTACACACACACACACACACACACACACACACACACACACACACACACACACACACACACACACACACATATATATATATATATATATATATATATATATATATATATATATATATATTATATATGCCACACAGCACACACACACATCATATCAGAGCGGCAGCCCCCAAGGTGGAAACCTGTCAGCTCGCGTGCAAGAGCGACCGTATATCCGCCTGGACAAACCACAGGCATCTTCGTGAAAGTTGAAGTTGTCCAGTTCCATCCGGCCAGACAGACAGACAGACAGACAGACGGAAGGACAGGCAGGCAGAAAGACAGACAGACAGACACTGGGCTGCCGATTTGTGCAATAGAAAGCGAGATTGAATAGAGAAACAGTCGAAAAAGGCCAATGTTGACGGCGTTAACGGTGACGGTGATGACAGGTGATAACAATAATGATCCCCAAATTGATAGAACTTTGAAATGATAAAGACGACAGTGGATAAACACATTAGCAAAATGATATAGCTTCTATCATATATCGTAAAAAATATATTAATTTCGCATTTCAGTCGCATTTCCTCCTGATGCATAAATCACATCTTATTTTGCTTTATAATCATATCATAATCTACGATTATATTTCTCCCCGACTCACAATCCTCCTCCTCTTATTTCGCAAACGCAACTCATTTCTCCCGCACCCCATTCCACCCTCATTCATCCCGATACGAAGCCCGACCGCACTGTAAAAGTATAATGAATGCTCGTATCAGGTTGGATCTGTCGCAAGGGCTGGCAGGGGACCAGACGGCTAAGAAAAGGAGCAGGTACTGGCAGGGGGCTGCGGGGCAGGGGGCAGGGGCTGCGGGGCAAGGGCAGGGCCACGGTATTATTGTTATTGGTGCTGTTGGTTGTGCCTACGCGCCCGCGTGTGTGTAGGTGCATGTGTACGCGGAGTTCTGTATGAGCGGTGGTGTTAGTGACGTGTGTGTGCTTTTGTGTGTATTAGTGTGTGTGTTGTGCAGTTGTGTGTGTCTGCGCGCGTGTGTGTGATTTTTATTCTACCTTATGATCATGGATGTCTAGATCACGATCCTATTCTCACTAACATTGAAATTTACCCAATAGTTTTCACCACCCAGTCTCATTGCTTTGCCTTCCCTCTTGCTGTCAGGATTAAATCGCCTTCACTTGCATCAACAACCCATTTCGTTTTATTTAAAACAAACATATCAGCTTATGCGCATTGTTTGTCAAAGAAACAAAACCCCCAGGGGAATATTGAAAAATTCAAATCAACCCCAAGGCTTAAATTTTTTTTCATTCTACTTGGCCCTTGCGGGGACGGAAAAGCATTAATTTGAGAAAGGCCCAATTTTTTTTGCCGGGCTTTAAATGGAAAATTTTGGGGAAAAAAAAAAAAAAAAAAAAAAAAAAAAAAAAAAAAAAAACCCGGGGGGGTTCTCAAAAAAATTTAAAAAAGGAGAAAAAAAAANATTATTTATTTGACATTTAAAAGGGTGCGTTGGTTCTAATTTCAAAGATGTATATACACCACTGGAACATATTTTTATATTTCTAAAGGCATATCTATAAAGCCAAATTTTGTGTTATTACAAATAGAGTATATTATAATAAACAGTTATAAATGGCTTGTTTATTTAAATGTTAACAATTCATTTGGGGGAAAGTGGTAATTTGTGTATTGTATATGTGTATTTGTGTACTGTGTGTGTATCTGTGTATTGTATGTGTTGTATATATATATTTTCCTTTTTCACTATCCCTTCACTTCTTATGCCTAATCTCTTCCCTCTTCCTTCTCACTGCAGTCATGACCCAGGGCGTGATGCTGGTCCTGTTCCCACTGGGCCTCGGGTCACCTCTGGCGCGTGGGGAGTGTGGTGGTTCTTCCTCAGTGTACTGGCCCGGCGATTGCTCTTTCGGCTGGGCTTACATGCTGGCCGTGGTCGCCACGACGTTGGCCGCCTACTGCCCTTGCCTCGCCCGCCTCACTGCCTTCAGGAAGCACGCGCTCGGGGAGTGGAAGAGCCTTAACTTTTTCTGAAGGAACGGGAGCACGCGTACACAAACATGCACGTGCGCACAAGCACACAAACCTACGTACACATACGCATACACGCTAAGGAATACTGACACACACAAGCACACAAGCAAGCAAACAGCTACGGTGTCTATACGAGTCATTCTATTACAGTGAAACCTCGATAATAATGATAAAATTGCGATAGTATCAGGAAATATGACTACTCCTTACGCCTCTGTAACCAAGCAACATTTTTATGAATATAGAAAAAACTTACTGATGATACTAACCATTATAAAAAATTATACACTGCACTTATCGCGCCTTTTGTAATGAAATTTTAGGAACACGGATGTATAACACCAAAGACGATATATATATA
>NW_020872788.1:948136-960636 GCF_003789085.1 Penaeus vannamei | reverse complement strand
CGTTATTTGTTTTTTATGTTATTGTTTTATTATTATTTATTATTAATATTACTATTATTATTATTAATTATCATTGTCATTATTCATTATAATGATCATTATAACATGATAATAATGATAATAATAATATAATAATAATAATAATAATAATAATATATAAATAATAATTAATAATAATAATAATATAATAATAATGATATAAGATATAATAGTGATAATAAAGAATAATAATGATAATATTAATATAATAATCATCATCCTTATTATCATTATTACTATTATTATTTTCATCATTACCATTATTGTTGTTCCTATTCTTCCTATTATTATCATTATTATCATCGTCATTGTTATCATCACCATCATAATCATCACATCATCATTATTAACTCTATTATTACTTGTAATATGGTATCTAATATTTAATGTAATTTTAGTACTTTTCCTGTTATAGCAAATTTATCATAAAGATAAGATAAGAGCCTGTGGTTAATATCTTTCTGTTATTATTATCATCACATTTTTTTTATATATTAATCAGATCGCTTATCTTATTTCCTACAACTATCTTTCATTTCACAAGGAAACGCACTTAACACCAGTTATCTTAAAATACCATCTTAAAATACCCATAGTTGGAAAAATTTTTTTTTCAGAGCGTAAAACATGGTGCATAATAATGGAAATATTTAATAGCATTTGTTTTCCTTTTCGAGTCGGTTATTTTCACCAGCTCGTGTGAAGACAAAATATCAACAAATGGGTAAAATAAAGGTGGTTTTTGACCGTGAGAATAACTCTTTTCTTATCTCTATGACCGTCGATAAGCATTGATACCCTCAAGTTAGATTTTTTTGATAGTCATTGTTTTATTATTAGTTATTTTTTTATTACATTTTATTAAATTAAATTTTCCGTTATTCCGGAAGTTATAAGCAAGATATCAGTGACTTCCTCATCATCATCATCATAATAATGACCATCACCCATCATCACTATCACTATCATCACCACCATCACCATAATTGTATTCATCACCATCACGATCATCAAACCACCACCATCAAATAATTATCACCATATCACCATAATCATCATCATCAATCACGATCATCACCACCACCATCACAATAATTATCACAATAATAATCAAATTCATCATTCAACCACAAGCATTACCACATAATGAATATGTAATAATGATGATAATAACAATGATACCCATATAAAAATCATAAACAGACATATAATGATAATAATAATGGCATAACAATGATACAAGTAATATAATGTTATAACAACAATCATAACATACAAGTAATAATAATAATGATAATATGTAACAACAATCATCAGTAACAGTAACAACATACAATGATAATAAATTAATGGTAGTAACAATGATACATACAATAGTAATAACAACAACATACACAATCATAACAGTAACAAAACAATAATAATGATAATAATAGTCGTAGTAGTAATAGTAGTAATAGTAAAATCTAATTTAAGGGTCTTTAAAAAATCCTGAATGAAGGTAGATATACAATCAAGTTTCATTTTGATCCAAACCTCATCTGGAGCAATTACTTGGTGCTTATTGCAAGCTCCTGTATATTGCAAGTTGCTCCTCTATAAAACCTTCCTCGGTATAGAGCCAAATTGGTTTGAATTAGTGACTTAATTCCATATTTTCGGGGCAAGAAGTGTAGGTTATCGGGGCCCCAAATTTTGGCCCCAAGACATTATGGAGCAAAAATGTGAATGTGAGCAAAAATTAGGAGTCAAATATGATTTTAACGACAACGTTTCTTTGGTATGTTTTGTAATCAAAATTAATTAATCTGCTAAACCAATTTTAGATAATCTAACTTGAAATTTGTTTATGAAGGATCACAATGCATTGTTAGTCAAAAGAAACACACGAAATTTCCTGTCTTTTAATCAGTAGGAACTGAAAAATGGATTAAATCTTAATTGTGCCTCCTTCAACCTAAATATAATTGTACATATTCTTTTTTTCTATCAAACGTAAAGCTAAAATATTGACTATAAAATTGAGTAGTTAATCTACTTTACTTTCTATAACAATTGAATAATATTCAATAATATTCCTCAGCCAAGGAGCACAAGGCAGGGTTGGAGCAGCTGAAAGGGTCATGGCTGCCGCAGCTGATACGAGAAATTTTGGACAGTTTGTTTTTTAAGTTGTAACAGCATTTAATTGAAAATCATTGTGTTTTATTTTCATTTCCCTGTAATGTGTTTTGATTACTATTTAAAATTGCGTTTAGTGTATTGTTTTGCAATTACAAGTACTTTACTTTATTTTCCATTCGTCAAAGATTTTTGATAACTGTGTAAATTGATTTTAGCAGTTTTTATTCAGTTCATTGTTTTTACATTGTATATCTCATTTTCTTTTTTTCGTAGTTATTTTTTTTATATAGAGATAATTATTATCAATAAAATGACAAAGATAATAATATTACTGATACTATTAACGATAATGATAATGAGAATGAAAATAAAATAATAACATTAATAAAATGCCCATAATAACAACAATAATAATGATAATAACAATAATAACAATTATAATGACTGTCATGAGAAGGGTAATTATCATTATCATATAGATAATAATGCCAATGATAATAGTAACGCTAATAATGATAACATAAATATATTCTAGTATATATGATAATGATCAATGACATAGTGACATAGATATCATAATTGAAATAAGTACTTGAATAATGACAATAGTAATGTGGACAATCATTTCAAAATGACAACGATAATGACAGTCAATTTGAAGGCAGGAACATCAGTGCTAATATGAACATTATCACTAGGACTATAATATAAAGATATTAAGAAATTATCATTGACACCGTTCTTATCATGTGTTAAAACTGTGTAAAAAGGAATAAGGAATAGTATTATTAAGTCATCTGGTTTCACTAATTGACGCAAATATTGTATATGGAATTATATAAATTTACTGAATTAAAATGGAAAGCATTGGGATAGAATCATTATAACTGGATTTAGAATAATTACTGTAATTATAAAGAGAATTCGGGCATTTTAATGAGCCAAAGCCACGCGGGAACCGATACGAACACAAATATGATAATTGTTTACATGTTCTCTTTTTCATCACACAATTTTATCATTCACTTGTGTTTAAATGCTGTCGTATGCATTTTTAGTTACACTGCAAACAAGAAGATACTGAAAAGCTCTTTGAATGCTATATTTATGCTGTACCGTCACCATGAGGACTATCATGTGATTGTAGCAAGATTCATTATGACAATATTGGGAATAATGGAGTAAATAGCAAGGGAAATAATGATGCTGATAAATTTGTAAAAAACAGTGATGTTAATTATGATAATATCATCATTATCACCTTAATGACTGCAATGAATGATGATAAGAACAATGATAGAATCAATTCTCATTCTTCTACCATTTGTCTCTGTCTTTCTCATTATCATCACATTACTCTTCCTGCCTCTTGAATACCAACATTCCCGACATCACCATATCATCACAACATCTTCCACTATATCTTCCACATGATCCCTGTCATCACAATACCTCCACTGGGATTATATCAACATCAACACTCCTTCCTTTTTTTGTCTTTTTTCGGTGCGCTGCTAACCTAGATCTGGCGGGCGAAAATGGCGGCGGTTCTGTATGTAGATGTTATTGATTGTTTTATTTCCTGTTTCGGAGATCGATGGAGGTGCGAGAACTTTTGCCAAAGACAACATAGTCTTTGCTTTTAACTCTTTTTAACATAATACGTAGCAGGTCTTGTAACAGATAACCAAATAATGCATATATATATATATATATATATATATATATATATATATAATATATATATGTGTGTGTGTGTGTGTGTTGTGTGTGTGTGTGGTGTGTGTGTGTGTGTGTGTGTTGTGTGTGTGTGTGTGTGTGTGTGTGTGTGTGTGTGTGTGTGTGTGTGTGTGTGTGTGTGTGTGTGTGTGTGTGTATGTATATATGTATGTATGTATGTATGTATGTATGTATGTATATGTATATACATATACATACATATATGTATGTGTAGAGAGAGAGAGAGAGAGAGAGAGAGAGAGAGAGAGAGAGAGAGAGAGAGAGAGAGAGAGAGAGAGAGAGAGAGAGAGAGAGAGAGAGAGAGAGAGAGAGAGAGAGAGAGAGAGAGAGAGAGAGAGAGAGAGAGAGAGAGAGAGAGAGAGAGAGAGAGAGAGACCTACAGGATACCAGCGTTCACTGGCCTCGGACTTCACTTTCTGATCTACTGTTCATACCTCACCTTTACTAACTGAACAGCCTGAAATCACTTATTAGACGAGCCTAAAATATTTATTCTCCATGGGCCAATTTCCATACAGGAGCTATGTATTTGAATAATTATTTTACTTCGAATGAGTACCCAACCCACATATTTCATGAAGTCCTCAATAGTTTTCCTTGTCAGAAGCTTTCACACAAGCCTGAAGTTACCACAGTTTAATAAACATCAGATATATAAAACTACCATATATGGATAGTCTTAGTTTTGAAATCCGAAACTCGTTAAACAAAACCGTTAAGCAAGCAATGTTACCCTCAAGTTAGTTTTCCGATTTTTTTTTCACAATAACAGTACTGTTGGTAATTTTCTAAAGTGTAAGAAACAGTGCAACTCTAAATTATATTCTAATGTGGTCTACTTCCTTACTTGTTCTAGCTGTCAGGCAAGGTACGTGGGTTTAACCTCACGATGGCTGCAACACCGCATTCTCGAACATAAAGGCAAGTCTATCAGGACTGGCTATGAGCAAACCATCCTTCTCAGCAATCAGAGAGTATTCTCGCCTTCCAACCACTCTTTTAATACTTTTGATTTCAAAATCTTGACCTCCCATCTCACAGATCTGACCTGATCGTCGCAGAGTCTCTTCACATAATTGGCATGAAACTAGACCTCATTGGCACACATACACAACCAAACAATCACTCAGCTCTTAAATGGTTAGTTACCTTAAACTGGCCTGATTTGTACAAACAAACGAATTGTTCATTTTTGCATTTTATGTTCTGTATTCTTTGTTAAGTGTTTTCTGTATATATATATATATATATATATATATATATATATATATATATATATATATATAGTGTAGCATCTACCTTTAGCACTGATGATAGAGGTTGCATCTCCGAAGCGTCTGCAAGAGTAGTTGTTATCAGCAGAGCAGGTTTTCCTTTTCCTAACCGAAATCAAATCCCCAAAGGCATCCCTGGACGTAAATGGAAGGACAAAAATTCCCTTTGCACTAATAACTATATATATATATATATATATATATATATATATATATATGTATATATATATATATATATATATATATATATATATATATATATATGTACACACACAAACACGCACACAAACATACACAAGCAGACAGACAAATATTTAAATAAAAAACGAGAACCAGAAGATTTGAGAGAGAACGAGAGAGAAAAAAAGAAAAAAAACGAGTGAAACAGACAAATAGAAGGAGAAATAAAGAGAGTGAGAGGGAAAAAGATCTCGGAACATGGGCTTCGTAGAACAATTACACCCTCCCCCCTGACCACCCCTCCCCTCCCCCCTACCGCCCTCACATGTTGGCACTATGGGGGGCGGGGGAGGGCTGCAGGTTCAGCGATTACGTCACTCGCTACAAACTCTAGGAATACACCTAAAGACAAGCGATAGATATTAACTATACCTATATCTACCGCACAAGGAATAGATTCTTTTCACCTGCAATTACGAAAGAAAAGTATAAAGCAAATATATTTCTCGAGATCTTCGTCCTGAACTACATAGGCAACTCCAGAAAACCCAAAAAAGATACCAGGTAAACGTTACTGGTTACCGGTTGACGTTGTGGCACCTGTATCAGTCTTTGCTCAGTGCCGACAACTGCCACACCTGTCGCGCGTGACTGACTGTGTCGGGTGCCATATGGACTGGGCATTGTTGAAGTTCATGTTGTGTCAAGGATTCGTTACGTAGGATATATCGAAATGGGATATATGGACTCGAATCTTTAAATCACTATTAAGGTCTTTTTTATATATATAAATTTACTGACTTTGATATTCGAAATTCATCATGAAGATCTTACGTGTGTTTTCTTCGTTCTTCGTCCTGTCTCTGGTTATTGTTTCGTTCGTAAGTAAGGCAGAAGGAAGCGAGGGAGAAGAGGAAGAGAAAGGTGGAGCGGGAAGGGAAGAAGGATTGAGACAATTTCGCAGAGGCAGGATTCTAAACTCAGGTGATATGTGTGTCTCGTGTTCCTGTTCATTTATCTACCTGTTTATTTCTGTTAATAGTGTCTTCCCCATCCTCTTTTTTGTTAACAATATTAGTAGCAACAGTATTAACAACTTTGGTGTCATTATCACCATTAGTGTGTCGTATTTTCGATAGAAATGTGTGAAAAAAGAGGTTTGTCTTTAAAAATTCCAACACCTAAATGTGTACATGTGGAAAATGCGTAGTATATACATGCACATTCAGTTAGAGATGTCGCTGTATATGGGTCATTAATAATCTTGTGCTCTGATTACGTCAATAATCCCATTTATAAGCTATTTCCAAATAGAAGCTGGAAAAAAATATTAGTGAATGATTAAGATTAGTATGGTTAATTGGTGAATTCCTGGTGCCTTATTCTTGAGTACTTTCTTGCACCATGTTGAAACAATGCACGAAAGAAAAGACCTCAACAGTGTGTAGAGTATCATTAAATTGGTGCAGTATTTTTGCTGTACATGCCCAACACATTACAATACTTCCCATAAAGTGCAATACTTTTATACAGATACAAACAAATTGGTAATACGCACGAATAACAATTTTTAGTGAGCATATAGTCAGCCATGCAAAAGAAAAGAAAAGAAAAAAACATAGAAACACTGTTAGCATCACCAACTCCGCACTTTCGTCACCAGGAGCTGGGTCTCATACAGTGAAGGCGGATTTGAGGGTCGAGTTTCAAATGGTGGACCTTCCGACCAGCCTGGGCGTCATCACGGGCGCGCAGGAGTTCACGGAGCAGCCGACGTCCCCGCCCACCACAGGAAGACCTTACTTCGCCTTCAGGTCGGTGCCATGAGTTGTAGTTTAGGGTTTCGTTGTAGCACTGTGACGGGTTTGTGGAATTGTCATGGATAAAACAACGATGACCCATTGAATAATAAAAATGTTTTGATTTCTTTTGTTAGGAATTATGCTTTGACATTCAAAGTACAAAATATGTGAGTAAGAATACGTTATTTTCAGGGGAACAGAATGACAAAAAAAGAAAAAGAAAGAAAAAAAATCAGATTAAAATACACGAAAAGCGATGGTTTTAATTTACTTTCCTCACGATTCCTCCCACAGGGGAATACCCTTCGCACAGGCGCCGACGGGGAGGCTACGGTGGGAGGACCCGGAGGAGCTGGGGGAGGCGCCCTGGCCCGGAGGTCGCCTGGACGCCACCCAGCACCGCCCCTTCTGCCCCCAGTACGACTACGATGCGAACCAGGTCGTCGGCGATGAAGACTGCCTGTTCCTCAATGTGTTCACGCCTTTCTTGCCAGGTGAGGTGTATATTCCACTTAATGCATGGGAATTATGTTTGTTTTGGGTCAGAACGCATGAGACACATGATCCAATGCTGCACTACTGTATGACACCATACATACTTTTTATGTGTGTCATCGAATTCTGATCGTGGTATAAATTCGGTTTTTCACGAATGACGAAATAAATAAAGGAAGTAAACTGTATCTTCGCAGTATACTTGGACAAAATATCTAACCACGAGCTTCTACATTATTAAATCAGTGTCGACATAGATCACACGAGTATTCTTTCCAATATGTAAAAGGGCTTCCTAGCTTATCCTTCACTACGTTCTAAAATCCTTTCGTAGGTCACGCACGGGAGCGGTTACCAGTATTGGTGTTTCTGCATGACGGCTGGTACCTGAAAGGAGCTGCGTCCTCTCTCGGTCCGCAGAAGCTCCTGAGGGAGGATGTCGTCCTTGTCACGACCAACTTTCGTCTGGGTGCTCTTGGTAAATAGCAGGAGAAAACATTCAGAATTAACGAAGAAAACGGTCATAGCTTTCCCTGTGTTGTTCTCACGTGATCGGAATCATTACTTACAATATATATATATATATATATATATATATATATATATATATATATATACGTCATCAACGGCGCTTAATAGAACTGATGAGGTCCCACTGATCCTCCGACTCCAACAGGGTTCCTAAGCAGCGGGGACACGACTCTGGCGGGGAACTACGGCGCCCTAGACCAGGTGGCGGCGCTGCGGTGGGTGCAGAGGAACATCGCCCAGTTTGGCGGCGACGCGAACCGGGTGACGCTCGGGGGCTTCGGCTCGGGCGCCTCCTTCGTCCACCTCCACATGCTGTCGCCGCTCTCCAGAGGTGAGGCGAGGTCGGGTTGAGAAGAAAGGATCCAAGACCATGTAATTCCAATTTATTAAATTTGGACTACTTAGACCCCTTACTGCAAACGTTCAGATTTGCCATGGTCTCCCCACCTCACAAACCTAACCTTCCCCTTCTTCATTTGACCTTACACTCCCACCCCCTCCTTCATCCACCCAGTAGCCCCCTTTATCCACCCAGTAGCCCCCTTTATCCACCCAGTAGCCCCTTCATCCACCCAGTAACCCCCTTCACCCACCCACTTACACCCCCTTCCCCTCCCCACCCACGACCTCACATGACCCCCCTCCTCCCCAGGCCTCTTCTCGGGCGCCATCATGATGAGCGGCGCCGGGAACTGCCCTTGGTCGACCTCGCAGGAGCCCTGGGAAGTCACCTACGACCTGGCACGGAACTTGGGCTGCTCCACGTGGCCCGCGTCCAGCATGAGGGACTGCCTGGAGGAGAAGTCGCCGCGGGACATTCTCAAGGCGCAGGCGGACATGCATGTAATATGTTATTGTGACGGAGAACTTTGTTATTGTGATATTAATGTGACGGTAACACTGTTATTGTGATGTTAAACTTTGTTATTGTGATGTTTTTCTGACGTTAAAACTTTTATTGTGACGTTAGAACTTTGTTATTGGTGACGTTAAAACTTTGTTATTGTGACGTTAAACTTTTTATTGTGACGTTAAAACTTTGTTATGACGTTAAAACTTTGTTATTGTAACGATAGACCTTTGGTTGTTATGCCCACTGAACACAGATTCATTCGCACATTTCTCCATCTATTTACACCTTCCCTCCTCTCCCTCCCTCTCCCTCAGCGCTACGTGTTTTGGCCGATGCTCTTCAGGCCCTCGGTGGACGGGGGGCTGAGAGAGGACCCCTTCCTGCCAGGGTCTGTCGGGGTCCTCATGACGCGGCCCCCAGCCTCGCCTGTGCCGCTCCTTATCGGGGGAGTTCCTGACGAAGGCATCCTCATCGCCCTGAGTGAGTCCTGTCAGTTTTTAGTTGGTGATTCGTTGAACGTTATCTGTCGTTTTCATTATGTTATCTTCGTAATCATCACCATCTTTATCATCAATATAATTATTATGATTATTATTATGATTATTATTATGATTATTATTATGATTATTATGATTATTATTATCATTGTCGTCAATAGGATTATCATTATCATTATTACTTATTATTTTTTTTAATCTCTATTATTATTATCATCATTATTATGATCATCACTTTAATTGCCGTCATTATTATTATTATCTTTTTTTTTATTATTATCATCATCAAGTGGTCGGAATCACCGAGACAAACTAATTAGACTAGGGACAGCAGTGGGATGATTTTGACTTTAAATGGAAGGAAAGTTTAGTTAATGGTTAGAAGCGAAATTAATGTGCTAGACATGATAAGGGTTATCAAGCCATGGCCTATAAAGTTTTACTTTCGTTGTCATTTGTATATTATTATTATTATTATTATTATTATCACCATCATTATCATTATCATTATCACTATTATTATCATTATCATTATTAGTAGCATTATCATCAACATAATCATCATCATTATCATCACATTATCAATATTAGTAGCATTATCATCAACATAATCATCATCATCATTATCATCACCTTATTATCATTATTATTATCATTATCATTATTATCAACATTGCTATTATTTCTATAATGACCATTTTCATGACCATTACCATATGCAATTATACCTTTTTCATAACAATCCTAACAACAATTACATCGTTACCGTTTCCGCTGCTCTTGTTAGCTTCATATTACTCTCGTTATCACCACTAACGCATTCTTCAGACTAAGTAAAACCTTCGCCATAAAGATAATGATAATGACGATGACGATAGTAATGATGAAAGTGATAATAATGATAATGGTAATAATAATAATAATAACAATAATAGAAAAAATAATGATAATAATAATGATGATGATAATAATAATAATAATAATAATAATAACATGATAACAATGATAATTCAATATGATCAACCAAAAAACAACAAACACAACAACAACAACAACACACATCAAAAACAATAACAACACCAACCCCCCTCCCTTCTCCCCTCGCCCCCAACCCCCAGCCATCGCCATCTTCGCCGAGGGCGCCGGGAGTCCGAGCCAGACGTACGACGAAGCGGCTCGCTACGTGTTCGAGAGCCTTTGGTCGAACACTACCGAGGACGACGTCGAAGCCGCTGCCGCTGCTGCCGAGGCGTTCTACTACTCGGCGCAGGCCAAGGACGACCTCAGCACACTGGCTGAAGAGATGAGTGAGGTGAGGCGAGCATATTGAAGCGTCGGTGGGAATGGTGTTGTCGTCTATTTATTGATGTCTATGTTTGTTTATGTTTATATATTTTTATGTTTATATATGTTTATGTTTATATATTTTATGTTTATATGTTTATATTTGTATTTATTTTTAAACGCTATTTCTCATGATGGTCTTTGGATGTCCACTCATTTCAAAATGCAAGTGACTTGTATTGTAGTCAGTGGAAAAAACAAACAAACTAATGAGTATATATGATGCCTCTGTTATTGGCACCACTGAGGGAATTGTGAGGATAGTTGCCTCGATTGGAAAAGAAAATAACCAAACACCAGTCATTTTAATAGTGATAAGAATCATTCATATGATGATTATTACCATGATTAAGAAAATCTAAAAAAATATACGATTATTGCCCTTCCTTCCAGGCCATGACAGACCTCTGCTTCACCTCGTGTGTGTGGGACGCCGCCTCCTACTTCGCCGCCTCCTCCAGATCACCTGTTTACACGTGAGCGCCTTAAGCTGGAGTGGAACCAGGCCATTTCTCATCTTCGAGTGCATTCATTGTCTTTTGGCTTCACACTCTCTCCCTCCTTCCTCCTTCTTCCTCCTTCATCCTTCTTTCCTCCCTTTCTCCCTCCTTTCTCCCTCCCTCTCTCCCTCCTTCTTCCTCTCTCTTAGTATCTTTCCAGCTTTTCTTCTGTTTCCTTTCCTTTTCTTCTCTTCTCAATTTTTGTCCTTGGTGTTCATTGTTTTTCACAAAAGGTCTTCTTGCTTCCTTCGGGTTAGTTTAGGAGAGGCGATAAGACGAGCTTGTCATCACAACCCTTCCAATTTTTTTTTTTTCTCCGTTTTCTCGCACCTTCTCTCTCTTCTCTCTCCTGCAGGTACCTCATGACACACCACCTCCCCGGTTCCCCTTCCTACAGCGCGCCCTTGTACCGCCTGGCTGACAGCGTGGGCGTGAGGAGTCCCTACATCCTCTCGGGCGTGTCTCACGGGGATGACCTCGCCCTCATTTTCTTCCTGCCTTACGAACTGGGTCAGGCCGGGGCGCAGGACCAGCAGATCTCCTCGCTGCTCACCTTCACGTGGGCCACCTTCGTGCACACCGGGTGAGCCCCTGGCCTCGCCCGCGCTGCCTGGGCGGGTGGCTTTAGGGGACTGGGTTGGCTTTTCTTCGTGTATATGCTATAAAAGTGAATCCGATGTGTCCAATTTGTTGACGCGTCGCAGTAACCTTCATCGCCTCCGCACAGGTCTCCCCAGGCTGCCGACGCCTCAACGACCTCGCTGCCCGTGTGGACGCCCCTCGTAGCCGGAGAACCCGTCACCCACTACATCCTCTCCTTCACCCCTGGGATGTCCGCCAGGCCCTTCAGGAGCAAGGTGGTGGCTCGTCTCCCCGTCTCGGTGCCTTCCGACTTGTTTGTTTGTTTGCTTGTTTGACTCTCGGTCGGGGAAATCGCCAGGACACCGAGTAAACAAACTCTATCGTTCCAGGAGAGGAACTTCTGGCGCCAGACCCTGAGCTACGTGGACGAGGCGGCGGGATCTTACTACCCTTGGCTGATCACCACCTGGGTCCTGCTGGCGCTCCTGCTGCTTCTCCTGCTGGTCGCGGCGGCGTCTGCGTGGGCGTGTGGCGTGTGC
>NW_020872788.1:908136-940636 GCF_003789085.1 Penaeus vannamei | reverse complement strand
ACATACACATATAATTCTTATCATTACTTACGAAAAGACACGAACGCCTACCACATATGTCGCAGTGGCCCCCCCAACCACTGCGCGAGTACCTCTGACCGAGCCACGCAGCCCCGCTCATCTGCTGAACACACACATATAGCTATTTGTTGCCTCTGCCACACTGACCCTCTGTATCGTCCTTCCTGTATCCAGTGTACCCGTATGTATCCTCTGCTCGTCAGGCGGGGAGGGTTGTTGCCGACTCCTAACTGGTGACTGGCTAGTAAATGCTATTTTTCTATTTTGTTTGAAAATATCAAAACTTCTGCTTCCAGCTCCGATACGTTGACCTTTCACGGAATATCAAAACACTCTTGGCTTTTTTTTACAACTCAAAAGGAAAACTAAAACTGCAATTGAAGACCGCACAGGAAAGAATTTGACTACAGTGGCAGCAGGAGGTGCAGTCAATAATTTGCCTACCTATTCATGGATTGTTACATTTATAATATTGTGTTGAGTTTCAATTTATATGAATTTACTAGTGATCCAATATATATATATTTGTGTGTGTGAGTGCGAGTGTGAGTATGAATGTGTGTGAGTGTGAGTATGTGTGTGTGTTTGAGTGTGTGTGAGTGTGAGTGTGTTTGTGCCCACCTCATAAGATTATGGCTATTATTATCATTTTTATTTTTAATAACGAAATGTTTCTTTTGAAAGTTTCCAATTTTATATATAAAGATATGACTGAAATTTCTCTAAAATAAGGAACTTACAATATGTTAAGAAAAATGAATATTAATAAATAAATGAATAAACTCAATGTCACTAAATGTGATATTTTGTCAACCAATATTTGGTGTCAATTTGTCACGCATTAACACATACATGTTGCACACTTACTGTCCATCACTCATGTCAAAATGAACACTCATACTCCAAAACTTCCTCATCTACATCTTTCTCCTTACTCACGACCTGCTATCACTCACAACCTGAGATTCACTCACTCAGACCCTACTCCTCATTGCTATCATTCACTTACAACCTGAAATTCACTCACTCACACCCTACAACTCATTGCTATCATTCACTCACAACCTGAGATTCACTCACTCAGACCCTACACCTCATTGCTATCATTCACTTACAACCTGAAATTCACTCACTCAGACCCTACTCATTTCTATCATTCACTTACAACCTGAAATTCACTCACTCAGACCCTACTCCTCATTGCTATCATTCACTTACAACCAAAGATTCTCACTCAGAACCCACAACTCATTGCTATCATTCACTTACAACCTGAATTCACTCACTCAGACCCTACTCATTTCTATCATTCACTCACAACCTGAAATTCACTCACTCAAACCCTACACCTCATTGCTATCATTCACTTACAACCAAAGATTCTAACTCAGACCCCACAACTCATTGCTACCATTCACTTACAACCAAAGACTCTCACTCAGACCCCACAACTCATTCATACCCCGCAGTTCACCCACAATTACCCTACAACTCCTTTTATATAGTTACTGGTCATTCATAACCAACTACCTGTTTCGGGCGAACGACTGTACAACGCGCTCGTCACATCACTATGCAAATTTCTTTATCTCTATTTACCATACTTGGGATAATTTTGAAGCACGTCATCAATACCTGAATGAGAATTTATAACCAAATACCCTAATTAACATTTAGGATACAGCTAAACCAAATATCCTGATTAACATTTAGGATACAGCTAAAAGAAAACCAAAAAATAAATAAAAGAAGAAAAAAAAACACTTATCCTTACGACTACATGAATAAAACCAAAAATTTCGGATGAAAAGATCGCTCTACATCACGGAAGAATATATCAAAGAATGGTTCGCACTACTTGGAAAAAAGGTGAAAGCAAATGGAATATGCAGAGGTCGCTTTGACATCTCATTATGTGTGTGTGAACGTAACACTCAAGAATCTCCACTAAACAGTATTAAACTTTCTTTATCCTGGAGATCGCTGGCTTAGTGTTTTTTTTTTTTTTTTATGTGTTGCTGTTCTTGTTCCATTTTCTCTTTCTTCTTCCTCTGCTTCTGTCGAAATTAAAGGTTATTTGATACGTCGCAGGGTGAACTCGCCCCTCTGACGTCACGGGAGAAAACATTGTCTCCGCGAACTTCTTT
The DNA here is from genome assembly GCF_003789085.1 of Penaeus vannamei. NCBI lineage: Eukaryota > Metazoa > Arthropoda > Malacostraca > Decapoda > Penaeidae > Penaeus > Penaeus vannamei. Next base: position 938,468 of record NW_020872788.1, on the reverse strand, counting down.
TGTTTTTTAGTTTATATATATATAAATATAAATAAATATAAATATATATATATACACACGTGGGGCTTCTGTTACCATAAGGGGAGACGCTGTAACATCACAGGTTAAGATGAAACTACCGCCGATGCATATATGATGCGTTTCGTCTTTTAACAACTACTATATACCAAGGAGGAGACGGAATATATGGTGTTGTTTATGTTTTAGGCGAGGCTAAATATTTATGAGAATAATACCATTATTATTATTATTTATCATTATTATTATTATTAATATTATTATTATCATTATTATTATTTATTTTCCCATTACAAAAGACTTGTTGCTTCTCATCGGAACAAATTCGATAGCAGAGGAGAGACGACAAAGATTAAGACGATGGAGATACGAGCGAAAAATAAACACACGATGCTTTGTCAAGGGATTTTCAAGCACCTCAAGTCAAAAGGGATTTTTTCCTATTCTGTTTCGCAGGATTAATATTATATCACTTTTAGATTATGGCTCGAGAGATACGATAAAAATTTCTTCACAAAACAAAGTGCGGAGGAATACTACAAATTTTCGTTTATAGTAGAAATACATGTCCCACTCTTATCATCATAAAAAAAAAAATAATGTGACCAAAAACATGATATGAAACGGAAACTCTTCGCAGAAACCATGATCTAGAGTCAATAAAAAGGTTCTAATTTTGGCAATAAAAGTCAGATGTACAAAACAGAACTCGAACAGAATTGTTTACGTGTCGCTTGAAAAGAAGAAAAGGGGGAAAAAATATATAAAATCGATTTCCTAGTACCATCCCTCTCCGTCGAAAGATAAATTTAGAAATGTAACTTCTTTTTCGTTTTAGACTGACAACACAAGACAACTAAGAAGAGGAAAAAGAAAGAAAAAAAAAACGAAACACGATGTAAATATCACATTGGCATGGAGTTTCCCCTTTAAGAAATATTCAGTTTTATGGCAATATTTCCTTTTCAATTTTTTGATCAATAACAAAACACACTTTTCAGAACAGAAAAAAAATGACAGTGCGCGAGAATTACTTTGAAAACACTGATAAAAACAAACAAACAAAAATACGGCGAGGTGAACACAAGGAACCACGCAATAATAATAATAATAATAAAAAACACACAAAAAAAACACGCGATTCTGGCTAAGATCGTCGGAGTGGCACTAAGAGCCGTCGTCTCGTGGCACTCCACAAAATACCCGCTTTCCCACAAGGCCACAGGGTAGTGATCAGCCAAGGCCCATGCCAAGCAGAACTCCCATACCCACTCGTCTCGTTCTGGTCCTGTCTATGCTTTAGATATTAACTCTTTTTTATTAACCTATGAAGGTGTCAAAATTAATGGCGTCTGGTTAATCATTGTACTTTAAGAGATTTAGAATACAATTTTCAAAATGATCTTTAATTACCTTGTTCTCCCTCCTCCCCCCTCCCCCCCCTCGGAATGTTAAGAAATGAAATAAAAATCACAGCACATCAGTCTTTCCAACTTCTTTTAATATGGATATAAACTGAAAAAAAATATATAATAAATCTCCAATCTAAAAAAAAAGAGAAAAATCTTATACCTAAGAACATTTTATGGGAATTTTTATACAAAAAAAAAGAAAAAAAAAATAAATAAATAAACGAGAACATTTTATAGGAATTTTTATACAAAAAAAAGATAAATAAATAAATATAAAAATAAATAAATAAACGACACACATGACCTGGCTGGCTGATCACGCTTCTGTGACCGATCACTTATTTCAGATTATTTCTATCTTTATCACTTATTTTATTTCAAAAAGAACAAAAAAAAAAAATCAAACGGGACGAGCTTAAATGAGGATTTCTGAACTCCATTTAACTGAGTTCTTGGAAAGAGATTTCATGCTTGCTAGTTTTAAGATTATATATATAAATATATATATATTTAAGGATATAGATTTGTATATGTGTATATATATGTATATGTATATATGCACATACACACATACGTGTGAGTATATGTGTATATATATATATATATATATATATATATATATATATATATATATATATATATATATATATATATATATATATATATATATATATATATACATATATATATATGTGTGTGTATTTATGTAGGTATGCATATATGTATGTATATATGTATATCTGTATGTATGTGTACATATATGTATATACATATATATACATACATATATATTATATATATATATATAATATATATATATATATATATATATATATATATATGTGTGTGTGTGTGTGTGTGTGTGTGTGTGTGTGTGTGTGTGTGTGTGTGTGTGTGTGTGTGTGTACACACGTATACACATATGCACATATACATATATATCAAATCTGAGTTTCACAGCAAAAGAGCATTCAAAGTGTGACGTGTATATATATATTTAATAAGAAGAGAAATCAGCGAAGAAAAGAGTCCTGAAAATATTTCGCCTTCCACTCGGGAGACCCAACGGGATTCTCCTCGGAGTCAGCCCAGCCTCGGCGAGAGACCACGGCGCTGTCTCACTCCATCTCGGTTCCCCCTTTCCGCTTCTCGCCCAAGTCCGCTTCGTTCTCTCCTTTTCCTCGTGTTCTTTCTACTTCCAGTCAAGGTATTTCACACAAAGGAAAACGGGGAGGAAACACTACAGATGCCACAGTGTTTTTTTTTTCTTTCTTTTTTTTCTCTCTCTTAGATCACAGCGTTCACTTGTATCTTCCGACTCTATTTCCATCGTTTATTGAGTTTTTCTTTTATTTTCTATTATCGTATTTATCATATGTACCAGAAGATACAACGAGCCACTCTTATCTTATAAAAAAATTGGCTTTTTTTTGAAGAAACCTCTTTAATTGTCACTCTTTAACAAGTCCATCATTTCTTCGTCCAGTAACTCTGTCCCACACTCCTCACCACCAACAACACTCAATCACCATCAACATCATCATCATCATCTTTCATCCTCATTCGTTTTCCTCCGTCTTCTCCTCTTCGTTCTCTTCTGCCGTTCCGTTGTTCTCCTTGTTCTCGTCTTCTTCCTTGATCGTGTCCTCTATCACGGAGTCCTCTGCGTCGCCGTTGACCTTCTCGTTTCTGAGGGCGGCCTCGGCTCGGAGCTCGGCGTCTGGGGAGGCGGAGGGATGGTGAGTGGGAGGGAGTGAGGGGGGGAAGAGAGGGAATAAGAGGGATAGAGAGGGAGTAAGAGGGATTGGGAGGGAAAGAGAGGAAGTGGGAGGGAGTGAGAGAGAGTGTGAGTGGAAGAGAGGAGGAGGGGAAGAGAGGGGAAGAGAGGGAGCGGGAGGGGATTAGAAGGAGTGAGAGGGAGTGCGAGGAGGTAAGAGGGGGGTAAGAGGGGGTGAGAGGGAGTGAGAGGGTGAGAAGTGAAGGAGGTGTGATGGAGTGGGAGGAAAAAGTGGAAATGGAAAGGAGTGGATGTAATGGAGTAATGGTAGGGGTGGGGGGATGGAGTGGAGTGGAGTGAGTGGCAGTGGGAGTGAGAGTGAGAGCAAGAGAGAGTGGAAGTGAAAATGGGAAAAATTATTATTTCATTCATCAGGCACTGTGAGACTTATCATACAATCCTATGATGGAATGTGCCATGTCTATCTGATATGGTATTACATAGCTTATAATTCAAACAAAATATATAATTACTTAATTCAACATAACTAGTTATTTAAACTATGTTCCTCTGGCGAAAAAAAATATTTTACACTGCTGCAGGTTATATAATGTATATAATCATACTGAAATTACTTAATAAAACCTATGATTTCATAAACCAAATACAATATTTATCTATCTATGTATCTATTATCATACCTATCTTCCCCTTTCCACTATCTATTTATCTATCTATCCATCATAATACCTTTCCCTTTCTACTATCCATCTATCCATCTATCACCAAACTTTACCAGCCTCGCCTTATCCATCTATCTATTCATTATCATATCTTTCTTCCCTTTTCCATTATTTATCTATCTATCTGTCTTATTGCCCACTCACTATCCATTTCATCCACCAACCAAACCCTTGTCCAGTTCTTATCAATCTGTTTATCTATCCATCATACATTTCTATCTTTACTATCTATCTATCTATCAGTCTATCCATCCCACTACCTTTCCACTATCTATCAAACTACATCATACCTCCCCTTTCCACTATCTATCTATCTATCTAATTATCTATCTATCCATCCATTCCACCTACCTTCCAACCCACTTACTATCCAATTCATCATAAAACATTACCCAACCACCTTCCTCCCCCAACCAACATCCACGCCCTTCGTGCAATACCCACCTCCCCAACCAACCACCCACGCCCTTCACACCCCCGAACCTCCCCCAATCACCCACCCAACCACCACCCTTCACGCCCCCCAACCAACACCCCCACCCCCCCCTCCCACCAACCCACCCCCACCCCAAACCAACCACCCACGCCCTACAACACACACCCCCAACCGCCAACCACCCAACCCCTCCCAACCAACCACCTTCACACACCCACCCAAACCAACCCCCACCACCAACCCCCACCCTCACCACCACCCACACCCTTCCATCAACCCCCCAACCCCACCCACACCCTTCACGCCCAAACCAACCACCCACACCCTTCCCATCAACCCCCCCCAACCAACCCCCTCACGCCCCTCCTCACCTTTGTGGCTCGCTCCTTCCATCGACTCTTGTTCGCCGAGAGGCAGTCCTGCCACGGGCGCCGCACCTCCGAGCCCACAACACCACAGGGTCGGACTGGGCGTTTGATGGGACCTCCGGGCTCTGCAACGACCGGTGGCATCAGGTGGTCTGCTCTCCCCGGTAGAAAGGGGGGAGGGGAAAAAAAGAGGGGGAAAAAACGAAAAAAAAGGGGATATGAATTAAAAAGAAACGTTGGGATGTGTGGTGGGTGTGGGTGAACTAAAAATGCGAATTGGAGGGAAATTAAAAATAAAAATAAAGATAAGGGTCTAGGCAAAATAACAGAAAAAAAAAAATAAAATTAAAGATATGGGTCTAACAATAACAGAACTAAATAAATTAAAATAAATGAAACAATAAAAAATATGCTCTAAACTTGGAATAAAAAGTAACAACAAAAATGAAATAATAATGCAGAGAAATAAATGAAGAAAAATCAAACAAAATCAAAGCAAAATTTAAATTACAAATATCAAAATCAAATTAAAACAGATTCCTTTCATTTGGAAGGAGGAAAGTATATAAGGAGGGCAAGAGAAGGAAGCGCACAGTGGATAGGAAGAGGAAAGAAGGAAAGGGAGTAGAGAAGAGAGGGAAGTATTAAGGAAAAAGGAGAGAAGTAAGGCTAATATGAAAGAAAGGAAAGACTTTGGGAATATAAGGAAAGAATGAAAATCAAGAAAATGAATGAAGGAAATGGAAATATGAAAGAAGAGAGGAGATTAGAAGCATTCAAATTGGAAAAGGGTTAAAAGGAGATTGGAAATCCAGAGAAGGTAAAATAAATGTGTGAAGAAACGAATGAAAAAGATTGGAAAGGAACGAAAAAGACAAGAAAATAAAAAGAGGATAAACTCAAGGAATGCAACACAAAAACGCTTAAAAAAAGACCAGTCCAAGAAGAGGAACACGATAAAGAAGAAGAAGAAAAGAAAGAGAAAGAGAAAGGAAAAAAAAAGGTGAAGAAAAGACAAAGAAGAAAGAAAATAGATAAATCGAAGAATGAAAAGAAGGCGAAGAAAAGAAAAAAAATGAAGTATAAATCCAAGAAAGGAAAAGAAGAAAAACGAAGAAAGAGAAGAAGAAAAACGAAGAAGAAAGAAAAAAACGAAGAAAGAGAAAAAACGAAGAAAGAGAAGAAGAAAAACGAAGAAAGAAAGAAGAAAAACGAAGAAAGAAGAATAAGAAAAAAAGAAAAAGAAGAAGAGAAGAAGAAAACGAGAAGAAAAAAAGGAAGAAGAAAAAGAAAACCGAAGAAAAAAAAGAAAAAAAAAAAAAAAAAAAGAAAACCCAAAGAAAGACCCAGAGACCAAGGACTCACCATTCTGCGGTTCCTCGGCGATGGTGGGCGTGGAGGGGGGGACGGAGAGGGCGGCCACTTTGTCCAGCAGGTCTCCGCAAACGCCCAGGCTGGGGTCCACGATGAAGTCTATGAAACCTGTGGGCGTGGAAGGAGGAGGAGGTGGAAGTCTTAGAACATTTCGATTTATTGTGGAGGTACATCTGTTCATTATAAAAAATAATAATGAAAAAAAAAAAAAAAAAAAAAAAAATAATAATAATAATATAATAAATATATATATATATATATATATATATATATATATATTATATATATAATATATATATAATATAATATATATATATATCTATATCTATTATATATATATATATATATATATACATATATATATATATATAATGTGTAGTTTATTCATATCTGAAGAGCTGATGTTCATTCTATAAATTTGAAAACAAATTATTGATATCTGAAGTACATCTGTTCATTATATGAATTTAGAAATATGTGTAGTTTATTCATATCTAGATACATCTGTTCATTATATAAATAAATAAAAAAACATGTGTAGTTTATTCATATCTGAACTATATCTGATCATTATATAATTTTTTAAAAAAGTGAATCATTATATCTAATCTGTTCATTATTTTAAAAAAATATGTGTAGTTATTATATCTTGATATGTCCTGTCTGTTTATTTTTATGCATACACATGCATAAGGTTGTACTTGTGTGTCTGTAAGTACTGTATGTTGGATGTGTGAATATGTGCGTGTGCGTGTATGTTTGCATGCATGCATATATGATGTATACGTACATACAAGCTGTATGCACGCATGTATATTTCCATGCACACACACACACACCACACACACACACACACACACACAACACACACACACACACACACACACACACACACACACACACACACCACACACACACACACGCACACGCACACACACAACGCACACGCACACACATGCACACACGCGCATATATATATATAATATATATATATATATATATATATATATATATATAATATATATATATATATATATATACATATATATATATATATATATATATATATATATATATATATATATATATATACATACAAATATCTCACACACACAAACATATACACATATCCCAATCTACCCATCTCCTTCATCCTCAAAGGGACACACGTGGCATCCTTTGGTAACGAATCCCCACTCCGTTCGCACACGGGACGAGACACTCAAGTGCACCTAATTTACCAAATGACGGGACGCCACAAACGCCTCCATGAAAGAGCTTTTGGAAGGCCGTGTAAAGAAGCGGGCGTCGTGTGGGCGTGGGAGGGATTTCCGGGATGGATGAGTGATCACTCGCCCGAGTCCGGTAAACACTCGGGGTAAATACAGGCGCCCACACGCCCACTCGCGCGTTTGTGTCGCTGGCGAACGGGCATATTACACGCGCCCACGCACATGCATTCATTCGCTCATGTACACTCACTGGCTCATGGACATTCACTGATTCACATACACTCACTCACTCCACACTCATTCACTCACATACTCTCACTCACTCACATACACACACTTACTCACTCACTCGCACCCACGCACTCACTCACTCACTCCGCACTCATTCACTCACATATACTCACACACATACACGCACTCACTCACTCCGCACTCGCATACAAACGATCACACACACACACACAAACAGGGAAACAAACAGATGTAGATTTTAAAACAAAGAGAGAAGATGGAAGAGGGAAGGAGAACGAAAGAGTGAAAAATAAGTGGAAAAAGAGATATGAGAAAATGGAAATTGAGTAAAAAGTGAGCGAATGGAAAAGATGAAGGAAGAAAAGAAGGAGAGAACGAGATGGAGGAAGAAAAGGAGAGAACGAGAAACAAGAAGGTAAAAGAGCGGAAGAAAAGACGAAGAGAAGGTATAAAGTCAAAGAAGAAGGGGGAGGTGGAAGAGAGGAGGAGGAGAGTGAGGAGGAAGAGAGGGAGAGAAGGAGGAAGATGCTTAATAAAAGGAGGAAGAAAAGAGGATAGGATAAATCAGCAAAAATAAGAACACAAATCCGATAAAATGAAGAGAAAAATAATAGAAAAAGAGAGAAGGGAAATGGGAAAAGAAAATTTAAAAAGTGCGAAGAAGGAAAGGACAAAAAGGTGGAGAGAAGGAAGAAAGTGGGAAACGACAGACCTACGAAAATGGGAAGAGGAAGAAGATAAACGATAAATTACAGGGAATGAAAAGCAATGGGAGAAAAAAGATGGAGAAGAAAAATATAAATATAAATAGAGGTAAAATAGTATAATCATATTACGTAGAAAACGAGGAAGAAGGGTAGAACAAGAATGGGCAGAAGAAAAGGAGGAAGAAAGAGTAGAAAGTATAAGAGGAGAAGAAGAATGATTAATGAAAAAGAACGAAGAAGAAAATGATGTAAAAATAAGTCTCCTTTGATATAGAAGTTGAAGACGATGAAGATGAGGGAGAAATGAGAATAAAATAAGAATAAGAATAATAAGAAAAAAAGAAGAAAAAGAGGAAGAAAAAAAAATAAGTCCTTGTTAATGTAAAAGAAAAAAGCCGAAGAGAGAGAATTAACAAAAAAAAAAAAGAAAGAAAAAGAAAGAAAGAAAAAGGAAGAAAAAGGAAGAAAGAAAAAAAAACGTAAGTAGATCAAAACATAAACAAAACATGACGAACTACCTGCTCTCAGCGACAAGCCTGATATTCCTGAAGAAGGTACAATTGAAATAGAAGATATAAAGAAAAAAGACAACATCAGATATAAATAAAACATGAAGAGAAATGACAAGCGTAGAAATAAATGAAGAAAACACACACCCACACACGACAACCCCCACCCAAGCCACCCACACCACACCACACATCACACACACACACACACACACACACACACACACACACACACAGACACCCCTCCCACACACCACCCACCACTAAAATCCCCCCAAACATAAAAAAAAACCTCAAACTCACCTATCTGGCTCTCCGCGACGAGGGTGTTGTTCCTGTCGCAGAGAGGCGAGTAAGGCAGGCCGAGTTCGCGCTCCTTGTCGCCCTGCCTGAAGAACTCCTCCAGCAGCTGCGTGGTCCAGCGCTCGTGAAGGTGCCACGGCTTGCTCGGGTGGGAGATGTCGCAGCAGTGGAGCACCAGGGACAGGGCCTTGGCTTTGTCCAGGCTGTAGCACGAAGGGGGAGAGAAAAAGGGGGAGAGAGGAAGGGAGGTGAGTCTTTTGGTAAATACTGATTTTTGTGGTGGTGTTGTGTTACTTTTTTTCTTTTCTTTTTTCTGAGAAAGGGTTCTGGGGGAGAGGGGAACTAGTTATGTTTGTTATTATGCTCTTTAGTCACTCTTTGTCACGGTTTCCCCAGTCGCTCTTTCTATGTTTCGCTGTTCTCTCATTCTCTTCATCTCTCTCTCTCTCTCTCTCTCTCTCTCACTGCTCATGCCCCCAATCCCCTTCCTCCCTCTGTATCTCCCACTCCATTCCCTTCTCTCTTGTCCTTTTCTCCCGATCCCGTTCCTTCTAACTTTCTTTCTTCTGTCTCTCTCTCTCCTCTCTCTCCCTCCCTCTATCCCTCTCTCCCCCCCCTTCCTTCTAACTTTCTTTCTTCTGTCTCTGTTCTTTCTCTCACTCACCCTCCCTCTCCTCCCTCCCTCTCCCCCCCTCTATCCCTCTCTCCTCTCTTCCCTCTCCCCCTTTCCTCCCTCTCTCCCTCCCTTCCCCCTCCTCTCCTTCCACCACCTCCCTCCTCACTCCCCCTCCACCCCCCTCCCTTCCTCCCTCAACCCCCTCCTTCAATCCCCCCCCCCCCCCCACACACCCAACACCCCTTCCACCTACCTACCCTACCCTCCTCCTCCTTCCCTCCTTCCTTACCTAGTATCCTGCAGGGCCAGCATCGTCTTCATGGCCTTGATCTGCTGGAAATGCGACGACATGTCCGTGGCCAGCACCATCTCGATCACCAGCGAGCGAAACTCCCTGTATTCCTCGCGAGAAAGATTCACCAGCACGTTGTGGTCTTCGCCGCGCAGCAGTCTGCTTGAGGGGGGGAGGCAGAACGGGCAGAATGTCATGCTTGGGAGACTCGGAACATTGTAGTATCGATCTACTTATCTGTCTATTTATCTATCTACTTTTTAATATATCTTTCTCTCTATATACCTACTTATTTGTCTATCTACTTATGTATCTCTCTATCTACTTATCTATCTCTTTATCTATCTTTCTATTCATCTATCTACTTATTTATCTATTTATCTATCTACTTATCTACCTATTTCTCTATCTACTTATTTATCTATTGATCTATCTATCTATTATCTATCTATTTATCTATCTATCTATCTATGTATCTATTTATTCTATTTTTCTATTTATTCTATTTATGTATCAATCTATTTATTCATCTATATATCTGTCTATGCACATGTGTGTTGTGAGGGTGTGAAAGAGATGATGCTGATAGTAATAATAATGAAAGTAGTCATAGTTGCAGTTATAGCAGCAGTAGTAGTAGTAGTACTTAGTTGTTGTTGTAGTAGTAGTAGTAGTAGTAGTAGTAGAAGTAGTAGTAGTAGTAGTAGTAGTAGTAGTAGTAGTAGTAGTAGTAGTAGTAGTAGTAGTGGTAGTAGTGGTAGAAGTAGTAAAGTAGTAGAAGTAGTAGTAGTTAGTAGTAAAGTAGTGTAGTAGCAGCAGCAGTTGTTGCAATAATAGTACAGCAGCAGTTGTTAGCAATAAGTAGTAAGTGCAAGTCATCAAGTACAGTAGTAGTAGTAGTCGTAGAAGTATAGGAAGAGTAGTAGTGTAGTAGTAGTCAGTAGTTAGTGTAGTAGTAGTAGTAGTCAGTCGCAGTAGTAGTAGTCGCAAGTAGTAGTAGTCGCAGTAGTAGTAGTAGTCGCGTAAGTAGTAGTTCGCAGTAGTAGTAGTATTAATAGTAGTCGTTCAGTAGTTTTGTTATTGTTGTTATTGTTGTAGTAGGAGTAGTAGTTGTTATAATGACAACAATGACAATAATAATGATAAAATGATGATGATGACGACGTAATAGCAGCAGAAATGACAACACCCACTGATGAATATAATGAAAAGACACAAGAAGTCCTTTAGTCTCCTTCCTCTCAACCACAACTCCGGTTCTCTCTCTCCCTACTTAACCAATCCCATAAGCAATCTACACTATAACCATGTTCACTATCCTATTGGTAATATGAATATAGTATGTTTTTTTTGGGGGGGGGGATTATTAAGCTCACATATTCATGAGGACTGTGAGTGACAGTATGTGATGTGAATGAGGAAGCTTGAGGTCTTATGGTGATAGCCAAGTTTTGCAAAATAAAGAAATGGAAAGAAATTGTGATAAAATGTCTTAATAACGAATATTAAATGCTTATCATGTACGCGTGATTAGATATCAGATTAAATGATATGGCAATAGTGATAATCCTTTTCTAACAATAAAGGAATCTCAGACATATATATAAGACTTAGTAAATGAATAACTGAATAAATAATGAAAGACAAGAAAAAAAGGTTAAAAACACTCGTAAATTTTCTATCATCTTCGCCAAGCTAACCATCAACAAATGCATTAACGTCATCCCCAAAAAAGTAAGGAAGAAGAAGAAGAAGAAGAAGAAGAAGAAGAAGAAGGAGGAGAAGAAGGAGGAAGAGAAGAAGAGGAATAGAAAGAAGAAGAAGAAAGAAGAAGGAGGACGAGACGGAGAAGAGAGGAGGAGAGGAGGAGGACCGAAGAGGAGGAAGAAGAAGAAGAAGAAGGAAGGAGAAAAGAAGAAGAAAAAAAGAAAAAAGAGAAGAAGAAGAAGAAGAGACCGAAAGAAGAAGAAGGAAAAGCGAAGAAGAAGAAGAAGAAGAAGAAGACGAAGAAAAAAGAAGAAGAAGACGAAAAGAGCGAGGACACCCGACGAATTCCTCCAACACCCAGCATTCCACTCATGCAGCATGTCTTCCGCTGCATCATGCTGTCCTCCTGAGACTCGCCGTAATCTTTTCCTAGTAACCGGATCTCCCAACCTGCCTATGACGTCATTAGCCAACGCATCCGGGTCTCTGAGCAGTGTCATGACGTCAGCAGATAACATGACCGTCCGTGGAGGAACATGTTTTTTTCTTCTTTATTTTTTTTTATTTTTAGTTTTTTTTTCTTTGTCTACGTTTCGAAATGTGCGTGATTGGTGTGGGTCAGAAAGCTAATGACGATGATGACGGAAAAATGAATATGATTAACGTGGCTTCATTGGTCTGCATATGATGAGGCATTACATATCTCACATGCCTTAAAATACCGCATCTTCTACAGTCTATATAAACATTAACGGGAGCAAGACGAGATTTTTTGCAGGACTTTCAATACACTTTTCTTTCTGCTGACCTACCATTTCCTCGCAAAATGGCACCTGAGACCTGAGACTGAGCCACACTCACAAGATCTTACCATTTCCTGAGACCTGAGCCACACCTCACAAGACCTCCGAAGCCACACGGAAGAACCAAGCCATCGCTACCTTTCTCATCCTAACCTTCCGTTCAGTTAGATTTCCGAAGACCTGCCTTTTCTTCTAGAGCAACCCGGCCTGTGTCACCTATTTCCGGTCGACTCGCGTGTGATCCTTACCTGAAGGCGGCGCAGATGTGGTGGTTCTCGAGGACCGCGCGGTCGTTGTACAGGATGGCGGTCTCCGAGCCGGACATGACGTGGAAGTTGTTGGTGGTTCCCGTGTGCTCGTAGTCGTGGATGAGGGCTGCCATGAGCGTCGCCAGGATCTCCACGTCGTTCAGCCAGTTCTTGGAAGGAGGGAGGAGGGACAGATCAGGAAAAATAAAACCATGGGGAGGAAAATTACGAGAGGTGGGTAGAGTAGGGGGCGATAATTAAGAGCAACAGAGAAGCAAGAAGACCAGAGAGCACTGTGAGGTGTCGTCCAGTGATTCCGAAGGAGGAACAGGCGGAGAGGTAAAAACAAATGTAATAAGAAAATGAAAATAGAGGATGTTTGGACCCCAAAATTTAATGAAATTAAAGGTTCCACTTCCTCTAGCTAATTCTAGAAGAGGGGGGGGGAGGGGGGGAGGAGATGAAGGGGATAGGGTAAAAGCTAACAACAAGAGCAAGATCAAAACAAGTCAGAGGAACAGTTAGGCGAAGCAACAGCCGAAGCAAAGACAAAACAAGGAAACAGAAAAGCGGCTGAGAGTCAATTTTTTTTTTTTTTTTTTTTTTTTGGGGGGGGGGGGGGGGGTGAAGAAGAGACAGGAGGATACAAGATAAAATAAGAACGATAGGATAACAAGAAAATAAATTAAAGAGGGGAAATGACATGAAAAAATGCTTCATTCAGCAAAAGCTTCCGGTAGAACATAATAATTGGTGAGGAAGGTACAGTAAGTCAGTATCTACAAGAGAAAAGGAATGGAAAAACACCCAAAGTTACGAGCCAACAGAGGATAATTAGATAAATCACTTCAAAAAATAGAATAGAATAGAGTTAGTTGATTAATAGGGGGCCTTCTACAACCTTATTGACTATTCTGTTTCCTTTTCGGGTATTGATCAACGTTCTAGAAGACTTGGGTTTCTCACACACACACACACACACACACACACACACACACACACACACACACACACACACACACACACACACACACACACACACACTACTAAGGTTCAGCACTAGAAAAGAATATACTTAGCATATGTTTAGACACATATATTTAGCTCCTACTAAGGTTCAGCACTAGAAAAGAATATACTTAGCATATGTTTAGACTCATATATTTTACTAAGGTTAAAAAAAAAGTTAAAACTCTGCCTAATCCTTCTGACGTATATGGTAATGGTAGGCAAATAGAATTATGTTTGCCTGGTCATTTTTACTACTTTTTCTTCTTTTTTGTATACGGGGAAATCCCCTCTTACTTTAGACCGCAAAAACTGAAAATAAACAAGGAAATAACAGCTTTAAGTTGAATGACTGTGAAGGTCACTAAGTTGTATCCTATTTACTAGATTTATTTCTTCTTGTAAGAAAAAAAAAACTTTGGAATCTTCGCCTAATGTTGTGGTTACCCGAGAGAGAGAGAGAGAGAGAGAGAGAGAGAGAGAGAGAGAGAGAGAGAGAGAGAGAGAGAGAGAGAGAGAGAGAGAGAGAGAGAGAAGAGAGAGAAAGAGAGAGAAGAGGAAAGAGAAAGAGAAGAAGAGAAGAGAAGGAGAGAGAGAGGAGAGAGAGAGAGAGAGGAGAGAGAGAGAGAGAGAGAGAGAGAGAGAGAGAGAGAGAGAGAGAGAGAGAGAGAGAGAGAGGAGAGAGAGAGAAGAGAGAGAGAGGAGAGAGAGAGAGAGAGAGAGAGAGAGAGAGAAGAGAGAGAGAGAGAGAAGAGAGAGAGAAGAGAAAAGAGAGAGAAAGAGAGAGAAAGAGAGAGAGAGAAGAGAGAGAAGAAAGAAAGAGAGAGGCGAGAGAGAGAAGAGAGAAGAAAGAAAGCGAGAGGCGAAGATAGAAATATAAAAAAGCGAGGAAGAGATAAAAGAGCAAGAGCGAATGAGAAGGAAAAAAAGACCCGAGAGATAAAAAAAGGGTACGAAAGAGAAATACAGAACCACTTCGCGCTGAGAACCGCCAGCGACCGAACCAAAGCATCAAAAAGGAACGCACACATTCCCGCAATTCACCCAAACGATCCCATTAGTGCAAGAAGATTTAAGATTTAAGATTTAGTTTTAATTCCATTTATTACAATGGATATTCTCTGCTGTGACATACTGTCTGTTTTATTTTGCCCAAATCTCCCCCTGTGTGCAAGGAGTGGCCGGGGTTACCACTCACTGGCCGGGCGTGGGATCGAACGCAGGTCTCGTTAGGCTTGTACCTGCAATCACGTGAAACATCAAAGCACTGCATTTCAGCCACGTCAATCTGCTGACTCAAGATCCCTCGGCGTTTAATATGATGTTGGCTTTCTGCTGATCCACAACTGACGACTCGGATTCTCTCATGTCGACTGCAATTTATTCGATACTGGGGACGTTACGGTTGGGGTGAGACTGGCAGTTTCTCTGGGTTTTAGCAATTTAGTTTTCCCATCTCAATCTCTCTTTCTCTTTCGGTCTTTTTTTCTGTCTCTTTGTCTTTCTTTGTCTTTCTCCCCTCCCCCCTCTCTTCCTATCTCTCTTTCTGTCTTTTTATTTCTTTCTCTTTCTCTTCCCTCTGGGTTTTAGCAATTTATTTTTCCTCTCTCAATCTCTTTCTCTTTCGGTCTGTTTTTCTCTTTCTTTCTCTTTCTCTTCCTACACATCTTTCTTTCCCTCTCCCTCTCCCTCTCCCTCTCCCTCCCTATCCCTCTCCCTATCCTCTCTCTCTCTCCCTCATCCACATCCAGACACACACCCCCTCACCCCCATCCCTCACCCCCCCCCCACACCCACACATCAAAACAGATCACGACAACTCACCATGAGACCGGTCTGAGAGAGCATGTAGTGCATGGTCTGCATGACGTCGGCCGCGTGCACGTTGTTGTGGTAAGGGTTCTTGTACTTGCAGTATCCGGCCTCGATCTGCGTCAGGAAGGTCTCAAGCGTCGCGGGAGGCATCTGGGGGAAGGGAGGAGGGTGAATATAAGGGGATGTGAGGAGGGAGGGAGGGAGGAGGGAGGGAGGGAGGGAGGAGGAGGAATATAGGGGATGTGAGGGAGGGAGAAGGGAGGGAGGGTGCGAGGAGATGAGGGGAGGAGGGAGGAGATGAGGGGAGGGAGGAGAGAGGAGGGTGAGAGGGATGTGAGGAGGGAGGGAGGGAGGAGGGTGAATATAGGCGGGATGTGTGGGAGGGAGGGAGGGAGATGATGAGGGGAGGGAGGATGAATGATAGGGGATGTGAGGAGGAGAGGGAGGGTATGGAAGGGAGGGAGGAAGGGAGGGAGGGAGGGAGGGAGGGAGGGAGGAGAAGAAGAGAGAGAGAGAGGGTGAAATATAAGGGGGATTTGTGAGGAGGGGAGGGATGGGAATGGGGAAGGAGGAGGGAGAGGGAGGGAGTGGAGAGGAGGGAGGGAGGGAGAGAGGAGGTGGAGGGAGGGAGGAGAGAGAGAGAGAGGTGAGGGGGAATGTGAGGAGGGAGGGAGGAGGAAGGTAGGGAGAGGAGGGAGGGAGGGAGGAGGGTGGAGAGAGGGCGAGAGAGAGAGAGAGGAGGGGAATATAAGGGATGTGGTGGGAAGGAGGAGGGAGGGAGAGGGAGGAGGTGAATAATAGGGGTTGTGAGGAGGGGCGAGGGAGGAGGGAGAGAGGGAGGGTGAATATAGGGGATGTAAGGGGGAGGGAGGAGAGGGAGAGAGGAGGAGGGAGAGGGTGAATATAGGGGGATGTGGGGAGGGAGGGGAGGGAGGGAGGGAGGAGGGGGTGAAAAAATAGATGTGGAAGGGAGGAGGAGGTGGTGGAGAGAGAAGCGACGAGGAAGAGAGAGAGAGACGAGAGGAGAGAGAGAGAGGAGAGAGAGAGAGAGAGAGAAGGGACAGAGGATAGAGAGAGAGAGAGAGAGAGAGAAGAGAGAGGAGAGGAGCGAGAAGCGAGATAGAGAGAGAAAACGAGAAAGCGAGATCGAAAGACAGACAAACATACCGATAGAGAAAGAGAGTGAGAGTAGAGTGGAGAGAGAAAAAAGCGCAAGGGTAGGGAGAAGGGTGGGGGGGTAGGGAGCTCACCTGGATGTCTCAGAGAATTACTCGGGAAAGGGGCCCAAAGAAGGTCGAAAGGCATTAAAGAGAGAGACAATGATCCATGGAGAGGGAAGGAAAAGGAGCGAAGGGAAGGAAGGGAGGGAGGAGGGGAGAGGAGGAAGGGAGGAGGGAAGAAAGGGAGAAGGGGAAGGGAGGAAGGGAGGAGGGAGAGAGGGAAGGAGGGAGGGAGGAGGGAGGAAGGGAGGAAGGGAGGAGGGAGGGATGAGAGGGAGAGAGGGAGAAAGAGGGAGGAAGGAGAGGGAGGGGAGGGAGAAGGGAAGAGGGAGGAGGGAGGCGGGAAGGGAGGGAGGAAACTAGGAAGAGAAGAACGGGAGGGAGGGAGGGAGGAAGAGGAGGAGGGAGGAGAGAAGGAACGAAGAATGAAGGGAGGAATGGAAGGAAGGAGGAGGAAGAGGAGGAGGAGGGAGAAAGGAGGAGAGAAGGAGGGAGGGAAGGGGAAGGGGAGAGCAGCAAGGTAAGGAGGGAGGAGGGAGGGAGGGAAGGAAGGAGGAAGAGAGAAAGGGAGGGAGAAGGAACGAATGATGAAGGAGGAATGGAAGGAAGGAGGGAAGAAGGGAGAGAGGGAGAGAGGAGAAAGGGAACGAAGGACGAAGAGAGGACTGGAAGGAAGGAGGGAAGAAGGGAGAGAGGGAGAGAGAGAGGAAGGGAGGGTGAAAGCCTAAGGGAGACTAGAGGGGAGGAGGGAGTGGGGGAGTTGCCAATTAGGAGGAGGGGCTAGTTTGAAGGGAAGGAGAGGGGAAAAAACTGCCAAAGGGGAGACGTAAAGATTGAGGAAGAATGAGACAATGCAAAATGTAAAAGAAGATGAAAAACTCGTTAAATAAGACCGAATGAAAATAAAGTAAATAAAAGACACAATGAGGAGAGAGGGATATAATGAAAATAATAATAATGAAAATAATAATAATATAATAATTACAATAATAATGATGATAATAATAACAACATCAATAACAATAATAATAATGATGATGATGGTGATGATAACAATGACAATGATAATAATAATAAAGATAATTCTAATAATACTCTTAATGATAATGATCACAATAGTACTTTTAACCATAATGGTAATAATGATAGTAACAGCAACAATAATAATAACAATTATAATAATAATAATATCGATATTAACAAGAACAACAACAATGATAATAACAATGACGATGATGATAATAATAATAATAACAAAATTTGTAAAAACCTGAATTAATCATGCTTGCTAGAGACTATTATTTTTATCTATAAAGAAAAGAAAAACAAGATTTCTGCGAAAAAGTCCAGACATTTTTTTTTCTTTTTTTTTGCTACTCATTTATAATACTCAGGTTCTTATCTTTTAAACCGAGCACATGTATGCAATGACAACAATACCGACGATAACGATAACAACAGACAGATCAGCAATAAAACCATCAAACGAGAACACATAATAACCTCCACAAAAATCAAAAACAAAGAAAAATCACCTTGAACTTATGTAGGAGACCGTATCTGTTGAGAAGCTCGTACGCCAGGCAGCGCAGCGGGGTGTTGTTGCTCGCCTCCTGCAGTTTCCAAACGTTGAAGGTCCAGTCGTCCACACTCTGGAAGAGGGGTCATACGTCATTTTTTTTCGTTCCAAGCAAAGGGCGATGGGGTCTCTATATGTTGTTCCTGCCCTTTCACTAATTTATTGCTATATTCTCTGTCTGTCTGTCTTTCTCTTTCTTGTTTTCATTACCCTTTCACTAAAACTTATTACTACATTCTCTGTCTGTCTGTCTATCTGTCTTTCTCTTTGTTTTCATTACCCTCTCACTAACTTATTACGTCTATATCTGTCTTTCTCTTTCTCTCTTCTCATTACCCTTTCAATAACTTATCACTACATTCTGTGTCTGTCTGTCTATCTGTCTTTCTCTTTCTTGTTTTCATTACCCTTTCACCAACTTATTACTGCACTCTCTGTCTGTCTCTGTGTCTTTCTATTTCTTTCTTCTCATTACCCTTTCAATAACTTATTACTATATTCTCTGTCTGTTTGTCTATCTGTCTGTCTTTCTCTTTCTCTCTTGTTCTCACTACCCTTTCACCAACTTATTACTACATTCTCTGTCTGTCTCTATATCCGTCTTTCTCTTTTCTCTCTTTCTCATTACCCTTTCACCAACTTATTACTACATTCTCTGTCTGTCTGTATATCTATTTTTCTCTTTCTCTCTTCTCATTCCCCTTTCACCAACTTATTACTACATTCTCTGTATATCTTTCACTTCCTCTCTTGTTCTCATTCACACGTGTTTAAACATTCAAAGTAATACACTGACCAATATATCACGTGTGCCTCGCCATAAGCATGGAGTCACAACAGATAAACTTTTTTTTATCCTCTCCCACGTGTAAGTGACGAAGCAAACACAGCAAAAAGGGATAAAGAAAGCTAAAAATAGCGGAAAGGTCGTCCTCTTCTCTTCTTGTCAAGCACATACCTTCTCTCCTGCTCTACGTCCTCTAATAAAATGGATTTGGCGATCTGCTTGAAATGCTTTTCGACTTCGAAGAATTAAGGTAATCGTTTAAAAGCTTATGTCAGAACCAGACGTCACACACGAAAAAACAAAATCGAAAAGATTTTTGTTCATGTCTGTCTATATATGTTTGTGTTGTGCTTTGACACAGCACACAGACACACACAGACACACACACACACACACAGAGGGAGAGGGGAGAAGAGATAGAGAGAAGGATAGAGAGGAAAGAGAGAAAAGAAAGAATAGAAAGGGAGGGAAAGAGAGAAGAACGAAAGACAGACAGAGAGAAGAGACAGAGAAGAGATACGTATACCACACCTATAACTACACAGCCTTGTCATCCTCTGTTGGGGTCCCTCGCCCTGACCACTACTTCTAGTCAACCTCTTCCTCTACCTCGTGATAAAGCACTAATGAGGGCAAAGTAGAAGCAAGGGAATAGTGATGAGAAGCCTCTTGATGCTCGCTTTAGATGCATGGCAGTAAACACGCGTTTCCGTACATACAAATACAAAGATGTGCACACACGCGAAGACAGAGATAAAGACACATGCACATGCACACTCACACATACACACACGTTTTTTTTTTTCTTTTTATAATGACACACATGCTCTCTCTCTCTTCTCTCACACACACACACACACTCTGTCTCACTTCTCTCCCCCTCTCTATCTCTCTCTCACACATACACACTAGCAGCTAGCTAGCTCTCTCTCTCTCTCTCTCTTCTCTCTCTCTCTCTCTCTCTCTCTCTCTCTCTCTCTTCCTCTCTCTCTCTCTCTCACACACACACACCACACACTATAAAAAAAGAAAAAACCATCTCAATCTAGATAAGAATTTCTCTTTTCTGAGAACACTGCGAGAAGAAAAGGCCAACACTGTAGCCAATAACCAAGTGACGCGCAAATCCTCGCTGACTGAGCTAGATATTTTGCGATGTATTTATACCCAACTTTCACTCACTGGCCAGCTGTTGACTTGAAATGGAAGGGACGAGAAAGAAGAGGGAAAGAGAGATAGAGAGAGGGGGGGGGGGGGGAGAGGGAGGGAGAGGGAGAGGGAGAGGGAGGAGAGGAGAGGGAGAGGGAGAGGGGAGAGGGAGAGAGGGAGAGAGGGAGAGAGGGAGAGAGAGAAGAGAGAGAGAGAGAGAGAGAGAGAGAGAGAGAGAAGAAGAAAAGAGAGAGAGAGAGAGAGAAGAGAGAGAGAGAAAGAAAGAAAAGAAGAGAGAGAGAGAAGAAGAAAAAGAAGAAATAGAGAGAGAGAGAGTGAGAGAAAGAAAAAGAAAGAGAGAGAGAGATGAAAGAGATAAAAATAAAAAGTAATAAGAAACGGCATCTCTCTGTCTATTCACCCAATCACTCTCTCTCCTATCTCTGTAAATCAATACATCCCCACAGACAGGCAGACCAAGAACACCCCTCCCCCCCACCCCCCCCAAAAAAAGTAAAAAAAAAAAATGTAAAAAAAAAAAAAAAGTGAATGTGTGTGTGTGTGTGTGTGTGTGTGTGTGTGTTGTGTGTGGTGTGTGTGTGTGTGTGTGTGTGTTGTGTGTGTGTGTGTGTGTGTGAGTGAGTGAGTGAGTGAGTGAGTGAGTGAGTGAGTGAGTGTGAGTGCATGCGTGCTTGTGCGTGCGTGTGCGTGTGTGTGTGCAAGCCTCTTCCAGCCAGCGGGGTCCGAAGACGCTCTTTATACCTTGAGGATCTCGGTGACTTCAGGAGGCAGCTGAAGGAAGGTGGCAGAGGAGAGCCGCCGGTAGATCCTTTCCACGAAGATGCCGGCCCGGATGCGTTGGCTACTGACCTGCAGGAGGAAGGAGGGCGGAGGAGGAGGAGAGAAGGGGAGGAGAGGAAGAGAGGAGGAAAGGAGGAGGAGGGAGGGGAGGAGAGGGGAGGAGGAAGAGAGGGAAGAGGAGGAGGAGGAGGATGGGGGAGAGGAGGAGGAGGATGGAGGAGGAGGAGGAGGAGGAGGAGAGAGGAGGAGGAGGAGGAGGAGGAGGAGGAGAGGATGGGAGGAAGAGGGGGAGAAGGAGGATGGGGGAGGAAGAGGAGGAGGAGGGGAGGAGGGAGGGGGGATGGAAGGAGGAAGAGGAGGAAGAAACGGGAGGTGATAGACGAAGAGGGAGAGAGGGAATGGTGGAGAAGAAGAGAGAAGAGGAGGGGAAGATTGGTGGAGAAGAAGAAAGGAGGAGGAAAGGGAGGAAGTGGGTGGAAGAAAGAAGAGGTAAGAGGTAGTGTGGAGAAGAGAGAGAGAGGGAGGGTTAGTGTTGTAGAAGAAGAGGAGAGAGGAGAGGTGGGTGAAGAAGAAGAGGATACGGTGGTGAAGAGAGAGGGAGAGAGAGGAGAGAGGTAGGAGGAAGTAAGATCGTGACAGTAGGAGCATATAGAAAAGAAAAGAGAAAGAGGAATAGAAAAACCGACGAAAAAATCGGTAGGGTAAGGAAGGAGGGACAGAGAGGGGGAGGAGAGGAAACAAAAAAACAAAAGTGAATCACAGCTCAGCTTTTATTAGGCCCACGTACGTCTAGTCTTTCATAAGGGCCGCCGGGATGCCCCTAAATTACAATTTAGGGGCGCGAACTCCTCCCGGCTTGATGCTCTCTACAGTTTATTGGGAGCTGGCTGAAGGCCGCTGAATATGCTTCAAGTGGCTCTTGTTTATGTTTTTTTTTTACGAAATGGAGAGTAAGAAAAACAATTATTTTCATAATGGCATGTATTGCTTCAAACCGTATTGCATATATACAGTAATTTGTTTAATGCTTAAAGTCTCAGCTGTTTGCAAGAAGTCAAACAAGATGGCATGGTTTTCTAGCCATATTTCACATCAGTTTATATGAATAAAGAGCGGGAAAACATGCACTTAAAAATCTAAGATAATACAAGGAAATAATTGCTAAGATATCCTTTGATTTTGACCTTATGGCCCCTAAGGTTACTTGAGAGCATAATAAACAAGACAGGATTTACTCTTGTCCTTACTTCACCTAAATATATACAGGTAAACAATAAACAAGACCTGCCTATGCACTAATACCACCTAAGTTCGCATAAACAAGACCTACTTATGCACTAATACCACCCTTAATTCGCATTATTCGCTATAAACAAGACCTACTTATGCACTAATACCACCTAAATCCACATGACTAAACAATAAACAAGATGGGATTTATTTCTGTCCTTATAAGTTAACTGAATTTACAAAATTAGACGGGGTTAAAAAAAAAAAAAAAAAAAAAAAAAAAAAAAAACAGCATACACATTTACTCCTATTCCATCGAGGTTCACGAGGGCGAACAGTGAATATTAAAGAACTTCTGCCTTTTTTTTTCGACCGAAGTTAAAATGAATAGCCAATAAACACTATTGCACTTACACCTGATCCTATTCCAAAAGTTGGCCTTAAAACGTTCCAGCTCTTGAAAGCCGTAAGACTCTTGGAAACTCTTACCCCCTCGGGACTCTATTGGAAAACCTACCCCTCGGTGACTCTTGGAAAACCTACCCCTCGCGACTTCTGAAATGGAAACCTACCACTGCGGGACTCTTGAAAGGAAACCTACCACTCGGGACTCTTGAAAGGAAACCTACCACTCGGGACTCTTGAAAAGGAAACCTACCACTCGGGACTCTTGAAAGGAAACCTACCACTCGGGACTCTTGAAAGGAAACTACCACTCACTCTGAAAGAAACCTACACTCGGACTCTTGAAAGGAAAACCTACCACTCGGACTCTTAAAGACCACTCGGGACTCTTGAAAGGAAACCTACCACACTCGGACTCTTGAAAGAAAACCTACCACTCGGGACTCTTGAAAGGAACCTACCACTCGGGACTCTTGAAAGGAAACCTACCACTCGGGACTCTTGGAAGAAAACCTACCACTCACCTCTTGAAAGAAAACCTACCACTCGGGACTTGGAAGAAAACCTTACCACTCGGGAAAACCTACCACTGACTCTTGGGAAACCTTACCACTCGGGACTCTTGAAAGGAAACCTACCACTCGGGACTCTTGAAAGAAAACCTACCACTCGGGACTCTTGAAAAGAAACCTACCATCGGGACTCTTTGGAAAGACTCTTGACCACAACCTAACCACTCTCGGGACTCTTGAAAGAAAACCTACCACTCGGGACTCTTGAATGAAAACCTACCACTCGGGACTCTTGAAAGAAAACCTACCAACTCTACCCACACTCGGGACTCTTGGAAAGGAAAACCTACACACGGGACTCTTGGAAAAAGTAAAACCTACACCACTCGGGACTCTTGAAAAGAAAACCTACCACTCGGGACTCTTGAAAAACCTACCACTCGGACCTCTGAAAAAAAACCTACCACCTTGAACTCTTGAAAGAAAACCTACCACTCGGCCTCTTTTGAAAACCTACCACTCGGGACTCTTGAAAGACCACTCGGGACCTACCACTCGGGACTCTTGAAAAGAAAACCTACCCCTGACTCTTGAAAGAGACTCTACTTGAAAACCTACCACTCGGACTCTGAAAGAAAACCTACCACTCGGGACTCTTGAAAGAAAAACCTACCACTCGAAAGAAAACCTACCACTCGGGACTCTGAAAAACCTACCACTCGGAACTCTTGAAAGAAAACCTACCACTCGGGACTCTTGAAAAAAACCCTACCACTCGGGACTCTTGAAAGAAAACCTACCCCTACTCTTGAAAAACCTACCACTCGGACTCTTGAAAACCTACACTCGACTCTTGGAAAACCTACCACTCGGGACTCTTGAAAGGAACCTACCACTCGACTCTTAAAGAAACCTACCTCTCGGACTCTTGAAAGAAAAACCTACACTCGGGACTCTTGAAAGAAAACCTACCCCTCGGGACTCTTGAAAGAAAACCTACCACTCGGGACTCTTGAAAGAAAACCTACCCCTCGGGACTCTTGAAACCTACTCGACTCTGGAAACCTACCACTCGGACTCTTGGAAAACCTACCACTCGGGACTCTTGGAAACCTACCACTACTCTTGGAAACCTACCACTCGGACTCTTGGAAACCTACCACTCGGGACTCCTGGAAACCTACCACTCGGGACTCTTGGAAACCTACCACTCGGGACTCTAAAATTCTCTGAAACAAAATATTCTAAGGCAACCCTTGAAGCGCTACTGATGGTGCTAATAATGGCGGCGCCTCTTCTCTCGGAGACATGTCCTGAAGACCTAACAAGACTCCTTTGAAGATTCTAAAGTAGATACCTGAGAGATTTCCTCTTGAGTTCATCTATATAAGCTTCCCGAGTCACCTCAGGGAAGAAACGCCAACAAAAGGAAGAGGAGAAGAAGAAGAAGAAGAAAAAAGACACTGAAGGCTTTCCTGTAAGACCTCGATAGCCACTCCAGCCAAGTCTTTCCGGAAGACTAAATCCGACCTAATAAGTAAACAGAAACACGAAGGCAAAATTAGCTCGTCGGAACGAACGCCCTTTCCCTCTCGTCCGAATCCTTTACCTGAACCTCGGCTTCTCGTCCGAATCCTTTACCTGAACCTCGGCTTCTCGTCCGAATCCTTACCTGAACCTCGGCTTCTCGTCCGTCTTCCTGCGCGAGGTGGAGAGCTGTCGGGTGAAGGTCGAGGCGAGCCACTCCCGCACCTCCTGAGGGACGGCGTCGGGTTCCACCTCGGAGAGCTCGTCCTCCTCGTCGCCGACCTGCCTCCTGTGCGCGAAGGGACAACGGGAGGCGGTTAGTGAGGCGGAGGGCCTGCGCGGGGCCGGGAGGGTGGGTCGGAGGGGTGTAAGGTGGGGAGGAAGATGAGGGAGGGGGAGATTGGACGGGCCTGCCGTCACCGCATCTTTGGGTTATGTCTTCCTTTGCCTTTTTTGTCTTTGTGTGGCATCATTATATAAGGTTCCGAATTTAATTTTAACCACACACATACACACATAGGCCTACATATAAATATATGTCCATATGCGTGTATGCACATATACAGACACATGGAATTTTTAGGTAAACATCGAATGAATTTCCTGATACAACAAATTCACAAAATATAATTTGGCAGGACCTCTCGAACAATAAAGACAATTATAACCCAGAGAGGACTAAGCAGCATTGATGTCACTATGAGCGACCCCCGAGGGCACAGCTCACAAAATGACATCACTTTAGCTGAATGGGCGACTGACTCTGAAGTTCTTTTCGTAAATATGTATTTTTTTCTAGTTTCATTATTTTTGTATTTCATATTCATGAAGCTTTCACTTCTTTCTATGTTTCTTCTTAGTACTTATGGCTCATCGTTTGTAGAAAATAAACCATTTTGTTATATTCTTTTTTTCTTTTTTTTTGTATCACACAATAAATTCAACAAATAAACAATATAAACAGACAACAGGGTAAGTTTGCTAGTATCAAGCAAATTCCAAAACCGGGTGGTTTAATTTTTCTCTTTAGTAGATCTGTGTTAGTAAAGCTCTTTATTGAAGCTCCTCAATAAAAGCTTGGGAGTGTGAGGTCAGCCATGCAGCAGGAGGAAGCAGCGGCAGCAACAGCTTACGTCATGCACAGCCGGGCTTCTGCAACGTGTGTGGTCGTGGTGTTTCACCGCTCGCACACGCACACGCAAACACTCACGCACGCATGCACACACATACATATTCACTCACGCATGCACACAAACACAGACACATATTACCTCAAATAAGCACGTATACACACACACACACACACTTCCTCACGCACGCACACAGAAACACATGCACACACACACACTTCCTCACGCACGCACACAGAAACACACGCATTCTAACTCACTCACACGCGCAAGCACTCTCACACACACAACACAATATTTCCCTTTAATTCCTAAATCTTCGAAGTCATCTGCTTGAAACAACGTATCTCATAAATCTCGTCTTATAAGTCCTCAATTCAAACGAAGCCAAGACTCATAAATCTCTAATTGCTTTCTTCGCCACTCGAACAAGGTTAAGTAGAGAATGAAACCTTCCCGAGAGAGCCACTCATTTCGAGGAAAATAACGTGACATAATTCAGAAATGAGTGGTGGACAAGTAGCATGGGAAGGAAGGACTGAACCATACCTATGACTGTTTTCCATGTCGCATACTTATTTTCTTTATTTGTAAATATCTTGAATATACATTTCTAGCATATATATGAAAGATTTCTTAATTACTCCTTGAGAAAAAAAAATATATATTTTAGCATATATATGAGTTTACTTATTTACTCCTTGAGAAAAAAAAAAATACCCAGCAGAATACAAAATAACGAGCCGTCAGGAAAATAAACATCGAATTAAACAAACCCCCTTACAAATACATGCAGCTTCCCATCTAGTATTTATCAACATCTAGTATTTCTCACTCATTTCTATAAAAAAAAAAAAAAAACGAACCAAGACCCCCTTTTCGCCGCTTTCTACCCCCCCCCCTTCCCTTCCCTCTACACATCACCCACAGCGCTTCAGGTGTCCCCGACGATTCACATTTCGTCACTGATGTCGAGGACTTCATTTCACTTATTGGTCTGCAGGAGAGCAACGTCACGACCGCACAAGCGAGGATGATGTCCCCACTCCCCTCCACTTTTCCTCTTCATTCTCCCCTTCTTCATGTCATCAGCCTAAAAGCCTAAGGCTGAGTATCTTTTTTTTGTCCTTTTTTTTGTCACATACGCTTTTCTCTCGCATTGGGAGGGCGTATTCATCATCATCTTGAGCCTCGTGCTGTAGGTCCGCGGCTGCTCCCAATCACAAAGGCCAGCAGTAGTAAAGAGACTTTGCCCCTTTAGGAACACTAACTCTTTTATGAACAGGACATGTACCACTGCTACCCGCGTCGACTCCCCCCCCCCAACCCCCACCCCTGCACCCTCCCCCACTATACCCCTTTCGCCCTCTCCCTCTGCAATGGTGGAGGGCTGTAATTATTTTCTTTCTGTAGACTACAAAAGAGAGGGGAATTTAGAGAGAGAGGGAGAAAGGGAGAGAAATATATAAGCATACATACATACACATACACACACACACACACACACACACACACACACACACACACACACACACACACACACACACACATTATATATATATATATATATATATATATATATATATATATATATATATATATATATATATATATATATATGAGAGAGAGAGAAGAGAGAGAGAGAGAGAGAGAGAGAGAGAGAGAGAGAGAATAGTAAATAAAAATCACAGAACAGAATTTCCTTCTATTACAACATAAACACGAGGGTAATAAGCAGAGTAATTACCGATCATACTGCCTTTCTCATTTCATATTTAGCCAAGTAATTATCATCAAATTCATTTTTTTCTTCCAGCTTTTTTACGAAAATAATCATCGCTGGTTTCCATCCCAATAGCCCCTTTGAAATAAAGTCTCTGACAAAACTAATTAAAAGAAATTATACACAAAGCTAAAACCAAACAATAAGGGAACAAATCCCACCAAGAGCCGTAACTGATACTAATTGCAAGCGTTACAGTGCGACGGGAAAATAATTTTCTATTCGCTTCGCATTGATGTAGAGGTCCGCGTGCAACCAGCCATTTTTATGGGAAAACATGAATAGAAGCTTTGCCAATAGGGTTCAATGATCTCTTTATTGATGGCGCACTTAACCAGAATTGGGAGCGATGTGCGGTTGACTGACTGTCAAATAAACCGGGTCGAAATGTAATATTTTGTCGAGGTGTCAAATGCGGCATGGGTTTGTGGCACCGATTTTTCGTGCGGGAGTCAAAAAGCGCGTCGTTTTCGTAACATATCACGTTATCAGAGGTAGTTATGGATACACACAGTGACATATTTCTTAGTCTTAAGCTTGCCGAGACACGCCATTACCTTCTCGGGGGCAAGAAAAGTACATACCGGTTCCCATCTCACGTACGCGAAGACGCACACACATGCAACGTATACACAGCCGCACACGAAAGCGCATACACCCCGTAAACGCTGAGCAGTTTGAATGCCATACACAAGACCCACATCACCATGCAATTCTCTTCGAAATTTCAATCGTAAAAAAAAAGAGGCAAATTCACAAGCAAACGCGCACAAACAGCAAAGAAATCAAAAACACTAACGGAAAGCGTGTTTCACAGTTCACGCAAATCATACTTCTCCTTAGAACCTTCTGGATTCTCATCGGCTGCAGATTTGGCCTTCTCCATCATGGCGCGTGTGCTTCGGTCTCCGCGGCTTCCAAAAATCACAAGTGCTTTCCGAATTCTTCAGCGTCAGACGGAACAAAGAGCTATTTACGGCCACGTTAATTATACCCCGATATCCTCTCTCGTTCTAATGACAGGGAAGTCGAGCACTGATAGCCGAGGCAGACTCCGATTGATTGCTATTGCACGGATCAGCTGATGGTTTAAAAGTCTATAAGCAGATTCGCTGCACATAACGAGCACTGGCGGTTGGCAGCTAACAAGGCCATTGGACCAAGCACTTTTACAAACAATTCGAACTGTGGCAGAACTGGTTTAAAAGATAAATGAGTTATTTCATGATGGTCACTTCCGGAGGCTGTAGCATTTTCCTTGTAAAGTTTAATGATACATGAAATCGACAACAGCTGGAGCTTATGAAATACTAAATGTTATGGGGAAAAAATCAGATCAGTCAGCTTATCGAACAACTGTGCTAATTGGGCATCCAATAATTGCCATAATCATCATCATTATCATCACAATTCTTCCAGTCAAGCCAATATAATATCGAACTCAGGTTAAACCCACGACACATGGATGAAAGTCTAGTCAGAATCGAAGTCTAAGATGAATATTCAGTACTACAATCGACAATTTTGCTTTCGCTAAACAAGACGCACTTCCACTGGTGATCTTAGACAGACGCTCGTGCATGGAGACAGGCAGACGCGCATTCACAGACTTGACAGACATGTACATAGACACACAGACAGACAAGAACAACGAACATGACGTGTAAACAAAAACATATAGGAAAGCATGCAGGGACATTGACGAATTCACGTACACGGACACAAATACTCACACACACACAAACGCGCTTACGTGAACAGACAGACGAGCATGCAGGAACAAACGTCGACGCGGAAACACAGGCTTGATAGACAAACAGACAGACGAACACATACAAAATGGCGCGCACACACAACCACACTCAACGGACGCAAGAACTGACAAACACAAAGAAACCCGTATAAAACACAGAAAGAGGAAACATGCAGAGAAACAGACATACGAGCATACACAGACATGACAGACGGACCTACACATAACACAAACCACAGAATCAGACCCGACAATACTTCCAAAGGGCAAGACCGAAATATATCAGACACCTACGTCTCCCTAACCCCATGTATCAGTGATATCTGGCTCTCCACGATCGCTCCCTGCGTTCGGACAGTGCCAGATACCCAAGACTGACTTCGTTCTTAAAGAAATGACCGCGAAAAGAAGCGAGGAAAGGTAATATGGACCAAAAACCGACGCCTCAAAAGGAGAGCCGTGATGCGCAATTCCCCGGGTTTGTCAAGTCGTTTTATTGATTTTCGCGAAAGAGAAATTGTAGGGGAAGTAACGGCGTAGCAGGGAGGGACGGAGAGCACAGGGGATCGTACCCCCCCCCCCCCACCCTTAAGATTTATGACTCGTTTGCTTGAAATTTATTGTTTGGACAGTTCACCTATGATTTATACACGACGTTAATAAAACAGAGGTAAATAATTCAGGCATGCGAAGCGAACAGAGACGCCGCAGAGCTTTTTTTGACCTTTCTTTTGTTTTCCAAGTGGCAGGGGAGGGGAGGGGAGGGGAGGGGCACCCACGTCTCACTCCTCCTTTCTCCTTCCTATCCACACTCTCTGTTCACGATGACACGGTCGTAAAAAAAACTACCAAGTGACGAGCCATACAGGTATATATAGCTTGGGACTGAAGACTCG
>NW_020872788.1:885636-898136 GCF_003789085.1 Penaeus vannamei | reverse complement strand
TAGTTATTGCATATTCATTCCCTACAAAGAATAAAATGAAGAAAAAAAAAAAACTTTAATCCCCCACATTCGTTTCCGTCAACATCCGCAGAAAATGACATGACACGAGTCGCATGACAAGAAGGAGGAGGAGGAGGTTGAAGAAGGAGAAGAAGAAGGAAAGAAGGGAGGAGGGGAAGAAGGAGAAGAAGAAGGAGAAGAAGAGGACAAGAGGAGGAGGTTGAAGAAGGAAGAAGAAGGACAAGAAGGAGGAGGTGGAAGAAGGTTAGAAGAAGAAGGAGGAGGTGGAAGAAGGAGAAGAAGGACAAGAAGGAGTTGGAAGAAGAAGAAGGACGAGAAGGAGGAGGTGGAATGATAATAATAATAAGGACAAGAAGGATAGGGAAGGAAAAAGAAGAAGGAGAATTGAAAAGCTGGTGAGGGAGGGATTGAAGGGATGAGGAGGGGGAGGAAGAGGAAGAAAAGAAGGGATGAGAAGGAGAGGATGAAGGGGATGAGGAAGACGGGAGGAAAGGAAGAAGAGAAGGGATGGAGGGATAGGATGAAGGAGGATGTGGGGAGAAGGGGAGGAAAGGAAGACAAAAAGGATGAGAGGGATAGAATGAAGGAGGATGAGGAAGAGGGGAGGAAGAGGAAGAAAAGAAAGGATGAGAAGGAGAGGATGAAGGGAATGTGGGAGAAGGGGAGGGAAAGGAAGAAAAGAAAGGATGAGAGGGAGAGGATGAAGGGGGTGAGGAAGAGGGGAGGAAGAGAAAAGAAAGAAGGGATGAGAAGGAGAGGATAAAGGAGGATGAGGAAGACGGGGAGGAAGAGGAAGAAGAGAAGGGAAGAGGAGGAGGGATGAAGGAGAATGTGGGAGAAGGGGAGGGAAAGGAAAAAGAAAGGAAGAGAGGGATAGGATGAAGGAGGATGTGGAAAAGGGGAGGGAAAGGAAGAAAAGAAAGGATGAGAAGAGAGAATGAAGGGGTTGAGGAAGAGGGGGAGAAAAGGAAGAAAAGAAGGGATGAAGAAGGAAGAAGATGAAGGGTGAGGAAGACGGAGAGAAAAGAAGGGATGAGAGGGAGAGGATAAAGGAGAATGTGGGAGAAGGGGAGGGAAGGAAGAAGAGAAGCGAGGGATGAGGAGTAGAAGGGGGGGGGGGGGGGGTAAGGCGAAGCGAGTGCTAATCCCGGACTGCGGCGCAGAGCCACATCCTTGGTACATCCCGCCGCAGTCAGTCTGGTACAGAGTCTCCTCTCTCTCTCTCTCTCTCTCTCTCTCTCTCTCTCTCTCTCTCTCTCTCTTCTCTCTCTCTCTCTCTTCTCCTCTCTCTCTCTCTCTCTCTCTTTTCTCTCTCTCTCTCTCTCTCTCTCTTCGTCTCTGTATGACTGTTCTTCTCTGTCTCTCTCTCCGTGTCTTCTCTCTCTCTCTCTCTCTCTCTCTCTCTCTCTCTCTTTCCTCTCTCTCTCTTTCTCTCTGACTGTTCTTTCTCTCTCTCTTCTCCGTCACTGTCTGTCTGTCAGCCTCTCTCTCTCTCTCTCTCTCTCTCTCTCTCTCTCTCTCTCTCTCTCTCTCTCTCTCTCTCTCTCTCTCTCTCTCTCTCTCTCTTCTCTCTCTCTCTCTCTCTCTCGTTTCTTTCTGCTTGTCTCTCTGGGAATGGTCAATATTGAGAAAAGGAAGAGAAGTAGGAGGAGTAGGAGGAATAGGAGGAAGAAAAGAAGGAAAAGGGGCAGGAGGAGGAAAGGGAAGAAGAGAAAGGGTACAAGTTAGATGAGAAAGCAACTGAAAAGGGGGTTTCCAAGAATGAAAATGAAAATTGACCGAAAAAACAGGAATCAAACCCACGTGCCAATACCCTCATAATACCATAACTCATAACTCATAACCACATAAGTCGCTCGCTGGATTAAACTCTAATAAAAAAAATTAAATCGTAATGTGTGCACCGAAAAACCTCCATCCTTTAAAAAAAAATTGACATGGAAAAAATATACTAAGAGTTACATACTAATATCACACCTAACACAGTAAAAAAAAAAAAATCTATTAAACAGAATGAAAGAATATCATCTTATTCTACTCAAAAAAAATTTCTCACCCTGAAAAAAAAAATCAGAAAAAAGTGAAAAATACTCACCGTATATAGACATAGAAATTCCCTTTATTTCAATTACACGATAAATTAATGAAAGATAATTATAAGGATTTACAAAGAGAGAGAAACATATGCAACAAACCATGCAGATCAAATGTGCACAATTTTTACTCGTGAACAAAAAAAAAAAAAAAAAAAAAAAAAAAAAATGGGGAAAAGCAAAAAAAAAGTCATTTCAAGTTAAAAGAAGTAGTGGAAGGAAGACGTGAAAAGACGTATACATAGGACCAGCATAAGGCGAGGGAATGTGTCATTTTTTATAATCATATATTACATTTTTTTTTCATTAACAATGTCCTTTAATGTCATCTTATGGTTCGTAAAACAGATGTTATTGGAAGTGATGGTTAGAGAAGTGGGGCAATCTGTTTTTTTTTTTTTTCTTTTTTCTTTTCTTTCTTTCTTTTTTTTTTTCTTTTTCTTTCTTTCTTTCTTTTTTTTTGACTGATGAAGATAATTCTGGTGATAATGGTGCTGGTGATGATGGTGTGATGATGATGATAATGATTACGGTAATTATAACTAATTTTAAAAACTAATAACAATCATCATCGTTATTATTTTTAATATCAATATCATTATTACACTCATTGTTATGGCAATAATAATGACATCAATAATACTGGTAAAATTAAGGAAAATAATGACACAATTATGAAAATTATAATAATGACAATAACAATATTAGGAAAAACAATCAAATTGAATAATAACAACTGAATAATAATTAAATGCAAATAGATAGATGGCGGTAAATTAATACTGATACAATGATACTGAAACAGATAATGATAATGATAATGAGGATATGATAGCAATGGTAATAATAGTATCCATGATGATGATAAAGATAATAGTAGTTGTATTAATAATAATAATAATAATAATAATAATAATAATAACAATAACAACAACAACAACAATAATAATAATAACAACGACAACAATAAGTAACAACTTATGAACCTGATAATAACAGTAATACCTCTTCGCTCTACACTTTTTTTTTCATTTTTTCTGTACCGTCTTCCACTTCCTCCAAAATAGAGCTGCGATTCGCACATTTTTTCCCTCAAGATATAAACATAATCATTTAATTTTCCGCTCGTTAACTGCAAAAACCTTACGACTTCTCCAGCGCCATAACCAGCCTGCCTGCAGCGTTGGTGCGTGAGAAACATTTTATTGCAGTCCTAAGTTATATTGCAGCTTGCAATCACGCACTGCCATAAGCACTAACCGGTTTCTCGTTCATTTTTTCTCGTTTTTTTTTTTTTTTTGGCTCATTTCGTTATCATTTTTGTTGTTGTTCCTTTTCGCTTCATTAAATAAATCAATTTCTGGTTTCTCGTGATAGTAATATATAACAATACATATCTGATATTTAAGTAATATGTAACAATACTCGTATATCTATTTTTTGTTGTTGTTTCCTTCTGCTTAATCAAATTGATTAATTTCTGTTTTCTGGGGATATTAATATATAACAATACATATTTGATATTTCAACATCATAATTGAAATTCATTTGACGACCAATCACTAACTACAAGATCGGAAGTGACACATACACTTATCTTTAGAGTGTAAACACCTTTTGGGTGAATATAAAATTTTGACAAAGTATCGTCAAATCTAATCTAGTAAAAATTAACTATTTATAAACAGTGGACTATTAGGAAAATTTTAATTGGGCGAGTCACCCCCAAAAATGCCGTCTATATATTTTTTTCAAGTAATAAAAAAAAATTGAACAACGTGGACTGCACATTCTAAAATAAAAATAAAATCAAAAACACTATTTTAAATAGATCATACAATACACAAACAAAAAAATTGTTCCTTCATCTCAGTAGCTGCTCTAAAGAAAACGGGAAAAAAACAAAATTAAACACACACACACACACACAAACAGACAGACACACACACGTAGAAAACGTAACCACAACAACCCGGTTATAAGGAACGTGCGACCAGAGAAGTGTTTACTATAGCAGCTTAGGTCTTCCAGCAGCTCTCCGGCTAAGAGTGTGAGTGGGAAGGGGGGAGAAAAAACACTCTGATATCATACTTACTGGGCGAGCGTGGGTTAGTCAGAACTACCATCCAAAATGTAAATAAGAGATTGAGGACTAAAGAGAAAAAAAAAAGATAAAAAAAAGGGGCTAAGGGAGATTTGGTTAACTCCAAAAGTACCGTTTTGTTAGATGTTCAAGCTCTGATTAGTTGTTTTTTTTTTTGTTGGGGGGGAGGGGAAGGGGGGGAGGGGAAGGGTTGGGAGGGGGGAGGGGGAGGAGAGGGAAGGGGAACTGGGAGAAGGAATAGAATGAATTATTGATAAAAAGGAATGGTGACGATGGTATTCACATGATAAAACTATAATAATAATAATAAAAATAATAATTATGATGATGGCGATAACAATAACAATAATAATAATAATAATAATTGATATATATATTTATTTATTTAATGAAAATTCTAGTGCGGTCAACCAGTACCGGGAGGGGGGTGGGGGGGTAGCTAAGAGGTTAAATCATAATAAACATAGTAATTAATCCATCATAATCTGCTAATACTGTTGTTGCTTTTGACGTGCGTTAGGGTGGGGGTCCAGTTCGATAAATTTGATAAATAAATAAATGAATGAATAAATGAACAAGTAAATAAAAAACCCTAACCACTATGGGGAAAAAATAAACCCAAAATCGTTTAGTTTCCCCCTCCGAAAAAAAAAAAATGGAAACGAGAATGGGAAACTGGGCGTGGCTAAAGATTGGGTGGGTGGAGCCAAAAGGGGTGAGAGGGTGGGTGGGTGTGGCCAAAGGGTGAATGAGTGGGTGGGGCCAAATGGGTGCGTGGGTGGGGGCCAAAGGGGTGAATGAGTAGGTGGGGCCAAAGGGTGAATGAGTGGGTGGGGCCAAAGGGGTGAATGAGTGGGTGGGGCAAAGGGGTGAATGAGTGGGTGGGGCCAAAATGAGTGGGTGGGGCCAAGGGGTGATGAGTAGGTGGGGCCAAAGGGTGAATGAGTGGGTGGGGCCAAAGGGGTGAATGAGTGGGTGGGGCCAAAGGGTGAATGAGTGGGTGGGACCAAAGGGGTGAGTGGGTAGGTGGGACCAAAGGTGAATGAGTAGGTGGGGGGTGAATGAGTGGGTGGGAAAGGGTGAATGAGTGGTGGGTCATGAGTGGGTGGGGGGTGAATGAGTGGGTGGGGCCAAAGGGGTGAATGAGTGGGTGGGCCAAAGGGTGAATGAGTGGGTGGGCCAAAGGGGTGATGAGTGGGTGGGGCCAATGAGTGGGTGGGGCAAAGGGGTGAATGAGTGGGTGGGGCCAAAGGGTGAATGAGTGGGTGGGGCCAATGAGTGGGTGGGGCCAATGACGGTGGGTGAATGAATGGGTGGGCCAGGGCCCAAAGGGGTGAATGAGTGGGTGGGGCCAAAGGGTGAATGAGTGGGTGGGGCCAAAGGGGTGGGTGGGGGTCCAAAGGGGTGAGTGGTGGTTAGGGCAGGTGGGTGGGGCAAAGGGGTGGGTGGGCCAAAGGGGTGGGCGGCGGGTGGGTTTGGGGGTGGAAGTAGTAACTGTAGTAATTAACGAGTAACCTTGAGGATTTGTCGTTCGATGTGACTCTCCTAGACTTCCTGCTTGGAGGCTCAAGACTGATGGTTATAGCCCGATCCTGCTGCTCCTCACACCTGCTGAGAGAGAGGAGGCAAGGGTGGTGAAAGAGAAAAGGGAGAGAGAGAGAGAAGAGAGAGAGAGAGAGAGAGAGAGAGAGAGAGAGAGAGAGAGAGAGAGAGAGAGAGAGAGAGAGAGAGAGAGTATGTACTTATATATATACATATATATATATATATATATATATATATATATATATATATATATATATATATATATACATATAAATTCATATATATATATATATACACACTTATATAATATACTTATGTACATATATATATATATATATATATATATATATTATATATATATATATATATATATGGATAGCTAGTAGCTAGCTAGCTAGCTAGCTAGCTAGATAAATAGACCAGAATAGACCAGAAGAGAAACAAGAGAAGAAATGTAAAGAGGCAGAAAAAAAACACAAAAAATAAAACATGGAACAAAGATACCAAATCTACTCTGAGAAAGACGACTTGGAGGCACGCTGAAGCTCTGGCCAGTGAGGAATAAGATGCAGCAGCCTTGCACTGAACGATCATAAGGGAAAATCATTGCAAGATGTACGTAAAGGGGGGCATACTGAGAGATAAATAACTAGTGCAGTGTACAAGGGCAATGGAGTTAAAAAGAAAGGATGGTCTTTAGATGAACTATTTAAAGTGAGAAGGGGATGCTTTTAAATCGACGAGTCTGATGCCAAAGACTGATTTAGACGAGTAATAAGACACGAGGAGGAAGAGGCCATTTACAGTGTTCTTTTAAGGCACCGGATTTGACCCCTGGCGTTCCGAGGACGAGTGCAGGTCTCGGTGCCCTTAAAGGAAGGTCATGTATCATATATTTAAAGAAGAGGAATATAATGTATATGTGGATTTATATTGCTTCTCAAAAGCGTGCAAAGGATGCAATAGAAATGAATAACTTACCCTCAGATACACCCCTGCAATAGGGAGGGGAAGGGGGGGGGAGGGATACTAAAAACATATTTTCTTTCTCTCTTTCTCTAGAGTTTTGGGGAAAAAAATAGGAATCATAATCTACCAGAATATCTAAAATAGAAGACACGGAATGAGAGATCAAACGAAGGGAGTCTGATCTTGCAAATGCATCTTTAAGTGCAATACCAATCAAATCTCCGTGTTTGGACAGGCTCAACAGACCCTCTCAAGCCTGCACGGTGCCATCCACGTCCTCGCTGTCTGAATAAGGTTTTTTTTTCTTTTTCTTTTATTTTTTCTTTCCGTTTCGCGTCTTTAACCGCGTTTGTTTGGTTCAATAGGAACATTGCAAGCGCCGATTATTCTACATGAATTTAAGGTCGAATTCGAACAGCTCCAGGCAAGATGACTGTCGAATATAAAATGCTTGATAATTATTCTGCGTGTGAGATCCCGAATTTAAGGTCGAATTCGATCAGCTCCAGGCAAGATGACTGTCGAATCACTTGATAATTATTCTGCGTGTGAGATCCCGAATTTGAGGTCGAATTTGAACAGCTCCAGGCAAGATGACTGTCGAATCACTTGATAATTATTCTGCGTGTGAGATCCCGAATTTGAGGTCGAATTCGAACAGCTCCAGGCAAGGTGACTGTCGAATCACTTGATAATTATTCTGCGTGTGAGATCCCGAATTTGAGGTCGAATTCGAACAGCTCCAGGCAAGATGACTGTCGAATCACTTGATAATTATTCTGCGTGTGAGATCCCGAATTTGAGGTCGAATTCGATCAGCTCCAGGCAAGATGACTGTCGAATCACTTGATAATTATTCTGCGTGTGAGATCCCGAATTTGAGGTCGAATTCGACAGCTCCAGGCAAGATGACTGTCGAATCACTTGATAATTATTCTGCGTGTGAGATCCCGAATTTGAGGTCGAATTCGAACAGCTCCAGGCAAGGTGACTGTCGAATCACTTGATAATTATTCTGCGTGTGAGATCCGAATTTGAGGTCGAATTCGATCAGCTCCAGGCAAGATGACTGTCGAATCACTTGATAATTATTCTGCGTGTGAGATCCCGAATTTGAGGTCGAATTCGAACAGCTCCAGGAAAGATGACTGTCGAATCACTTGATAATTATTTCTGCGTGTGAGATCCCGAATTTGAGGTCGAATTCGACAGCTCCAGGCAAGATGACTGTCGAATCACTTGATAATTATTCTGCGTGTGAGATCCGAATTTGAGGTCGAATTCGAACAGCTCCAGACAAGATGACTGTCGAATCACTTGATAATTATTCTGCGTGTGAGATCCCGAATTTGAGGTCGAATTCGAACAGCTCCAGGCAAGATGACTGTCGAATCACTTGATAATTATTCTGCGTGTGAGATCCCGAATTTGAGGTCGAATTCGACAGCTCCAGGCAAGATGACTGTCGAATCACTTGATAATTATTCTGCGTGTGAGATCCCGAATTTGAGGTCGAATTCGAACAGCTCCAGGCAGATGACTGTCGAATCACTTGATAATTATTCTGCGTGTGAGATCCCGAATTTGAGGTCGATTCGATCAGCTCCAGGCAAGATGACTGTCGAATCACTTGATAATTATTCTGAGTGTGAGATCCCGAATTTGAGGTCGAATTCGAACAGCTCCAGGCAAGATGACTGTCGAATCACTTGATAATTATTCTGAGTGTGAGATCCCGAATTTGAGGTCGAATTCGAACAGCTCCAGGCAAGATGACTGTCGAATCACTTGATAATTATTCTGAGTGTGAGATCCCGAATTTGAGGTCGAATTCGATCAGCTCCAGCAAGATGACTGTCGAACACTTGATAATTATTCTGCGTGTGAGATCCCGAATTTAAGGTCGATTCGAACAGCTCCAGACAAGATGACTGTCGAATCACTTGATAATTATTCTGAGTGTGAGATCCGAATTTAAGGTCGAATTCGAACAGCTCCAAGATGACTGTCGAATCACTTGATAATTATTCTGCGTGTGAGATCCGAATTTGAGGTCGAATTCGATCAGCTCCAGGCAAGATGACTGTCGAATCACTTGATAATTATTCTGCGTGTGAGATCCCGAATTTGAGGTCGAATTCGAACAGCTCCAGGCAAGATGACTGTCGAATCACTTGATAATTATTCTGCGTGTGAGATCCCGAATTTGAGGTCGAATTCGAACAGCTCCAGGCAAGATGACTGTCGAATCACTTGATAATTATTCTGCGTGTGAGATCCCGAATTTGAGGTCGAATTCGACAGCTCCAGGCAAGATGACTGTCGAATCACTTGATAATTATTCTGCGTGTGAGATCCCGAATTTGAGGTCGGATTCGATCAGCTCCAGCAAGATGACTGTCGAATCACTTGATAATTATTCTGCGTGTGAGATCCGAATTTGAGGTCGAATTCGAACAGCTCCAGACAAGATGACTGTCGAATCACTTGATTATTCTGCGTGTGAGATCCCGAATTTGAGGTCGATTCGAACAGCTCCAGCAAGATGACTGTCGAATCACTTGATAATTATTCTGCGTGTGAGATCCCGAATTTGAGGTCGAATTCGAACAGCTCCAAAGATGACTGTCGAATCACTTGATAATTATTCTGAGTGTGAGATCCCGAATTTGAGGTCGAATTCGAACAGCTCCAGGCAAGATGACTGTCGAATCACTTGATAATATTCTGCGTGTGAGATCCCGAATTTGAGGTCGAATTCGATCAGCTCAGGCAAGATGACTGTCGAATCACTTGATAATTATTCTGCGTGTGAGATCCCGAATTTGAGGTCGAATTCGAACAGCTCCAGGCAAGATGACTGTCGAATCACTTGATAATTATTCTGCGTGTGAGATCCCGAATTTGAGGTCGAATTCGATCAGCTCCAGGCAAGATGACTGTCGAATCACTTGATAATTATTCTGAGTGTGAGATCCCGAATTTGAGGTCGAATTCGACAGCTCCAGGCAAGATGACTGTCGAATCACTTGATAATTATTCTGAGTGTGAGATCCCGAATTTGAGGTCGAATTCGAACAGCTCCAGGCAAGATGACTGTCGAATCACTTGATAATTATTCTGCGTGTGAGATCCCGAATTTGAGGTCGAATTCGAACAGCTCCAGGCAAGATGACTGTCGAATCACTTGATAATTATTCTGCGTGTGAGATCCCGAATTTGAGGTCGAATTCGAACAGCTCCAGCAAGATGACTGTCGAATCACTTGATAATTATTCTGCGTGTGAGATCCCGAATTTGAGGTCGAATTCGAACAGCTCCAGGCAAGATGACTGTCGAATCACTTGATAATTATTCTGCGTGTGAGATCCCGAATTTGAGGTCGAATTCGATCAG
This sequence comes from Penaeus vannamei, assembly GCF_003789085.1. NCBI lineage: Eukaryota > Metazoa > Arthropoda > Malacostraca > Decapoda > Penaeidae > Penaeus > Penaeus vannamei. The sequence goes on along the minus strand of NW_020872788.1, from coordinate 888,008 downwards.
CTCCAGGCAAGATGACTGTCGAATCACTTGATAATTATTCTGCGTGTGAGATCCCGAATTTGAGGTCGAATTCGAACAGCTCCAGGCAAGATGACTGTCGAATCACTTGATAATTATTCTGCGTGTGAGATCCCGAATTTGAGGTCGAATTCGAACAGCTCCAGGCAAGATGACTGTCGAATCACTTGATAATTATTCTGCGTGTGAGATCCCGAATTTGAGGTCGAATTCGAACAGCTCCAGCAAGATGACTGTCGAATCACTTGATAATTATTCTGCGTGTGAGATCCCGAATTTGAGGTCGAATTCGATCAGCTCCAGGCAAGATGACTGTCGAATCACTTGATAATTATTCTGCGTGTGAGATCCCGAATTTGAGGTCGAATTCGAACAGCTCCAGGCAAGATGACTGTCGAATCTTGATAATTATTCTGCGTGTGAGATCCCGAATTTGAGGTCGAATTCGAACAGCTCCAGCAAGATGACTGTCGAATCACTTGATAATTATTCTGCGTGTGAGATCCCGAATTTGAGGTCGAATTCGAACAGCTCCAGCAAGATGACTGTCGAATCACTTGATAATTATTCTGCGTGTGAGATCCCGAATTTGAGGTCGAATTCGATCAGCTCCAGGCAAGATGACTGTCGAATCACTTGATAATTATTCTGCGTGTGAGATCCCGAATTTGAGGTCGAATTCGAACAGCTCCAGGCAAGATGACTGTCGAATCACTGATAATTATTCTGCGTGTGAGCCGAATTTGAGGTCGAATTCGAACAGCTCCAGGCAAGATGACTGTCGAATCACTTGATAATTATTCTGCGTGTGAGATCCGAATTTGAGGTCGAATTCGAACAGCTCCAGGCAAGATGACTGTCGAATCACTTGATAATTATTCTGCGTGTGAGATCCCGAATTTGAGGTCGAATTCGAACAGCTCCAGGCAAGATGACTGTCGAATCACTTGATAATTATTCTGCGTGTGAGATCCCGAATTTGAGGTCGAATTCGATCAGCTCCAGGCAAGATGACTGTCGAATCACTTGATAATTATTCTGCGTGTGAGATCCCGAATTTGAGGTCGATTCGAACAGCTCCAGGCAAGATGACTGTCGAATCACTTGATAATTATTCTGCGTGTGAGATCCCTTTGAGGTCGAATTCGATCAGCTCCAGGCAAGATGACTGTCGAATCACTTGATAATTATTCTGCGTGTGAGATCCCGAATTTGAGGTCGAATTCGATCAGCTCCGCAAGATGACTGTCGAATCACTTGATAATTATTCTGCGTGTGAGATCCCGAATTTGAGGTCGAATTCGAACAGCTCCAGGCAAGATGACTGTCGAATCACTTGATAAATTATTCTGCGTGTGAGATCCCGAATTTGAGGTCGAATTCGAACAGCTCCAGCAAGATGACTGTCGAATCACTTGATAATTATTCTGCGTGTGAGATCCCGAATTTGAGGTCGAATTCGAACAGCTCCAGGCAAGATGACTGTCGAATCACTTGATAATTATTCTGCGTGTGAGATCCCGAATTTGAGGTCGAATTCGAACAGCTCCAGGCAAGATGACTGTCGAATCATGATAATTATTCTGCGTGTGAGATCCCGAATTTGAGGTCGAATTCGACAGCTCCAGGCAAGATGACTGTCGAATCACTTGATAATTATTCTGCGTGTGAGATCCCGAATTTGAGGTCGAATTCGACAGCTCCAGGCAAGATGACTGTCGAATCACTTGATAATTATTCTGCGTGTGAGATCCCGAATTTGAGGTCGAATTCGAACAGCTCCAGCAAGATGACTGTCGAATCACCTGATAATTATTCTGCGTGTGAGATCCCGAATTTGAGGTCGAATTCGACAGCTCCAGGCAAGATGACTGTCGAATCACTTGATAATTATTCTGCGTGTGAGATCCCGAATTTGAGGTCGAATTCGAACAGCTCCAGGCAAGATGACTGTCGAATCACTGATAATTATTCTGCGTGTGAGATCCCGAATTTGAGGTCGAATTCGATCAGCTCCAGGCAAGATGACTGTCGAATCACTTGATAATTATTCTGCGTGTGAGATCCCGAATTTGAGGTCGAATTCGAACAGCTCCAGGCAAGATGACTGTCGAATCACTTGATAATTATTCTGCGTGTGAGATCCCGAATTTGAGGTCGAATTCGATCAGCTCCAGGCAAGATGACTGTCGAATCACTTGATAATTATTCTGCGTGTGAGATCCCGAATTTCGAATTCGAACAGCTCCAGGCAAGATGACTGTCGAATCACTTGATAATTATTCTGCGTGTGAGATCCGAATTTGAGGTCGAATTCGAACAGCTCCAGGCAAGATGACTGTCGAATCACTTGA
>NW_020872788.1:875636-878136 GCF_003789085.1 Penaeus vannamei | reverse complement strand
TATGAGTGAGTGTGTGAGTATCTGTGTGTGTAAGTGTGTGTGTGTGTGTGTGGTGTGTGTTGTGTGTGTGTGTGTGTGTGTGTTGTGTGTGTGTGTGTGTGGTGTGTGTGCGTGTGCGTGTGCGTGTGGTGTCGTGCGTGTGCGTGTGCGTGTGCGTGTGCGTGTGCGTGTGTGTGACTGAGGCTGTGAGTAACTTCATTATAACTATATCCGTGTCTGCATATGCGCAATGCCTATGCTAAACCGCGTGCATTCTCCCTTCCGTTTTGGACAGCGCCCACGCCTTCCCGACGTACCTGAGGGCGGCCTTCTCGCAGGCGTCGGGTTGTCGACTGCCGGGGCGTCGTTGGCGAGGTCGACGGCGTCCACGGCGTCGTCGTCCTGCGAGGAGGAGTGCCGTGACCCGCGCCCCGCCAGGTTCTTGCTGCTGGGGCCTCCGCAGGATGGTGAGGGAGCCTTTCTCTGGGGCGAGGGAGAGGGGGCGGTGAGGCGAGGCGGTGAGGGCGAGGCGGAGAGGGGGCGGTGAGGGCGAGGCGGAGAGGGGGCGGTAAGTGGCGAGGGCGGAGAGGGGGCGGTGAGGGGGCGGTGAGGCGAGGGAGAGGGGCGGTGAGGGCGAGAGAGAGGGGCGGTAAGGCGGCGGAGAGGGGGCGGTGAGGGCGGTGAGGGCGAGGAGAGGCGGGCGGTGAGCGAGCGGGAGGGGGCGGTGAGGGCGAGGCGGGGAGGGGGTGGGGAGGGCAAGCGGGAGGGAAGGGGGTGGGGGGGGGGGGGACGCACAGATAATTGGGCGATCAATAGGTGAGAGGCGGCGAGAGGATGAGGCTGAACGATGTAATTGTGTAATGAGGGAACATGAACAGACTGTGAAAAGGAACATGAGACAGAAAGGAAATGCAATACTGCAAGAAGGAAAAATAGAAACCACGTGAAAAAATATTGCACACCGCAACAAATTAGTCGCACTATAAAAAAACACTTGCGTCAGTCGAAAGAAGAAGTAAAAATGACGAAGGGAATTCAATATCGTAATGTAATACCAACACAAGGCAATAATGAGATATGATCATTAACGGAATAAAGGCGAGGCAGAGAGGAGGAACAGCAAGACCTCACAATAACGATCATCACTCCAAAATAAACAAATCAAATAAAATATCTGGAAAGAATAATTCCTTTCGTAAGGTGAGGACAACACTCAACAGGATCTAATCATTACTATCAAACAAACTCATTTCTAAAAAGGAGAAGGAAGTGGAATTCCTATCTGGAGCCACTAATAAGCCCGTTGAGTATGTTTAAAAATCATCATTAAAATACAGCCGCTTCAGCAGGTATTTTAGAACAAAGGCATACATGCATTAAGCGACGGTCACATTAGTCTCCTCTGCCCTGGGATCCCTAGACAGCCTAGTCAAAGTCAGGTCAGCTACAGCTTGGGGTTGGTCACACTACACACAGTGTCCCCTCGGAGAGAACCATCGTCTCAGTCCAAAGTTTACATAGTTCATGACGAAGTTTCCTTGGTTATTTTATCCATAATTCCTGCTTATATAATCCTTATGACTGGTGTTCCACGACGGTTCTTTGGCTAGGGATTTCCATCTCGGATCCCATTACAGCTTGGGAAGTATCCCGTTCTGTCTTGGGAATCCTTGGATAGAATGGAATATTGTGACCACCCCTTTATCTTTCTCTCTTCCCTCTCCTTCTCCTTTTTTTCTCTCTCTAATCCCTCCTCTCTCTCTCTCTCTCTCTCCCTCCCCTCCTCCTCTCCTCCTCCCCCACCCCCCTCCCTCGTTATCTCTCCCTCTCTCCCTCTCTCTCATCTCACTCTCTCTCTCTCTTCTCTTCTCGCTCTCAGTCTCTCTTCATTCTCTCTCTCTCGTCATTCTCATTCTCTCTCATTCTCTCTCATCAGTTCTCCATTCTCTCTCTCGTCTCATTCTCTCATCCTCTTCCTTCTCCTCTCTCTCTCCATTCTCTTCTCTCTCCTATTCTGCTTCTCTCCATTCTGCGATTCTCTCTCTCATTCTTCGTCGTCTCTCTCATTCGTCTCTCTCCTCTCATTCTCCTCTCTCTCCCGTCTCTTCTCTGCTCCTCTCAATCTCTCTCACTCTCATATCGTCTCGTCTCTTCTCGATGTCCTCTCTCTCTCATTATTCTCTCTCCCTCTCTCTCTCATTCTCTCTCCTCTTTCCTCTCATTCTCTCTCCCCCCCTACCCCTCTCACCTCTCTCCCTCTCCCCTCGTCCCTCTGCCTCTCCTCTCTCTCTCTCTCTCCCTCTCTCGACACCCTCCCTCTCCTCCCACTCCCTCCCTCCCACCTCCCTCCCTCACCTCCTCGCTCTCTCTACCTCCTCTCTCTCATCCCCCCTCCCACCTCCCTCCCCACACCGCACCATCCTCTCCTCCCTCTCCGCTCCCTCTCATCTTAAACAGATGGCACTGACTACGTGACGTAATCTGGCCTCCCTTCCAGTGAGGTGACCACGATACATAAACA
>NW_020872788.1:872548-875536 GCF_003789085.1 Penaeus vannamei | reverse complement strand
AGGAACAAACGAAGGGAAAAAACGGCCATTTCCCTATTTGGCGAGCGACTCCGTTCCCCGTCTATTGCGAGATAAGATCCCGTTTTTAGAGTCCGATCTCATTTGCATATATGAAGGTGTGTAAGAGGGAGGGGGGGGGTGGGGAGATAGAGGGATGGGGAGAGGGGTGAGGGGGATGGGGGTGGGGAGAGGAGAGGGAGGGAAGGGGGAAGGGAGGGAGGGGGAAAGGGTGGCAGAGGAGATAGAAGGATAGAAAGGAAGGGGGATGAGAAGGTGAAGGGGGGAAGGGGGAAGAGGGGAAGGGAATAGGAAGGGGAAGAAGGAAGGGAAGAGGGAATGAGAAGAAGGGTAGAAGGACAGGGAAAGGAAAGGAACGGAGGAGAAAGTGGATGAAAAGGGAGAAGGGGGAAGGGAAGGAGAAGGGAAGGGGTAGAAGGATAGGGAAAGGGGATAAGAAGGAGGAGGAGGAAGGGATGGAGAATATGAAGGGGAAGGAAGGGAAAGGGGGAATAGGAAAGAGAAAGGAGGAAGGGAAAGAGGGAATGAGAAGAAGGGGTAGAAGGAAAGGGAAAGGGAAAGGGGAGAGGATGGAGAAAGGGATGAGAAGGGAGAAGGGGAAGAGGAGGAGGAGGAGGAAGAAGGGGAAAGGGGTAGGAAGGGGAAGAGGAGGAAGAAGGGGATAGGGTAGGGAGGTCAACCGAGGGAGTGGGCAAGACCAGGAACTAGGGGAGAGAAGGGAGAGGGACTGGGGCAAGAGGAGAGCAGGGAGATAAAAGAGTAGTGTGGAGGGGAGAGAGAGGGGGGGAGGGAGAGAGAGAGTGGGGGAGGGAGAGAGAGGAGGGAGAGAGAGAGAGGAGGGAGGAGAGGGGGGGAGAGGAGACCGTGCTGCAATATTGACTATTGGAACTCGAACTGAACATCCATCTTGTCTCTGCAGTATTCATAAACAGTGATAATCATCTCTGTGTAGTCTTCCTGTAAGCGCCAGGCGTGGGGTGGTGTACCTCTTCCTCCGGGGTTGATTTACATCCGAACTTCGCAAACTTCTTTCTCCTTTTCTCACAATATTCCCCTCTAGAATTTTGAAAAATCATTACGTGTCCTCCTAAGCAACCCTCTCTATCTATCGTCTATCTATTTACTGAATTATGCATTACGGTTTCATTGTGATTTATATCCGAACTTCGCAAACTTTCTTCCTTTTCTCACGTATTCCCCTCTAGAATTTTGAAAAATCATTACGTCTCCTCCTAATCAACCCTCTCTATCTATCGTCTATCTATTTACTGAATTACGTATTACGGTTTCATTGTGATTTACATCCGAGCTTCGCAAACTTCTTTCTCCTTTTTTTCACAATATTCCCCCTTCTGAAATGTGTAAAATCATCACGTGTCCTCCTAAGCAACTTCTTTCTCCTTTTCTCACAATATTCCCCTCTAGAATTTTGAAAAATCATTACGTCCCTTCCTAATCAACCCTCTCTATCTATCGTCTATCTATTTACTGAGTTATGTATTCCGGTTTCATTGTGATTTACATCCGAACTTCGCAAACTTCTTTCTCCTTTTTTCACAATATTCCCCTCTAGAATTTTGTAAAATCATTACGTCCCTTCCTAATCAACCCTCTCTATCTATCGTCTATCTATTTACTGAGTTATGTATTACGGTTTCATTGTGATTTACATCCGAACTTCGCAAACTTCTTTCTCCTTTTTTTTCACAATATTCCCCTTTTGAAATGTGTAAAATCATTACGTGTCCTCCTAAGCAACCCTCTCTATCTATCGTCTATCTATTTACTGAGTTATGTATTACGGTTTCATTGTGATTTACATCCGAACTTCGCAAACTTCTTTCTCCTTTTTTTCACAATATTCCCCTCTAGAAGTTTGAAAAATCATTACGTCTCCTCCTAAGCAACCCTCTCTATCTATCGTCTATCTATTTACTGAATTATGCATTACGGTTTCATTGTGATTTACATCCGAACTTCGCAAACTTCTTTCTCCTTTTCTCACAATTTCCTCTTTGAAATTTGAAAAATCATTACGTGTCTTCCTAATCAACCCTCTCTATCTATCGTCTATCTATTTACTGAATTTATGTACTACGTTTCATTGTGATTTACATCCGAACTTCGCAAACTTCTTTCTTCTTTTCTCACAATATTCCCCTCTAGAATTTTGAAAAATCATTACGTGTCTTCCTAATCAACCCTCTCTATCTATCGTCTATCTATTTACTGAATTATGCATTACGGTTTCATTGTGATTCACATCCGAAGTTCGCAAACTTCTTTTTTCTTTATTCACAATATTCCCCTTCTAGAATTTGAAAAATCATTACGTCTCCTCCTAAGCAACCTCTCTATCTATCGTCTATCTATCTACTGAGTTATGTATACGGTTTCATTGTGATTTACATCCGAAGTCGCAAACTTCTTTCTCCTTTTTTTCACAATATTCCCCTTTTGAAATGTGTAAAATCATTACGACCCTCTCTATCTATCGTCTATCTATTTACTGAATTATGCATTACGGTTTCATTGTGATTCACATCCGAAGTTCGCAAACTTCTTTTTCTTTCTCACAATATTCCCCTCTAGAATTTTGAAAAATCATTACGTCTCCTCCTAAGCAACCCTCTCTATCTATCGTCTATCTATTTACTGAATTACGTATTACGGCTACAGTGTGCACCGTCTATATCACCATTATATAACTACTATCCGGACTCAATCGCATAAAACGTGCGTGCGTGCGAGCGCATTCGTACGTCCAATTTCCGGATTTTTCTTATCGAGAAATTCGCTTTACATGTATGAATAATTTATGCATAAACATGAACGCTTTCTATAATAATAAATATATGGAATACGATTCTGAGAGTTTGATAACATGGACAGCAATCGCCACAACAGCTTCCTTGTTGATATGACGAGGTGGACTGAGGAATCAGGTTGAATGACCAAAGTTGAGTCAGA
>NW_020872788.1:860048-865048 GCF_003789085.1 Penaeus vannamei | reverse complement strand
ACCACATCCGAATCGGACTCATTGGCTTGTTGAAAACGGGTTTACTCTCGGCATGTCGGGTAATCCTCTTGATCACGGACTGGGTCGTTTATCTCGGACAAATTTCTGAAAAAAGTCATGATAACGAGGACCCTTTACCCCCCCTCCCCCACCCACCCTCACCTCCCCCCTCACCCCCATCCCAACCCCTTTTGATATTTTTTTCAATCTTTTTTTTTAAATCTTTTTATTTTTTTCCGTCTTTTTATCTATTTTTATCTTCTTCTCAGTCTTTTTTTTATTTTTAATCTTTTTTTTGTTGTCTTTTTCTTATTCTTTTTTTTATCTTTTTCTGTCTTTTTTTTTATTTTTTTATGCTCGAGTTTCGGTTTCGGTTTCCAGTGGTATGTAGTTCCTGCTTCCTCGTCCCCGCCTGTGGTGAGACGGTGGTGGGAGCCGTATGTGTGTGCGTGTGTGTGTGTGTATGTGTGTGTGTGTGTGTGTGTGTGTGTGTGTGTGTGTGTGTGTGTGTGTGTGTGTGTGTGTGTGTGTGTGTATGTATGTATGTATGTATGTATGTATGTGTGTGTGTGTGTGTGTGTGTGTGTGTGTGTATGTGCATGTGTATGTGCATGTGTGTATGTGTATGTGTATGTGCATGTGTATATGCATGTGCAATGTGCATGTGCATGTGCATGTGCATGTGTATGTGCATGTGTGCATGTGTATGTGCATGTATGTGTGTGTGTATTTTGTATACGTGTGCGAGCGAGTGCCTGCCTGCGTTCGTGTGCGAGCGAGCGCCCACGTACCAACTCCTACACACGGACGAAAACCTGCGTCGGCTCTTCAATACAACCATCCCCAAAGCCTCACGCTCATCGCAAGACGCACACATCTTCCTCGTCTGCCTCGCGTCCTGTCTTCTGCAGGATCTTGCAAGAATCCCTTCCCGTGCAATCTCTCCCACTTGTCCAATCGAGGGCGGGCGAGGTCAGGCGGCGCCATTACGTGCATGCAAGAAACCTGATCACCGTGGAAGTCAAAGATGATAAAACGCCAAAGTCAAAAGATGATAAAGAAAAAACGCCAAAGTCAAAGATGATAAAGATAAAACGTCAAAGACGATAAAACGCCAAAAGTCAAAGATGATAAAGATAAAACGCCAAGTCAAAGATGATAAAGATAAAACGCCAAGTCAAAGATGATAAAGATAAAACGCCAAAGTCAAAGATGATAAAGATAAAACGCCAAAAGTCAAAGATGATAAAGATAAACGCCAAAAGTCAAAGATGATAAAACGCCAAAGTCAAAGATGATAAAGATAAAACGCCAAAGTCGATGATAAAGATAAAACGCCAAAGTCAAAGATGATAAAGATAAACGCAAAGTCAAAGATGATAAAACGCCAAAGTCAAAGATGATAAAGAAAAAACGCCAAAGTCAAAGACGCCAAAGTCAAAGACGATAAAACGCCAAAGTCAAAGATGATAAAACGCCAAAGTCAAAGATGATAAAGATAAAACGCCAAAGTCAAAGATGATAAAGATAAAACGCCAAAGTCAAAGATGATAAAGATAAAACGCCAAAGTCAAAGATGATAAAGATAAACGCCAAAGTCAAAGATGATAAGATAAAACGCCAAAGTCAAAGATGATAAAGATAAAACGCCAAAGTCAAAGATGATAAAGATAAAACGCCAAAGTCAAAGATGATAAAGATAAAACGCCAAAGTCAAAAGACGATAAAGATAAAACGCCAAAGTCAAAGATGATAAAGATAAAACGCCAAAGTCAAAGACGATAAAGATAAAACGCCAAAGTCAAAGACGATAAAGATAAAACGCCAAAGTCAAAGATGATAAAGATAAAACGCCAAAGTCAAGATGATAAAGATAAAACGCCAAAGTCAAAGATGATAAAGATAAAACGCCAAAGTCAAAGACGATAAAGAAAAACGCCAAATCAAAGCGCCAAAGTCAAAGATGATAAAGATAAAACGCCAAAGTCAAGATGATAAAGATAAAACGCCAAAGTCAAAGATGATAAAGATAAAACGCCAAAGTCAAAGATGATAAAGATAAAACGCCACAACGATAAAACGCCAAAGTCAAAGATGATAAGATGCCAAAGTCAAAGATGATAAAACGCCAAAGTCAAAGATGATAAAACGCCAAAGTCAAAGATGATAAAGATAAAACGCCAAAGTCAAAGATGATAAAACGCCAAAGTCAAAGAAAGATAAAACGCCAAAGTCAAAGATGATAAACGCCAAAGTCAAAGATGATAAAGATAAAACGCCAAAGTCAAGATGATAAAGATAAAAAAGTCAAAAGATGATAAAGATAAAACGCCAAAGTCAAAGATAAAGATAAAAAAGTCAAAGATGATAAAACGCCAAAGTCAAAGATGATAAAGATAAAACGCCAAAGTCAAAGATGATAAAGATAAAACGCCAAAGTCAAAGATGATAAAGATAAACGCCAAGTCAAAGATGATAATATCAAAGATGATAAAGATAAAAACGCCAAAGTCAAAGATGATAAAGATTCTGATAACAACCGCCATTGAAGGAGGTCGGTTATAAGTCGTCATAAAAGTCACTTACATCCAACAAGACCGTAATTATTGTAAACATTATACTTCAACTCAGCGTAATTCCATAGACAACGTTAATAAAACTAAAAAAAAGAGAACGACGAGAGAGAGATGAAAGTCGGTTGATACGCAGAACGAAATGCAAATGAGAAAAGAAGACAACAAAGAATAAAGAACGGAAATGACATAATCCGAACATGTCCTGAATACCGACGGTGCTTCCAGTTCAAAAGCCATACTTTAACATATTCTTTTTTCTTTCCACGCAATCTTTATTCCCCGACGGAGAGTATGAAACATTCTAGAACAATTTAACTCAATGAACAATTTAACAATGAAATATTCTAGAACAATTTAACTCAATGAAACTTTTCTAAGAACAATTTAACTCAATGAAATTCTAGAACAATGAAACAGATTTAACTCAATGAAATATTCTAGAACAATTTAACTCAATGAAATATTCTAGAACAATTTAACTCAATGAAATATTCTAGAACAATTTAACTCAATGAAATATTCTAGAAACAATTTAACTCAATGAAACATTCTAGAATTTAACTCAATGAAAGATTTAACTCAATGAACTCAATGAAATATTCTAGAACAATTTAACTCAATGAAATATTCTAGAACAATTTAACTCAATGAAATATTCTAGAACAATTTAACTCAATGAACTAGAACAATTTAACTCAATGAAACTATTTACTCAATGAAATACTCTAGAACAATGAAATTCTAGAACAATTTAACTCAATGAAACATTCTAGAACAATTTAACTCAATGAAACATTCTAGAACAATTTAACTCAATGAAATACTCTAGAACAATTTAACTCAATGAAATATTCTAGAACAATTTAACTCAATGAAATATTCTAGAACAATTTAACTCAATGAAACATTCTAGAACAATTTAACTCAATGAAATATTCTAGAACAATTTAACTCAATGAACAGATTTAAACTCAATGAAATATTCTAGAACAATTTAACTCAATGAAATATTCTAGAACAATTTAACTCAATGAAATTCTAGAACAATTAACTCAATGAAATATTCTAGAACAATTTAACTCAATGAAACATTCTAGAACAATTAACTCAATGAAACATTCTAGAACAAACTCAATGAAATATTCTTAGAACAATTAACTCAATGAAATATCTAGAACAATTTAACTCAATGGAACAATTTAACTCAATGAAATTCAATTTAACTCAATGAAATACTCTAGAACAATTTAACTCAATGAAACATTCTAGAACAATTTAACTCAATGAAACATTCTAGAACAATTTAACTCAATGAAATATTCTAGAACAATTTAACTCAATGAACATTCTAGAACAATTTAACTCAATGAAACATTCTAGAACAATTTAACTCAAATGAAAACTAGAACAATTTAACTCAATGAAATATTCTAGAACAATTTAACTCAATGAAATACTCTAGAACAATTTAAACTCAATGAATATTCTAGAACAATTTAACTCAATGAAATATCTAGAAACAATTCTCAATGAACTAGAACAATTTAACTCAATGAAACATTTCTTGAACAATTTAACTCAATGAAATACAGAAAATTTAACTCAATGAAATATAAGAACAATTTAACTCAAATGAAATACGAACAATTTAACTCAATGAAACATTCTAGAACAATTTAACTCAATGAAATTCTAGAACAATTTAACTCAATGAGAACAATTAACTCAATGAACTAGAACAATTTAACTCAATGAAATATTCTAGAACAATTTAACTCAATGAAATATTCTAGAACAATTTAACTCAATGAAATATTCTAGAACAATTTAACTCAATGAAATACAGAAATATCTAGAACAATTTAACTCAATGAAATATTCTAGAACATTTTAACTCAATGAACTAGAACAATTTAACTCAATGAAATATTCTAGAACAATTTAACTCAATGAAACATTCTAGAACAATTAACTCAATGAAATTCTAGAAACAATTTAACTCAATGAAATATTCTAGAACAATTAAACTCAATGAAACTAGAACAATTTAACTCAATGAAATATCTAGAACAATTTAACTCAATGAAAATATTCTAGAACAATTTAACTCAATGAAATATCTAGAACAATTAACTGAAACTCTAGAACAATTTAACTCAATGAAATATTCTAGAACAATTTAACTCAATGAAATATTCTAGAACAATTAAACTCAATGAAACTCTAGAACAATTTAACTCAATGAAACAATTTAACTCAATGAACATTTAGAACAATTTAACTCAATGAAACATTCTAGAACAATTTAACTCAATGAAATATTCTGAACAATTTAACTCAATGAAATATCTAGAACAATTTAACTCAATGAATTCTAGAACAATTTAACTCAAATGAAATATTTCTAGACAATTTAACTCAATG
>NW_020872788.1:847548-855048 GCF_003789085.1 Penaeus vannamei | reverse complement strand
AGCCGATCCACCTGAATGGGCGCCTTGATTAAACCGCGGATTTTATGGCGACGACAGATGGATATGAAGGCCGCCCGCCCAGAGGTACGGGCGCTAGGGGAACGAGGCGGCCGCTGGGGGAGCCGCCCGCCCGCTCGCCGCGCCCTCGGGTGGTTCCCCCCCCCCTCGCTTTGCCCCTTGCTCGTGTTTCGTTATTCTGTTTCGTTTACTTTTTCTATTTTTTTGTTTGTTTTATTCTTCTCTTCGTTTTATTCCATTCTCTCTTTTGTCCTGCCTCTCTCATATTCCATTCTCTCACCTTTCTTTATCTATCTCTATTTCTATATCTCTATCTATCTTCTATTTGTCTTTATCTCTATTTCTCTATCTTGTCCATCTCTATTTGTCTTATCTCTATGTCCCATCTCTATTTGTCTTTATCTCTATCCATCTATCTTTCTGTAAATCTATCAGTCCATTTCGTCCTCTCTGCCTCTCCTTCCTTGCCCCTCCTCCTTCCTTCTTCTCGGGTGATTAAGATCTCAAACCAACTCGAAAACATCTTCTACCTTGTCCCTCCTTATCTCCCTTCATCCTTCCCTTCTCTTATCCTCTTCCACATCGCCCCTCCCCTTTATACCAATTCCTTCTCCCTCCCTATTGCTCCTTTTCCAACGTCCCTCCATCCATCTCCTCTCCATCATCACTCCTCCCTTTATCCCCTCTCTTTCACCTCCCTTCCTCTCCACCCTTTACAATACCCTCCCTCTCCTCCCCCTTCCTCTTCACCTTATAATCCCCCCTTTCCTTTTGACCCTTATAATCCCCCTTTCTCCTCCTCCTCTCTTCCCTCCTTCTCCTTCCCTCTCCTTCCTTCCCTCTACTCTCTCTTCTTCCTCCTCCCCCTCCCTCTACTCCTTCTCCTTCCCCCTCCTCTGCTCCCCTTCCCCTTCCCTCTCCTTCCCCCTTCCCTCCCCTTCCCCTTTCCCCTCCCCCTCCCTCCCTCTCTCCTCTCCTTCCCCCTCCCCCTCCCCTCCTTCCCCCTTCTCTCTCCTCTCCTCCTTCCCCCCCTCCCTCTCCTCCCCTCTCCTTCCCCTCCTCTCCTTCCCTTCTCTTCTCCCCTCCCTTCCATCGCGTCGTCCTTCGCCCTCTTGCCCCTCACCCGAAAGAATGATAACCGGCAGCAAACAGCAGCCAATGAGGCGTCGCCCCCGTCAAGCAGAGCGCGATGATCAGCTCACTAATGGTGATCTCGCGGCGGCCAAGATTTTCTCTCTCGGAAAAAACGGGGGGAAATTTTTTTTTGAAGGTCTTATAAGGATTTCGAAGGATATTTACGGTTTTCGTGGCTATATTTCTATTCATCTGATTGGGGATCATTTTACCAATCTGATTGACTAGGTTAATGATTAATGATTGTCTGTTTATTATTTTTATACATGTTTACATATATATGTTTATATACATAAATGTTTATATTATATATATGTTTATATGACAAACACGCACACGCACGCCGCACGCACACACACACACACACACACACACACACACACACACACACACACACACACACACACACACACACACACATGCAAATGCAAAACAATAAAAAAAAATCCCTCCATCCCAAACAGCAACATACCTACATACTGCCCGCTCCAAGGATATGAATGAATACGAGTTATTTCAACATTTGACAAGAAACTCGGGAAGAAAAATTTCCAGGCAGTGTCGACACCCCTTCAGGATTGGTGCAAGCCTTCGCCCTCGAGTTCGCCGCCCCTCCAACGGCTCCATCGGCGAGGGCGTGAGTCATTGCATCTCCGATCCTTAAAAACAGCCCATCCATTTCTCTCGGCGATCAGAGGCCCGTCTCGTTCAAAAGTTTCGGTTAAGTTCGCTGAAGGAGAACATTGTTACGGAAACGCAGTACTGTTCATCCAAAGAAGACGGTCTTTCATGTGGATAGACCGAAAGAAATTCCACCGCCCACTACCTGGTTCACCAAAGCGATTGCGTCACTTCAAACATGGACTCTGAAGCCACTGTAGGTCATCAATGTCATCTGAAGACTGCAAGAGTTCGACCTCATCCATCAGATCCTAATTAAAGAATTTCTGTTCCTCTTGGGTTGGGAAAATGGAATCCCTTTTACCGACCTCCGATCTCAGATCTCCCGAGCACACGGCCAAACCTCTCCGAAGGGGCGTTCTTCAAGGAGGAGCGCTTGGTCCATTATCATTTCTAATAAAGAGGGAGTTTCTCAGCTCGTTAAGGACTACAAGTACGTTGTCGGTACGCCGCTGGGCCTCCTACAGGAACCGAAGGAAGGCAGACACTCGGCTACGAAATTCGCTCAGCCACGAGCAGGAACACGCAGCCCTACCCCCTCACAAACTCCTAAACTTTGGAACAATCCCATCCGAACGATTACAGGAGAGGGGGTTCAGCGAATTACACCCGGATCAAACTACACTTTGTATCCCAATGCGCTAAATCAAGCGAGTATCCCCTTCCTGATGGATCGGAGAGAGTTTTAAGCAGGGAAGTTTGCCAATAACGCCGCGGTATCTGCAAGACATCGCCATCTCCTTCCGGATTTCTGTGTCTAAGAAACACCTCTGAGATGTGAGCCAGAATTTAATGCAGTTATATGCCAACTATAAGATATTTAAATCCCAGTGTGTTGCAACAATGTTACCCATGCAAAAAACTCTGCAAAAATAATCATCGTTTCTCTCATCTATACCAATAATATTCTTACAATCATCATCATCACCACTCGTATCATTAACTCATTCCCATAAAACCCCCAATACAAAAACACAAACACAAAACACATACCCAAACAAGCACACACGAAATAACCCCTCCAAAAATAAGTCCCAAAAAATAACAACAACACCACCACCAATCCTAAAACAAGGAAGCAAAAAAAAAAAAAAAAAAAAAAACGCGCCGCAAATTCGTCAAGTTGGGTCCTTCCCGTTCGAGTAAATCCTCGAAGCCTCTCGCCCATTATCTCGCGCTTGTTAAGGGACGCGGAGAGAGATTCCGCGAGATTAGTTCTTGCACTTTCTGCCGCCCTCCAGTCCCCGGGGATTTGCTCTTTCTTCTATCTTCGGTTTTATTTTCTTACTTGATTTGTTACTTGGCTGGTTCCTTTTTTTTTTGGAGATGCAGAGTGAAGAAGGTAAAGGCGAGATAGATAGATAGAGAGAGGGAGGGAGAGAGAGGGAGGGAGAGGAGGGAGAGGAGGGCGAGGAGGGAGGGAGGGAGGAGGGAGGGAGGGAGGGAGGAGAGAGAGAGAGAGAGAGAGAGAGAGAGAGAGAGAGAGAGAGAGAGAGAGAGAGAGAGAGAGAGAGAGAGAGAGAGAGAGAGAGAGAAAGAGATGGAAGGGGAAGGAGAAGAAAGGAGAAAAAAATAAAAAGTAAAAAGGCAAAAAGACCAAAATAAACAGAGAAGCAACACCCCAAGAACCAACTGTTACCACCAAAAAAAAAAGAGAAAAAAAAATCTTGACTCAGTGGCGGTAATACTTTCATTACAACATACACAGCCTCATTACCATGCTGTCCTCATCACCATCATCGGGATCATCATCATCATCAGATATGACCGCGACCAAATGACCAATTAAGTCTGATCTCGCTAAGTACCATCATCGCATGAATCACGAGAAATTATTAAAAAAAAGAGAAAGGAAGGGGAAGAGAGAGAGAGAGAGAGAGAGAGAGAGAGAGAAGAGAAGAGAGAGAGAGAGAAGAGAGAGAGAGAGAGAGAGAGAGAGAGAGAGAAGAGAGAGAAAGAGTGAGTGAGAAGAGAGAGAGGAGAGAGAGAGAGAGAGAAGAGAGAGAGAAGGGAGGAGGAGGAGGAGGAGGAGGAGGAGGAGGAGGAGGAGGAGGAGAAGAAGAAGAAGAAGAAGAAGAAGAAGAAGAAGAAGAGAAGAAGAGAGGAGAGAGAGAGAGAGAGAGAGAGAGAGAAGAGAGAGAGAGAAGAGAAAGAAGAAAGAAAGAAAGAGAAAGAAAAGAAAGAAAGAAAGAAAGAAGAAAGAAAGAAGAAGAAAGAAAGAAAGAAAAGAAAGAAAGAAAGAGAGAGATGCTGAAGTGTGTGGCGTTTCTGAGAGTGAAATTAAAGTAATTAGGGAAACGGGGAGTGAAATGCCTTTTCTTAGTGACCCCATTACCAAAGGGAAGGAGAAAGGGAAAGATTTAAGGGAAGGAGAAAGGGAAGGGGAAGGGGAAGGGGAGGGGGAGGGGGAAAGGAGAAAGGGAAGGGAGAAGGGAAGGAGAAAGCTTTGAGGGAAGGAGAAAGGGAGGGGAGAGGGAAGGAGAAAGCTTTGAGGGAAGGAGAAAGGGAAGGGGAAAGGGAGGGGGAAAGGGAAGGGGAGGGAAAGGAGAAAGGAGATCTGAGGGAAGAAGAAAGGAAAGGGGAGGGATGAGGAGAAAGGAGAGGGGAGAGGGAGGGGAAAGGGAGAAGGAGAAAGCTTTGAGGGAAGGAGAAAGGGAGAGATCTGAAAGAAGAAAAAGGGAAAGGGAGAGGGGATGGGGAAAGAAGAGGAAGGGGACATACAAAGTAGAAAGAGACAGAAGTGAAAAAACGAGAAAGGGTAAGAAAAGCCAAGAAAAATAATTACGAGGAAGCAAGATAAAAAAAAAAAAAAAATAACAAAAAGAAAGAGAAGAGAGAGAAAGAGATAGAAAAGCAAAATAAAAGATAAAAAGAGGAGGAACGCCGCACCGTGAAGAAAAAACATACTTGCAGCACGAGAAATAAATTCACTGCCGGCCAATATTTTGCCTGCGCTTATGGCCGTCAATATGGCCTTTGGAAATGCGAGAAGAGGATGAACAGAAGGAGAAGGAGAAGGAGGGGAGGGAGAAAGGAGGAAGAGGAGGAGGAGGAATATGATGAGCAGGAGGAGGGGAGGGAAGAGGAGGAGGAGGAATATGATAAGCAGGAGGGGAGGGAAGAGGAGGAGGAGGAGGAGGAGGAAGAGGGGGAGGAGAAGGAGGGGGGGGAAGAAAATAGGAAGAAAGAGGAGAGAAAGAAGAGGAGGAGAGAAAGAAAGAAACCAGGGAAAGAGGAGGAGGAGAAGTGGGAGGAAAGAAACCAGGGAAGACGGGGAGGAGAAAGTGGGGAGGGAAAAGAAACCAGGGAAGACGGGGAGGAGAAAGTGGGGAGGAAAGAAACCAGGGAGAGGAGGAGGAGCAGCAGCAGGAGAAGGAGGATGAAGAAGAGGAGGAGGATAACATATAAGATTATCACATGGAAAGCAGAGAATCAGAGTAACGAGAGAGAGAGAGAGAGAGAGAGAGAGAGAGAGAGAGAGAGAGAGAGAGAGAGAGAGAGAGAGAAGAGAGAGAGAGAGAGAGAGAGAGAGAGAGAGAGATAGAGAGAAAAGAGAAAGAGAAAGAGAAAGAGAAAGAGAAAAGAGAGAGAAAACAAACAAATAAAAAAACAAAGAGCGAGAGCCCCGGAACAACGAGTTAAACTACATAATGGCTCCATCGCCGCTGACGAGGGGTTGAAAGCCATTAATCTCCACAGTTGATTAATTAGGGAAGATAATTCAATTGATTTATGGAGCAAAGGCTATTAATCAATCCCGAAATTCCAAAACGGTATGTTATATGTTACATCATTGTCACCTCCGTCGGCCATCCTCCGGCGCCGATTAAGGTGATGAATTGGAAGCCGCATTTGGCAACCGAACATCTGAATTAGCGGCGCAAAAAGAGCAATTGACGGTTAGCCATCCATTAGCGGGTTTATCTACGGTCTGCACGCACGCAAGCCGAGGCAAAGATACGGATAAACGAGCGAGCACAAGGACAGGGGCTTGTGGTGATGAATGTGGTGATGAATGTGGACCTCGTTCTGCTCGCGGGGGTAGACATACCGGTGGGGGGGAAGGGGGAAGGGGAGGGGTGGGGGGGGGGAGGGGATAAGGTGATGCCCCCGTGGGAACTTTTGGGTGTGCCGATCCTTGTAGGATTTGATGCCTTTCCGAAAGCTTCTTCGGCGAGTTCTTAAGACAGTCTCGCTTTTCCAAAGACAGTCTCGACCTTCGAAAGCTTCTTCGGCGAGTTCTTGAGACAGTCTCGCCTTTCCAGACAGTCTCGCCCTTCCGAAAGCTTCTTCGACGTGTTCTTAAGACAGTCTCGCCCTTCCGAAAGCTTCTCCAGCGAGAGACTAAGACAGTCTCGCCCTTCCGAAAGCTTCTTCAGCGAGTTCTTAAGACAGTCTCGCCTTTCCAAAGACTTCTCGCCTTCGAAAGCTTCTTCGAGACGTGTTCTTGAGACAGCTCGCCTTTCCAGAGAATTCTCGCTTCCGAAAGCTTCTCCAGCGAGTTTCTTAAGACAGTCTCGCCTTTCCAGACATTCTCGCCTTTCCGAAAGCTTACGTGTTCTTAAGACAGTCTCCGCCTTTCCAGACATTCTCGCCCTTCCGAAGCTTCTTCCAAGACAGTCTCGCCTTCCGAAAGCTTCTCCAGAGACAAAGTTCTTGAGACAGTCTCGCGAATGTAGCTCGGCGGCTGCGAGACAATCGACGTAGAGTGGCGTCGCGACTTTACGGCGACACGGCAACGTCATCTCTCCGGATTGTCGTGGCAATGTTGCGAGACAGTTTCCAGACGTTTCTGTGACTTTGCGGTTGGACTGGCACGGGACTCGCGTGACAACCCAGTGACAGTTCGGTGACATTCTCTCTCGAGTCTTGTATAGAACACTATTCATTTCTTCTCTTTTCTCGGATCAAACGACACTAACTTATTCTCTTTTGTCAAACCGAAACTTCTTTGTTTAAGACATGCAGAATCTGGCTAACCTCTCTGATGTCAGTTTTACTTCCATATTTCTGAATCTATAGAATCCCTATGATGAGAATTTGTAAATAAAGAGATCATACATACATAGATAGACACAACACACACACGCACCCCCACCCCCACCAACCCTCACAAACACACACTCCAAACAACACACACACATCCTAACACGGTCACACTGCAAACAAACCCACATACTCACACACACACACACAACCACATTCCCCCCTCCCACCACCTCCACCAACCCCCCCCACAAACACACCACAAACCCCCTCCACACACCCCTACACCACCCCACACCTCCCCACACACACACACCCCTCCCCCCTCCCCTCCATGCTCATAACTAAAACCCACCGACGCCAAGCAACTTCACCGAGCGATAACTTCTCACAGTCACCGCATCGGAACCCACACACACACACATGTCACGGAGCTTCCTTAGACGAATTATTCGGTGATCACGTGACCTCTGCCGGGACGGGATTTGGCCGAGAAGTTACCGTGTTACACTTATGTTTTTTTTTGGTGTTGATACTCCATATAATGATAAAAAGAACCAAAAAAAAGATAAAATAGAAAGAAAAGAGAATGAGAGAGAGAGAGAGAGAGAGAGAGAGAGAGAGAGAGAGAGAGAGAGAGAGAGAGAGAGAGAGAGAGAGAGAGAGAGAGAGAGAGAGAGA
>NW_020872788.1:842548-845048 GCF_003789085.1 Penaeus vannamei | reverse complement strand
AAGAGTCGAGAGTTAAAAGCTCTTGAACACGCTTGAACACGTCGAACCGTTGCTTAATACGACGATAATCCACGAAAACTGACCTCGGTAAAGCATCCAGGAATAAGTCAAAACACGAGACTGATAGAGTAAATAAGTGTTTGGAAGAAGATAACGAGGAGGAGGAGGAGGAGAGGAGGAGGAGAGAGGAGGAGGAGGAGGAGGAGGAGGGAGGAGGAGGGGGAGGAGGAGGAGGAGGAGGAGGAGGAGGAGGAGGGAATAATAATACAATAATATCAATAATAATAATAATAATAATGAGTAGGAGGAGGAGGAGGAATAGAGGAGGAAGGAGGAGGAGGAGGAGGAGAATAATAATAAAATAATATCAATAATAATAATAATAATAATGAGTAGGAGAGGAGGAGGAGGAGGAGGAAGGAGGAGGAGGAGGAGGAGGAGGAGGAGGAGGAAGAATAATAATAATAAAATAATATCAATAATAATAATAATAATAATGAGTAGGAGGAGGAGAGGAGAGGAGAGGAGGAGGAGGAGGAGGAATAATAATAATATAATAATAATAATAATAATAATATAATAATATAGGAGAAGGAGGAGGGGAGGAGAGAGGAGGAGGGAGGAGGAGGAGGAGGAGGGGAGGAGGAGGAGGAGGAGAGGAGGAGAGAGGAGGAGGAGGAGGAGGAAGGAGGAGGAGGAGGAGGAGGGGAGGAGAGGAGAAGGAGAAGGAGAAGGAGAAGGAGAAGGAGAAAAGAGGAAGGAAGAAGAAGAATAAAATATAAAAGAAGAAGAAGAAAGAAGAAAGAAAGAAAGAAAGAAAGAGAAAGACAACAACAACACAACAACAACAACAGAATTAAAAAAGAAGAAGAAGAAGAAAAGAGAAGAAGAGGAAGAAGAAGAAAAGAAAGAAGAAGGAGGAAAGGAGTAAAAAAACTGCCAAGCCACCAATATCCGCGGAAACATTACGAGCTGCCAGCCCAGATCGGATTTGCTCGGCGCTGTTTATATGAGAGACTGGAAGGAGTGTGGGAGGTTTGCGGTTAATGCCTGCCTGGTGTGTTTGCCGCTTTTCGCCACACGCATGGGCGCATGCTCTCTAACACACACACGTACAGACACACACGACACAGACAGACACAGACACACACAAACACATACACACACACAGACAAACACACACACACATACACAAACACAAGCAAAAGCACAAACACAAAACAATATATATATATATATATATATATATATATAATATATATAATAAACATACATACAATATGTAATGTTTGTATTTGTATTCATTCATTCACGTTTGACCACGCGAGCCGCTCCTCGCAGCAACGAGAAGAACTCCACCACCTCCTCCACCCCACCACCACCTCCACCAACCTCCACCACCTCTGCCTCTCCCCCTCCACCTCCTCCGCCCGCCTTTCTCGCCTTCTCCTTCCTCCGCCCTCCGCCGCCTCCTCCACTCAACCACCTTCACCACACTTACACCACCCTCCTCCTCCTCCACCACCTTCACCACCTCACCACTCCTCCTCCTCCACCACCTCCTCCTCCTCCTCCTCCACACCTCCGCTCTCCACCACCTCCACCTCCTCCACCATCCTTCGCCTCCTCAACCTCTCCTCCTTCCACCCACGCTCCTCCGCACGCCGCCGCAGAACAGTGTCGCAATTTTAGCATAATCGCGCTTAAACTTCCTCGGTCCATTACTGATCAGCGCCAAGGTCTTTTAAGTTTCTTTTCCCGTCGAGATGGCAGCACGGGTTTTCTCTTGGGTGGGGGGGTGGGGGTGGGGGGTGGCTTTGGGGGGGAGGGGGAGAGGTTAGAAGGGGGGAGGGGAGGGGAGGGGTTAGAAGGGGGGGAGGGGGGAGGAAGGGGAGCACGCTGGATTTCTCTTGGGTGGGGGTGGGGGGGTGGCTTTGGGGGGGGAGGGGGAGAGGTTAGAGGGGGGGGGGGAGGGGAGGGGTTAGATGAGGGGGGGGGAGGGGAGGGAGGGGAGCAAGGGCACTGGGGGTGGGGGTGGGGTTAGATGGGGGGGTAGGGGTTAGATGGGGGGTGGAGGGGAGGGGAGGGGAGCAAGGGCACTTTTAGGGGGGGTGCTTTGGGGGGAGGGAGGGGAGGGGCAAGGGCACTTTGGGAGGAGCGGGGGTGGGAGGGTCGGTAAGATGGGGGGGGGGAGGGGGAGGGAGGAGCTGTAAGTGTTTCAAATGTTTTTTTTTTAAAATCAAATTTTGGGTCGTTTTTTTTTTTTCTTTCATTTTCTATCCGTTACTGAGTGATAAAAAGTAATAATCATCCTGTAGTAGGTTACTTATAATCATCCTGTAGTAGATTACTCATAATTATCTTTTAGTAGTAGGTTCCGAAATTATTCTGAAATTAGTCAACTAACTTTTTTTTACGACCTAGTGACTACGCCTTCACCAGTAATTAATAGAAATTGATCGCTGATTACTGATCACAGCAACTCCGTCACTACGAAATC
>NW_020872788.1:832548-835048 GCF_003789085.1 Penaeus vannamei | reverse complement strand
ACCCACACGTACATTATATATAAATGCACACCTTAAAAAACATTTTAAACCTCCTTCCCCCCCCCTGCCTTTCATCCCTTGCCCCTTCATCCCCTGCCCACTTCACCCCCCCCCCGCCTTCCGTCGTCTCCAGCCTCTTCGCCGCAGGAGCCTCTCGCAAGACTTCCCGGACAACTTGCAAGACGATAATAGAACTCCGGTGCCGCGGCTTGAGCGAGACAGGGACGGGACAGGTCGGGCTCGGACGGCTACAGGGAGAAGGGAGAAGGGGGGGGGGGGGGCTGGAGGTTCTGGTTCCCTTGCAGTGGGGTAATCAGGGGCGGCTGTAGGGAGAACGGGGTGATGGGTGATGGGTGATGGGTGATGGGGTGATGGGGGATAGGCAGAGGCGATGGGGATGGCAGGGATGGGCAAGGAGGTTGTGGGATGGGCAGGGGCGATGGGGGATGGGCAGGGGCGACCTGGGAGATGGAGGGAAGGGTGAATGGGGTTGACAAGGGGATGGGGTGGGAGGGAAGGAGGGAGGGTGGAAGTAGTAGATAATTAAAGCGTTAACAAGACCGTGGCCGCAGGCGCTACATCATCGAGAAACTGTAAACAAGATCCTTCTCCACGGCGGTGTTGATTACGCAATCACCCGAGGTGCTCTTGGCCGCCCGGGCGAAGACGGCGCAGCACAGCAAAAGATCTTACCCTCCGAAGGACGCCGGCACCACACAGCAGCCAGACGGAGGAAGCATCTAACACCAAAACACGCGAGACGACCCACAATCGCACAAGCACGCGGCGTCAAAGTGAAGGTGGACCGGTTCTGTACCCAGGCATTTAAACCGGTTGTGTTCTAGCCTGTTGCATCTCCGCCACGCGCCGACCGCCCCGGGCTCCGAGGCTTTCACCTGCACGTCAAGGATTTCCCCTCAACACGCACGCAAGTCTGCAACGCTACAGAATTTGATGCAACGGAGGGTGTCTCTACGAGGGAATGTCTAAAGTAATTGGCAAAGAAATGAATATGAATCCATTAATTAAAGTTTCCCCCTCTGTCTATACATACACACACACGCACACACACACACACACATATATTCCCCCCTCCACACATATATTCAGCCACCCACCTACACACTTAAAAGATAGTCATAAATCATATCTTCACAGAACCTGCCAAATCCTGTCAACAAAACGTACAAAAAAATATATATATAGCGCTCATACATCTACACTTACACCTGTACGGGAAATGAGCACACCCGGTAGCGATCAATTAATTAAGGCCCTCGCTACCTGTGTAATTGCGACTACTGGATCACCTGAAATGGGCACGCTCGCCCCACACTTCCGCCCCTGATTAAAACCTTTCTCTCCACTTTAAACACCAAACCGATAAAACTCCCGACAACAAAACCTACCACCTTCCCTCTTGGCTCTGTCTATCACACGATAAAGGCTACAGAAAAAAAAAATACGAGAATCATTTTTTTTACGTCGATAGATCCGCGTCATATAACCATATAACCCGGAGAACGTTTTCACCCCCACCCTGTGGTTTACCTTACCCTTACCTCCACGAATTTAAAATCCAGTTTCAGTACAATAACCTGACGATAAAGGGAAGATGGAGGAGGAGGAGGAGGAGGAGGAGGGAAGGAGAGGTGGAGGGGGATAGGAGGAGGGTGGAGGTGGAGGAAGAAGGGGGAAGGGGAGATGGATAGGAGGATGGAGGAAGGGGGGAAGGGCGGAGGGTGGAGGAAAGAAGGGGGAAGGGGAGATGGATAGGAGGAAGGTGGAGGATGGAGGAAGGAGGATAAACAGGTATATTTACACTCGGCTAAAAGGAAAGAGGGCCTTACAAACATTTCGAGCCAGGTTCGACGAGGAATTATTTATGAATGTGGGGAGGTAATGAACAGAGATCCTATTCTTCCTAGGCAAGGTCGCAAGGAGGTGCCAACACCCGACCGCGGAACAAACATTATTCACGCCAATAAGGTCACCCCGCGCGAACACAAACACGAGGGGATATGGGGCTTTCATGTTTTCCATTAGGCATTCATATTCGCCACTTGCACGCGCACAAGCCCTCACGATGAATGAATGGGAATCCAATCTCGTTTTGATCCCCGGGAATAAAACGGCGTCGCTTTCTTAATCAATGTCGTTCTTGTGGCCGAGACAACATCCGGCGGAACCTGCAATGCGACCGATAAATCAACGGTTAAAGTTATCCTCATCTTCCTTACTTTGTTTGTTTCTTAGATTTCTTCTTCTACGCTCAGCTTACAAAATCAAAATCACTTCAATTTACACCCTCAATCTTTTCTTTCTACAACTCTTAAATATCTCGCTCTAAAACCAAAGAATAAACAAATAAACG
Organism: Penaeus vannamei; assembly: GCF_003789085.1. NCBI lineage: Eukaryota > Metazoa > Arthropoda > Malacostraca > Decapoda > Penaeidae > Penaeus > Penaeus vannamei. The sequence goes on along the minus strand of NW_020872788.1, from coordinate 832,674 downwards.
AAACTCGAAACACAATAACGAAACGCACAAAAAAAAAAAAAAAAAAAATAAAAACAAGCAAGGCAGAAGAAGCACCAAGACACCAGCTCCCAACGACGTATGGAAAGCCAAGACAAAACCCCATAG
>NW_020872788.1:819009-827448 GCF_003789085.1 Penaeus vannamei | reverse complement strand
GGGAGAGGGAGAGAGGGAGAGAGGGAGAGAGAGGAGGGAGAGGGAGAGGGAGGGGAGAGGGAGGAGAGGAGGAGAGAGGGGAGAGAGAGAGAGAGAGAGGAGGGAGAGAGAGAGAGAGAGAGAGAGAGAGAGAGAGAGAGAGAGAGAGAGAAGAGAGAGAGAGAGAAAGAGAGAGAGAGAGAGAGAGAGAGAGAGAGAGAGAGAGAGAGAGAAAGAGAGAAAGAGGAGAGAAGAGAGAAGAGAGGAGAGAGGAGAGAGAGAAAGAGAAAGAGAGAGAGAGAGAGAGAGAGGAGAGAGAGAAAGAGAGAGAAGAGAGAGAGAAAGAGAAAGAGAGAGAGAGAGAGAGAAGAGAGAGAGGGAGAGAGAGAGAAAGAGGAAGAGAGAGAAAGAGAAAGAGAGAAAAAAAAAAGAGAGAATATGAGAGTGAGACAGAGAAAGAGAAAAAAGAGAAAGAGAAAAATCAAAGAAAAAGAAAGAGAGAAAGAAATAAACTTAATTATCACCTGAATATGCAACAGGCGGAAATGAACGCACGGAACATGTTCACACATGCATTTGTGTACTTGTGTAACTCCCGTAACCCGTAGGCTATGGCGTTCAACATCCCCATACGAGCGTCAATGGCGATATCCACGTCTTTCGCTCCAACACAAAACCAGAAATCATTAAAAAAAAAAAAAAAAAAAAAAAAAAAAAAAAATTTCCTTAAAAGACATCCCAACACTCGCCATAACGAGATAGATAAAAAAAAATCTATACATATATTCCTTAGAAAACATCCCAACACTCGCCATAACGAGATACCTCCCCACCCCCCCCCCCAAAAAAAAAAAAGAGGATACAAAATACAAACATACATATTCATTACCATTCACATGCCCTTTTCAGATCCGATTCGAGACCAGGATTTACTCGCTCCTCGGACACGTTACGCAAGAGAGTATTCACAGTCACGGGTCTTCGCTGTAAAGGAACACCTACCTACGAGATGAAGAGGCTGCAATGATCAAAGGAAGACGTTTTATGTAAAGTGAAATCACGTTACAGCGAGAGAAGAGACGGGGAGAAAGAAGGGAGAGAGAGAGGGGAAAAGACGTAGGTGAGAGGGAGAGAGGGAGAGAAGGAGGGGGAGGAGGGGAGGGAGGGGAGGGAGAGAGGAGAGGAGAGGGAGGGGGAGAGAAGGAGGAAGGGAGGAGGAATGAGAAGAAGAGAGAGGAGAGGATTGAGGAGGGGAGAAGGAGGAAGGGAGGGAGAAGGTGAGGGAGGGATAAGGAGGAGAAGAAGGGGAAGATGAAGGAGGTGAAGGAGAAGAGGAAGAGGAGGAAAGAAATGAGAAAAAGAGAGGAAAACATCGAGGAAGGGGAGAAAGAAGAAAGATGAATGGGAGAGGAGAGAAGGGAGATGGGAAAGAAAAAAAAAAAAAGAAGAGAGAAGCTTCAAGAAAAAAGAGCAAGGGGGAACCTGCATCCCCTCCTTTCCCCTCGCCTCCCCCCGCCTCGCTTCCCCCAACCGCCGGCCAAGTCCTTACCCTTTTAGAAGCCCACTTTCCAAACGTTAACATGATGAAAGGGCGTATTGATTTCGCCAAAAAGCGTCGTCAGAGTCCTTACCGTCGCTCTATGGACACGGACGCGGCGCTGCCTCGTAAGTAAAGTAAGTAAGTATAGTAAAGTAAGTAAAGTAAGTAAGTAAAAAGTAAGTAAAGTAAGTAAGTAAGTAAAGTAAGTAAGTAAGTAAAGACCATTCGCTATACAATTAACACGACGAGTGACGATGCGGAATGGTAATCGTGCAAAGTCGTACGCCGTGCCGTCCCCTTCTATGCGGCAATGTGCTCATTAGTCGCATCAAGACCCATAGCGTCTCTGCCATCATCATTATGACCACCTCGCTACCCCATCTCAAAAAAAAAAGTCCTTAAGAAGATCCCGCAAAAAAAAAAAAGTCCTTAAGAAGATCCCGCGATGACCCCAAGCCACCCAAGCCAGCGATGAGTCCCCGCTAAGCCCGGCGTTTCCCTAAGCTAAGATCGAGGACCGTTTCGGATTATAAAAAGATGGGAGCGAAGAACCCGAATGTAGAAAGGAAAGCGGTTTTTGGCGAGTGCTAACTTGAAGGGAGTCGCAGGCAAAGCGAGGAAACGCACTTGGGATCGCACTAGTCTTCTCTGCCCTGGAATCCCTAGACAGCCTCTCCGATCTCTCAGCTGACCAATCCCCAACCGACCAATCCCGAACTCTCAGAGAGCCCAATCCCGACCAATCCCAAACTGTAGCTGGACAGACTTCGGCGAGGCTGTCTCGGGATCCCAGGACAGAGAAGACTAGTGTGACCATCGCTTAAGCCCCGTCCCGCGTCGGCCCCGTCCCGCCCGGGCCGCCCTGAACCCGCGCTGACCCCAGGCCAATAACGCGAAACCGCAATGCATAAATGAATATTACTTGCTTATTCCCCCTCGGCCGACGGAGGGACCCGACGGGGGGCGGATCGTCCGGGATGCGCCGGAGAGTTGCCCTTCCCCGTACATGCTCTTATTCCCCTGTTCGTTTCTCTCTTGCTGTCTATCCGTCTATTTACTCGTCCGTTTACCCTTCGCTTTCGCAATCTTCCTCTCTCCCACACCCATATTTTGGCACAAATAAGTATGACGATGATAATAAAAATGAACAAAAAAAAAAAAAAAAAATAATAAAATAATAAAATAAAGAGAAAATCAATAAAACGAATAATTACCGAAAGAAAGATTAGGTATTTACCCGCTCACGGTGATGGGAGATGAGAAGGGAGGGGAGGGGAGGGAAGAGGATGGGAGGGAAGAAAAGAAGAGGGGGTGAGAGGACAGATGGGCGAATTGGGTACTCAATGAACAGGAAAGATCTAGTCGTATTTATCCTTCTCAAGTCGTGTTAGCTGCCCGGCTCCCAGCTCCCTTCCCCGCCCCCCGCCGCAGAGCATATGTTGGGGTGGCCGACTTGAGGATTGGCTCGTCTCTCTCTCCTTCTACTATCTCCTTTCTCTCTCTTTTCTTTCTCCTCCCCATCTCTCTCTCTTTCTCTTCTCCCTCCCCTATCTCTCCCCTAATTTCCATTTCTCCCCTCCCCATCTCCTTCATTCTCTCCGTCTCTCTCTCTCTCTCTCAAACATTGATTCTTGTTTTTTTTACATTCATCACCTCTTCTCTCTTCCCTTCATTTTCTACCTCCTTCCCTCCCTCATTTCAACCCTTCCTTTCATCGCTCTCATCCTCCGTCCCCATCTCTCTCCCTTTCCCTCTCTCTTCCTCCTCTCTCTCTTTCTCTCTCCCTCTCCTCCTCTTCTCCTTTTCTCCCTCTCCCTCTCCCTTTCCCTCTCTTCCTCTTCCTCTTCCCCGTCACCCCCCCCCCCCACCTCCAACACCACCCCCACCACCTCCTTGTGATTCAATGTTAAGGATGTTTACGACATATATTTTGGTGCGGGAGGATTCGCACAGAAAGACTGGGGGGGGGGGGGGAAGAGGAATAAAGGACAGGGGGGGGTGTCAGAGGTATATGTCGGTGGCGATATTTGTATTTCTCTTTGTCTTTTATTCTAATGATTTCTGGGAGTTCCGCGCTGTTGTTTTGTTCGGAATGGTTTTCTTTTTGTCTTATTGATTTCTCTTAATTCCTTTTAATTATTTTCAGGCTCGTCTATCTTGAATATCTTTTAAAAACTTATAGAAAGTCTCATTCACCTTCTCTCCTACCGTACGACATCGCAACGAAAAACTAAAAAAAACAAAACAAAACAAAACAAAGACACCCAAAAATACCCGACCCAGCCGTATGTGTCCCGCCCTCACGCCCACGCAAGCACGGACTCGCTCGAGTGGGCGTTTCTCGATGAATTACAAGCTTCTACGAGATCAAAAGGCTCATTCTGCGTCACCTTCAGAGCAGATCGGGTTCTTGATATGCGACTGCACCTCAAAATGTTGCAGATCCGAGTGCAGTCTGCCGGATTGCATCTCAACCGTGATATCAACGGGTGTTTTTTGTACATACATACAACATAGACACTGGAAGCTGTTTTATCAAATCTTACTTTTTAAAATAATCAAAGGAAGATATTCTCTTTCTGTCCATAATTAAACGTTCATGATATTTATATTTCCGTAGGGTTACGCTAAAGATATCAATCAGTGATTATAATAATCAAAGATACACATACTGACAATACATAACATCTAAATGAATATCTTAGCCCCAATTCGCAAGCCCGCGACCGTCGACGTCACCACCCCCCCCCCCCCCCCCCGCGGCCCCTGGAGATTCAGTTCCTCCTCGCCGTTCCTGCTCCGTTCAGCCGTCAGCCAAGAACGTCCTCGACTTGTCCTCGTCAGGGTCGCTCCAGAAGGGACGCGAAAGGAGGCAGAGCGAGAATAACGGAAAAAGGGACCAATGATAATGGTCTTTGTCCTTGACTTTGTCCCCGTAACAAGGTCTGGCTGGAGCGAAGTGGGAGGAAAATCCTGACGGCGCTGGAGCCAGGTGTTCCTGCCCAGGGAGGATGGAGGAGGGGAGTGGGGGGTGAAAATGAGCCAGATGGCGGTGCCGTAGCGCTCTCGCCTGTACGTGTAGCGAACGAATGCCGTATTAGCGACGAATACGAAAAGGCAAGTTGCGAAACACGACCAGAACCACCTTGCGATTTCGCCGGCCCAGCGCCACGTAAATCAGGCTGATGCAGCGGATAAATCAACCTGTCTTCACCTTTGGCGGCGCCCGGCGCTCTTTGCAGTCGCCCCGCCTCTCCAGCGGGCGGTGCCAACTTGCACCTGTTCCCCAAGACGCGGACAGTTCCCTCATCTACTACGCAATCTACTTCGTCGCCGGCATTCGGGTTTGATGCGATTGGCTCTCCCTGCCCGCGGCACGAGGGGCTCGGGTTCTCTCGCTCCCATTGATAAGACGGAAGAAGGTGTAGCGTGCGCGGTACATTCTGCAGCAGCCACTTGTTGCCTGACTTATGAGCTACGACCAGGCCGACTAAGTAGGCTCCTCAGCCTCGACTCCGTTGTCGAGAGATCCAAGGAGCAGCTGATAGCCTATTCGGCTCGCCTCCTCGCCGGCGTCAGCCCCGACGTCCTCGTGACCGCGTCAGCCATTGCCAACACGTTCTGTACAACTTTATGACGCTGTCGATGCTCATACACGTTCCCTGCCGCCCCCCCCCCCCCTCACCGAAAGTGTTGCCAGGCGAAAGTGCTTCTTTTGTTTGTTTGTGGAGGCGAACCATCCGCCAACGCTTCGCAGCTGCCTGGGTCCCCCGCCCCGCAGAGACACCATAAACACCATACACACAGGCAGACAGGTGTTGGAGGAAGGGGTGCCAAGGAGGAGGGGCTGCAACGTCACTTTGTTGCAGACATGACTGATGTAATAAGATAAAAACCCGGTACGCGGTGCCAATCCTTCCAACAAACACAATGACGATAACCTCTGCAGAAAAACGCTCAATAAACCGGGGCAGGTACTTGACAACATGTCAGACGGGAAATGACAGACCCTAAGCCATGACAAGCAACCGACTCGACCGCGCATTTGCCTTCCGAGGAACCGAACCGCGTGGAGGCAAAATGACCCGCTCCTATCAAGCCCAGGCGATAGCGCGGGCGTGACGGTGTGACCCGCCACGTCCGGATGACCTTGGCGTTGACGCAAGCACTCGGGTCAGGGCAACTTTGAGCCAGTGCTTTGCAAAGATCCAGCGACATGCAAGAGGGATGGCGCGTATGCAAGAAAGGGAGGAATATGTCCTGTAACGGATACGATAATGATTTCGTTGTATAATTGGACCTAGAAACTTCTTGTTTGAGGCGTCTGTTTTGCTAGTAACCAGAGTCTACATAGCCTTATGCATTTTCTCCATTTCCCCCCCCAAAAGCATATAAATAACCTTTATGTGCACACGGAGATGCCTACTTTCTCATGCCAGCAGAACCATACGGCAAACCTGTTACTAAATTACCAATCCATATCAGCATAAGTATGGAGTGAAATACCCTTCACCTGTTACCATTCGAGTTATGAACAATCAACATGTTCAAACGCTAACTACGTCTGAACAATCTTACAACCATTTCCACACAGCTGACCCAACTTGACACCGTAAAATATCTCTTCACAATCTGTCTCCAGCTTCTTCGCCAAAACTTCCTTTCCATATATTTGTCCCGGAAACCTCGTGGTTGATATCATTTCCATACTCACGTCCAGGAAGGCAAACTACCTTCCCTCCAGCAGGCCTGTTGTACGTGTATGCAGAAAGCTGATACACACACACACATGCATACATGCGCGTACATGTACACACTCTTCCTTATAACTTTCCTTTCCTCTCTCTGAGCCCTGCGGCTGTCCACAAATTCCCCCCCTTTCCCTTTCGCTCTCTACAACGAATATCGGCGTTGTAGGTAACTAAAAAATGGCTTGCGGCAGCACCAGCAAGCCTAGCCGTTCGCCCGGAGTTCAAATCACAAGTTTCGAAGCCCGGGAGCAACACGGATTCACTGGTTCTCTCGTATTCCTCCTACGTCGTATTCGACACCATTATTATTTTTTTTTTTAGTATTACGTAACGCAGATTTGTTATCTTGTATTATCTATGGGATATAGACGTTTTAAAATTAGGAGGAATACGTATATTTCTTTCGTATAAAGGTTGCAGCTAGTTTTCTTTATCATTCTTATTCTCGATTAGTTTAGATTGAACGCAGAACGAGAAATTGATTATCTTTTCCATTCTATCAAAGCACCTCTTGTTTTCACGAGCGCCGAGACGAGTCGTAGTCTGACAACCACTGGAACCGCCGACAATCACTTCCACTCTCCGCGGCGTCGTTGCCAACACTGGTGAGTGGTCAGGGATGACAGCGTGCGCTGGGCCGGGAGGCGGGGCTTCGCGTTGGCCCCAAGCCCTCCCACCTCCTCCTCCTCCTCCTTCTCCTCCGCCAGCTCCTCTTTCCACCTCCTCCTTTCCCTCCCTCTCCTCGTCCACCAACAACTCCACATCATACCTCCAACACCATACCTCCACCATCCCTCCACACCGCCATTCCACTCCCCCCCCCCCTCCCGCACCGCCACGCACTCCCTCCACCACCACCACCACCACCTTCGCCCTGCTTACCCGATGCCTCCGTTGACCCTGACCTGCCCTCACTCACCTGCGCCCACTGCCGCCCACTGGCCCCTTCCCTCGCAGACATTGCATCCTCCTGGACCGAATACAGCTGGTCCTCGCCTCGTGGTGGCCGCGTCTGCTTCCTCAAGCATCTGCAACCCCGCCCTCGAGATGCTTGCGACATGTGGATGCGGGCGCCGAATGCAGAGGAAATTTTCGTCCAAGGAAACCCACGTTGGCTTTGATTCGGTGAATTAAGAATTTCGTCTCGTGATCCTTAAGCCCATTCTCGGTTCACAAAGAAGGGAAAAACGCCGTTGTGGGAATAAATTCGTTCGTGTTTACAACCAAACGCACAAACTACACTCTGTCTGTGTGATGAACTCAGGGGCCAAAACACCCACTGGAGACTGGCACAGATGCTAAGAGAACGTGCTATGAGAGCTTATTAATCAGCACATTACAAGTGGTCTTTGTTATTTTTAACGTCGATGGCGTGTGGGTGTCCTCGCAGATTTATCTACGTGCAAAAATAACTAGGAAAATGGTACATGTACACACACACACACACACACACACCACACACACACACACACACACACACACACACACACACACACACACACACACACACACATACACACACTCCCCCCCCACACACACACAACACATACCATCCACACTGATACACGACGGAAAACCCAGACTCGGTATGGCGAATAAAGCCCCCCCACCCCACCCACCCACCCCACCCCACCCCCACCCAGACCCTCCCACCAACCCCTCACCGAACCGGCAACAAAAAAAAGCCCCGACCGACACCGCAAATCCGCATGAACGACCCGCATGACCTCTCGTGTGCGGACGTCATTACCATCTCCGCAGTACCTTCGATCCCTCCGCACGCGTCTCCGTGATCTATCGCCTCACGAGGGAGATCTTTATCTATCGCGGCGTGACACACGAGGCGAGCGAGCGTTGGACTCGACGGCCGCGTGTGAGGATTCGCCCTCTGCTTCGCGTCTCACTGCTTCGCGTCTCACTGCTTCGCGTCTCGTATTCCCATTTTCTTTCTACTTCGCTTCACGGGCGGAAAAGTTCCTTGTGCGGATAAGCAGGTGCGTCTCGTATCCCGCCATTCCCATTTATTCATACATCGAATACAAAAATTCCTTCCATTATACAAGGATATAATTCTTTCAATTCTCATTTGATTACGAAGTGTCTCTTTTCTCTCTATTTTCTCTCGAAATCATAAAAAAAAAATATCTTTCCAGAGAACTAACACATTCT
>NW_020872788.1:806509-814009 GCF_003789085.1 Penaeus vannamei | reverse complement strand
TACATCCATTAAATACATACATACATACATGCAAGTGAGACACACACACACAAAGCACACACATACAAACACAACCCATACAGACACACATACACACCACACACACACACACACCACACATACACACACACACACACACACACACACACAAACACAACACACATAACCCATACAGACAACACACACACACACACACACACACAAACACACCCACACACACACACACACAACCAAAAAACACACACACACACACACCTCAAGAAAACTACGACCAGGAAAGTAAGAAAGCCTCGCAAACTGAAAGCAAACCAAATTCGCCTTATTGCATATCATTATATACTAACAAGCCCTCCCTCCCTCGCCTGTGATTAAGGAAAGCCTGAATGCAGACTTACGGTATTATCATTAAGCAAATTATCTGCAAGGAACGCTTGAAGTTGCTCTCATTATTTCCAAGGCTTTTTTTTTCTCTCTCCTAGGCGGCCATATTGCACTCGTGTTGCATAAAATTAGTTTGCAACATGACCGTGCCTTTTAAGCAACTGTGCAGCGAGATCCGGCCTGATAAAGTAACCTGAGGATAAGACATTTTCCTCAGGCTTCAAGGTAAGTTTCTTGGGAGAATAGAATTAAGACATTGTACACTCGTCCAGGAATATAATAAATCTACCTGTTGATATCTAAGCAAACGTATTTACTTACTTTGATTTGACACATATATGCATCCACATAACCACATGTATACGTATTCACTTATACATGTACGTGTCCAAAACAAACACATACACATGCACACATACACACACAAACAAAAAAACACATACAAACACACATAAGCACAAATACACACGCACACACACAGACACACACACAAACACACACACACACATACAAACACAAACACAAAAACAACACATACACAAACGCACAAACACAAACACATACACAAAAACAGACACATACACACACACAAAAAAAACAAACACACAACACAACAAACACACACACACACAAACACCACGCACCCCCCCACCCACCCCCCACCCCCCAGAGAAGCCGCGCTCAGCCCCAAGCTCTCGCGCGCCTCCGATCCCCCTCGAGTGGCGAGCGATGACGCAATCTCGAGGAAAAATACAGACGGACAAATAAACAATTTCCCTCACGAGGCAAGGTAGGTCAGGGAAGTGAGGCGAATGAATGAAATTTTTAGAGTCGAGGAAGATGATAATAATAAGAGAGAGAGAGAGAGGGGGGAGAGAGGGGAGAGAGGAGAGGGAAGGGAGAGGGAGAGGGAAGGGAGAGGGAGAGGGAGAGGGAGAGGAGAGAGAGAGGGAGAGGGAGAGAGAGAGAGAGAGAGAGAGAGGAGAGAGAGAGAGAGAGAGGAGAGAGAGAGAGAGAGAAGACAGAGAGAGATACAGACAGACAGACAGAGAGAGAATGCGTGTGCGCGTGATAAGAAAGCGAGGGTGAAGTGGCGGATATAATTAAATAAACAATACAATGTGCGAAAAAAGAACACACAACGAAAAACGTGATAAACAAATAAATAGAAACAAACAAGTGTTGCAAAAAGTACTCTACGAGAGAGCAGTAAAGCCTGGGAGAGCCACGGGTGCAAAGAGGCGTGACTGGCATTGCAGTTGTTGTAAATGCACGTTGCACAGATTGAAGCCCCCTCCCCCACCCTCCCCATACACCCCCACTCCCCTCGCCCACTGGACAGAGAACCTGGGAGAGGGAGGGGATGTGCGTGGAAGACTGGGAGGGTGTGGAAAGGGTGTGGAGGGGAGGGGAGGGTTGGGAAAGGTGTGTGGGCCTGGGGGTGGAAGGGAGGGGGGGGGTGTGGAGGGTGTGGAAAGAGGGAGGAGGAGGGTGAGAAGGAGGGGAGAGGATGGGGGGGGATGGGAGAGGGTGTGGGAAGGGGGAGAGAGTGTGGAAAGGGGATGGAAGGGGAGGGGATGGAAAGTGTAGGGTGTGGAAAGGAGGGAGGGGAGGGGGAGGGAGAGTGTGGAAGGGGGGAGGGATGGAGGAAAGGGGAGGGGGATGGGGTGTGTGGAAAGGGGAGGAGGGGAGGTGTGGGAGGCGAGGATGTAAAGGAGGGTGTGGAAGGGGAGGGAGGGTGTGGGAAAGGGAGGGGAGGGTGTGAAAAGGGGAGGAGGGGGGAGTGTGGGAAAGAGGAGAGGAGGGAGAGGTGTGGGAAGAGGGGAGAGAGGGAGGGGGGGTGTGGAAAGGGAAGGGAAGGGGATGGGGGGGGCGTTATACCCGAGCCCCCTAAATACACCTTGTAAAGCAGCTCCGGTGTAGCTCTACATCCCGCGGAGGGTTTATTACAGTTTAGGTTTATTGCCGTTTAAGTTTATTGCGCCGCTTGCTTTGTAGGCATTGGACTCCCTGGCTGTTCCTCGCCCGCCTCGGCCCGGAACAGCTGGGTCGTTAGAGGATCATATATTCGCATGTTGTGTGTGTATGTTAGTATATATATATATATATATATATAATATATATATATATATAGATACATAGATACATATACATATACATATGATACATACATATACATATATATATATATATATATATATATATATATATATATATATATATATTATATAGTAATGTATGTATATTATATATATATGTAATATATATAAATATGTATTATATATATTATATATATATATATTATATATATATATTAGTATATATATATTATATGTATATATACATATATATATATTATTATTATATAATATATATATATATATATATATATACAACACATTAATGCAGTAAATAAGATACCAAACACGCATAACATACAAAGCCAAAAAAAAAAAATAATAAATAATAAGCAAATAAGCCGAACACTGATCACAATCCCAAAACCAAGCATGTGAATCCCCCCCCCAAAAAAAAAAAAAAAAAAAAAAAAAAAAAAAAAAAAAAAAGACATTTTCAATTTCCTTCCCTTTTTTCGCGTCTATCACACCCACGGCGAGAGATAAGAGCTCGCATCAAATGGCGAAACGGGGGATAGAGAGACGGGGAGATAAACAGACAGACAGAGACATAAAAGAGGACGAAGGGACAGGAAAACAGAGCGAAAACGGACGAGACTAAACGTAGAGAGAAGTGACTGAATACAAGAGAAATATCAGCTGGTAAAAAGGTAGATATTCTCGCTCATAACTCCGTATCTCCATCTGTCTGTCTATCTGCCTGCCCCTTCCTCCCTCTCTCTATCTATCCAGCTATCTATCTATCTATATGTAATTCCATATGTTATATATATATTTATCTATCTATCTATTTATCAATACATATATATCTACATATCTATATCTATTTATCAATATATATATATATATATTATCTATATCTATCTATTTATCAATACATGTATATATATTATCTATATCTATTTATCAATATATACATACATATATATATATATATATATATATATATATATATATATATATATATATATAAACATATATTTATCTATATCTATCTATCTATATAGGTATGCGTGTATATGTACACAAATAAATACAACACACAAACACATATTATATATATATATATATATATATATATATATATATATATATATATATATATATATATATATATATATACCACGCACACAATATATAAATATCTATCTATCTATCGACCTATCTATCTATCTATATATATTCATATACATATGTACATGTGTTAGTTACAACAACACCTTCTTCCACCAACACCATCGTCTCCCTCCTCCCCTCCCCCCTTTCCCCCCCCCTTACCTTCCTCCTTTAGGCAGATGGGCAAAACAGATTAACATCGGATTACGGTGGTAAACAACTCTGTGGGAAGAGGCGGGAACTAGGGAGGATGAAGAACAGAGGGAACAGAGGGCAAGGGAGGGGAAGGAGGGGAAGGAGGGTGGGGGATGGGAGGGGAGGGGAGGAGGTGGGAGGTGAGGGAAAGGGGAGGGGTGGAAGGGGGTAAAGAACAGGGGAGGATGAAGAACAGAGGGAACAGAGGGATGGAGGGGGGAGATGGGAGGGGGGTGAGAGGAACAGGGAGGATAAAGAACAAAGGGGGAGGAGGGGGGGGGTAAGGATTTCAGGGGGTGATGAGCAGGGAGGTGAGGGAGAGGGAAGGAAGGGTAGGGGGGAAAGGGGTGAGATGGAAGGGGAGGAACAGGGTGGGAGGAGGGGAAGAGGGTGGAGAGGAAGGGGGGGGGAAAGGAGGTAGAAAGGGAGGGGAAGAAAGGACCCATGGGGAAGGGGAGCGAACGGGGGGAAAATTCACCCGTGGGAGCGAAAACGACTGGAGAAAGTAGAGAGAGAGGGTGATAAAAGGGGAGGGAGAGATAGAGAGATAACAAGTTTGGGTATGTAAAGGAAGATCTTTATCATGAACAAATGGCTAGAGAAAGAGAATCAGACAAATAGAGAGATAGATGATAAATAGATAGATAGATAATAGATAGGAAGAGAGAGATGAGAGAGAGAGAGAGAGAGAGAGAGAGAGAGAGAGAAGAGAGAGAGAGAGAGAGAGAGAGAGAGAGAGAGAGAGAGAGAGAGAGAGAGAGAGAGAGAGCGAGAGAGAGAGAAATTAATGACTAAATGACTAAACAGATAAGAGAGTGGGTGGACGAAGCAAGTCAGTCAGTCAGTCAGTCAGTAAATAAGCAAGAGAGAAACGAAGTTAAAAAAAAAAAACGACAAAAAAAGAGAAAAAAAAACGAAAAAAAAAACAAAAACAAACAAACAAACATCAGCATGGAGATCGAAACGAGCGTCAGAGAGAAGATAGAAAAAAAAACATCGCGAATGAACACACTGTAATCTTCAACCCCCCCTAACCCCCCTACCCCATCTTCCCCATCTTCCCACACCCACTGTTCCTTTGCCTCCCTCCTCCCCTCCCCCCACTCTCTCTTTCTCCTACTCCCCCTTCCTCTCTCCCTCTCTCCTCCTCTCTCTTCCTACATACATCTCCTTCTCTATCCATTCTTCCCTACCTTCTCTTTCCTCCTCTCCCCTCTCTCCCTTCTTCTTCCTCCTCCTCTCTCCTTTCCTTCTCTCCCCTCTCTCTCCTTTCTTCCTTCCCCCCCTCTCTCTTTCCTCCTCCTCATTCTCTCAATTCTTCCTCTTCCTCTCTCCTTTCCTCCTCTCACTTCTCTCAATCTTCCTCCTTTCCTCCCCTCTCTCTCCTTCCTCTCCTCCTCCTCCCTTCCTCCTCCTCCACCCCCCCTCTCTCATTTCCTCCTCCTCCTACCTACTCTCTCCCTTCTTCCTCCAACCCCTCCCTCTCCCTCCATCCTCTCCCTCCTCTCCTCCACCCCATCCACCCCCTCCCTCCTCTCCTCCACTCCCTCCTTCTCCCTCCAATCCCTCCTTCCTCCTCTCCCTCCCCTCCCCTCCCACCCCCCAGCCACGATCCCCTGCGGTGAAGTTATTCCACTTTCTCGATGTTTCCCCGTCACGACGTGTGTCTATCGAAACACCACCGCCTCCACGGTTACAACACCAACAACACCATCTGCACCTCTACACTTCGGCAATTATTTTGTCACCGAAACGACCGACTCCCTCGTTCCATATAGTATCATTTCTCTTTTTTTTAACGATATCGTTTTCTCATAACAGGGTCGTTTGCTTATTACATAATCTCTCTCTCTCTCTCTCCCTCTTCTCTCCTCTCCTCCTCCCTCTCTCTCTCTCTCTCTCTCTCTCTCTCTCTCTCTCTCTCTCTCTTCTCTCTCTCTCTCTCTCTCTCTCTCTCTCTCTCTCTCTCTCTCTCTTTGTTACAGAATTGTTTGCTTATTGTATTTTTTCTCTTTTCGTTAAAGTATCGTTTGCTTATTACATTTTTTCTCTCTTTTCGTTACAGTATCGTTTGATTATTACGTATTCTTCTCTCTCTCTTCGTTACATTATCGTTTGTTTATTACTTTTTTCTCTTTTCGTTACAGTATCGTTTGTTTATTACAGTATCATCTCTCTTTTCGTTACAGTATCGCTTCCATTACAACGTCTTGGTACAGTAACCTCGCTGCTGTAACGTCCCCTTGTTACAAATATTTCTTCTCGTGGCGTTATTTTCTTGCCAGAACAGTCACCTTAAGAAGAACAATGTAAACATACCTCTCCCTGCCTCTTCGCCCCTCGTTCGCAATAACACCATCAATATGCTATGGTGTGTTTAAGCGAAGGTGCTGGCGGCTCGTACGCGTCACCTTTACCTGTAAACGTATCTCTCCCGAATAACATTCTCCATCATTCATATCATGTTTTTTTTTTCTCTTCACCATTCTCAGCCTTTCCATTGTGTATTCCGTTTCCAGGCTATTGCGGTCGGGATAACGAGGCGATGGATATCAACGGGGGGGAATAACTTTGCCGCCATAGCGAACACGTCCTTCCGTACAGAGAGACTAATACACAGCCGTTAACAGCAGCTTTAACTTTTGATCATCACACACCGGCTCGCGCAGCTGTGGTTGCAGGCTCAATCAGGGGCAGCAGCGGCCTGTGTCCTCCATCGCCAGCGCACCTTCCAGCGGTTCCAGAACAACCTATTATATTGTTTTTGTCTGTTAAGGATCTTGCTATTTTGGGGGCGTCTTCACTTGTACAATTATTCTTTATTCTCTTTATCATTATCTGTCTGTTAATTTTGGGCTTCACTCGTCTTAAGATCTTGCTATTTTGGGGGTGTCTTCACTTGTACAATTATTCTTTTTCTCTTTATCATTATCTGTCTTACCTTTGTTATCATTGCTTATCATTTATCCTCATTATCATCTTTGTTATCATTGCTTATTATTTATCATCTCGACCGAAGTATATCCAAATCTATCACGATCTAATTTGACATTCACTCGAGTCATTGATTTACTTATAAATTGCCTTTATCGCTTTTATTCCCCGATCACTTCATTCGACATGCTTCGCTGATCCAATTATCCACTCGGGATACGTTCAACCGCGAGTTAATAAATCCATCGAACTCGGCCGCCCATCAATGCCTGCCGCCCACCTGTCATTCATCCACGTCATGCTTCCTTCCGCGAATGCCTTCCATCCCCCCCCCCCATCCCCCTCCCCCCCAACCCCACTCCCTAATTTTTTCCCCTTCAACGCAAAAAAAAAAAAAAAAAAAAAAAAAATCTATTTGTTTTTTTTCCCTCAACGACCCCCCCCAAAAAAAAAAATATATATATATATATAATAAAATATATAAAAAATAAAAATATAAAAAATAAAAGAAAGAGAAAGAAAATAAATAAAGAAAGAAAGAGAAAAAAAAAGAACCGGTGTCCCCAGTCCCTCCCCGACCGATCCAGAACCGGAAACGTGGTTCAGATCGACGGACGTTAAAGCTTACACCCGCCCCCCCCCCGCCGTAACTCCGCCGTAAGTCACCGTGGGTTGCGTTGGGCCGAGTCGTAACTCCGAGGCGAGGGCGGGGAACGCTTCGAGAGAGATTGGGAGG
>NW_020872788.1:781509-789009 GCF_003789085.1 Penaeus vannamei | reverse complement strand
GTCTTTCGTCGTTTGGCGTTGCTTGTTCGTTCTGTATTGCGGGTTTCTCCTCTTCCCGTTTTCGGTGCCTGGATTTGCGTTTTCTCTCTTTTTTTTTCTCTCTCTCCGTTTCTCTCTCTATCTCTCTCTCTCCCTCCGTATTCTCTCTCTCTCTCTCTCTTTCCGTCTTCTTCTTCTCTTCTCTCTCTTTCTCTCTCTCTCGTCTTCTTCTTCTTCTTCTTCTTCTTCTTCTTCTTCTTCTCTCTCTCTTCTTCTCTCTCTTCTCTCTCTCTCTCTATCTCTTTTCCCTCTTCCCGTTTTCGTTCGATTTCTCTTTCTCGTTCCTCCTCTCTCTTTTCTTTTTTCCTTTTTTAAGATTAGAAAGTCTTGCGTTTTCCTCAATCGGTTTTCCTTTTCCTCTGTATCTCCTCGTGTTGTGCGTGTGTTGTGCGTGTGCGTGTGTGCGTGTGTGTGGTGTGTGTGTGTGTGGTGTGTGTGTGTGTTGTGTGTGTGTGTGTGTGTGTGTGTGTGTGTGTGTGTGTGTGTGGTGCTGCGTGTGCGTGTGTGCATGCCTGCGTGTGCGTTGTGTGCGTGTGCGTGCGTGTTCGTATCTGTCTGCCCACATATGTATGAAAATTTTATATGTCTATATGGGCTTCCCTCTTTATCTTTTGACCAATCGAGAGAGATTCCTGGCCTTCCCCTAACCATTAAAGTCCAGATCAGCTGTTTACAGATATGACGAAACCACGATGAGTTTATATAATGGTGATACAGCTGGTCGTGCCAACGTCAATGATGGTCGTACTTAGATATATAGTAACAGCAGTAGCAACATACGTGTATGATAAGAACAACAAAGAGAATAACAGTAATAGCAAAAGCAACGATAACAACATTACTGGTTGTTATATCAGAAATACAAATGTTTACACTAACGTAATTGTTTTAACGTATTGGTTGTTATGATGTCAGGAATACAAATGTTTACAATAACGTTCTTGGAGAATGTGTTGCTATACGTGATGTATTTGCAATATTTCACAATTACTGGTCGTGCGCATTTTGGCAACATGATCACTATTTCACTGGAAAAATAGTTGTAAATGATTCTTCCAGGATTATCTCAATTAACTGTCCTTCCCGTTTCTCGTCCCCTTTCATTTCCTCTATCCACCCTCCTTCCCTATTATTCCGCCCTCCTCTATTCTCTTCTCCATCTCTCTTTTACCCCTTTCCCCCTTCTGAACCGTTTCTCTCCCTCCTCCTCCATTTATCCCCCTACTTCTCCCTTCTCCCCCTCCTCCCCTTGATCTCTTCCTCATTTCCCCTCTCCCCCTGTGTCCCTTTCTCCATCTTTTCTCCCCTACCGCACCTTCCGTTGCTCACCTTACCCGCCCTCTTCCCCTCCTCCCTTTATCCCTTCCCCTTTTCGCCTCTCCTCCCCCTTTCCCTTACCCATTGTTTCTGCTAGCACTTTTTCCCCTTTTCCCTTCCTCTCGTCCCCTAACCCCATCCCCTTTCCCCTCCTCCCCCTTCCTTCCCCATCGTTCTCCCACACCTTTTCCCTTTTCCCTTTCTTTCCTCCCTTCACCCCTTCTACCTTTTCCTCTCTCCTCCCCCTTTCCCCTTCCCCTTTTTGCCTCTCCTCCCCATTCCCTTCTCCGTCATTTCCCTCCCTAACCCCCATTTCTACCCATACCTCCCCCCACTCCCTCCCTCCCTCCCTTAACCCTACTGTGACGTCTTCGATAAACAACCTTTTCCTTTCTCTTACCACGACTCCCCATCCTCGTCTATTCAGAACGTCGCCCTGTAATCTCCTCTCGCTCTCTTAGTCACGTTGCAATCGCAGCATGCAACGCGTTTCAATCCATCATGTCTAGCTTTTGTTTGTTTATCCGTCTTTTGTCTTCACGCCCACAAGCGGGTCCGCGTTGATGCTCGGAAGGGTGTCCAATCAGGCAAAGCCAATAACAAATCAATGTTCAGAACAGGGCCGCCTTGAACGGAAGGGTGGAGTGCAAGGAGACTTTCTATACTTTTTTGTGGTGGTGGATGTGGAGTTTAGCAGTTCGAGGCAAACTTATGGGAGTGGGTGGTGACCATATCAAGATAGAGGGGCCATGTTCTCCTCTCGCCTTCTCCTCTCTCTTCTCTCTCTTCTCTCTCTCTCTCTCTCTCGTATGTGTGTGTGTGTGTGTGTGTGTGTGTGTGTACTGCCTATCTATGTATTTGTCTATCTGTATATATATTCCTCTTCATCTTTTCATCCTCCTCCCCTCCCTCTTTCGCACACATTGCAAACTTTAGAGAGAGAGAGAGAGAGAGAGAGAGAGAGAGAGAGAGAGAGAGAGAGAGAGAGAGAGAGAGAAGAGAGAGAGAGAGAGAGAGAGAGAGAGAAAGAGAGAAAGAGAGAGGAAGAAGGCAAAAGTCAAGACACAAACAAAAAGCCAAGCAAACACGGTATCTTCCATGAACAAGCTAATCCAATAGTTAACGCAAACGGAGCTTAGCAACACTGTTTCCCACTGATAATAATAAAATATATAATTAAAACTTAGTTGACTGAATACCTAAAAGATCGAAGGAAATAAGTTTTGGATTAGAGGAATAACTGAATACTTCGTTTTATCGACTTTAACCGTTTTGATTACATCTTAATAATAAAAAAAGGATGAAGCAAATGTAGATCTGTCAACCTTTTAAAACAAATCCATTAATTAATGAATGCAATATACTCATTTTCCTTTAATGATTTGATGTAATAATAAGTGTAATGATGGGAATAATAAATATATTAGTTGTGATATGATAACTGATAGTAATACAAAACAATAATGGTGTGTCTAAACAAAAAATATTAAACAGCATTGCAGACATGAATAATACAAATATACCAAATACAATAATACTAATACACAATACCAATAATAATACAACAATACCGACAATATAAAATACAACAATACAACAATATACTAATACACAAATAACCAATAACTAAATACAAACATACCAATACAATAATACAATACAATCAATAGAATTAAACAACAACCAACAAATAACCTTCCACAACAATAATACATATACAGCAATTACAACAATTACCACAGATTCCGCCTAATATCCAAACATAAATATCCCGCTGCACTATAATGAGGAACAGATTATCGAGTATTTTGTATTCCTTCCATCTGGCAACTAATGATAAGACCGCAATACCGTAATTGGCCACATTGCGTCAGGGTTTACGTAAGAGGGCAATTACTGGCTTGAAAAAAAAAAAAATCTCTTAATTGGCATAGAGTGAATGAATGTGGCGATTGGCCTCCTCCTCTTGAAATAAAATAAATAGATAAATACAAAAAAGAAAGAAAGAAAAAAAAAATCGGCGGTTATCTTTGACTGTTGATGAATATGCTCGTGGCGCGAATGTGGGAAATGTGCAACCCTGAAAAGAAAGAAAGAAGGAGAAGGAAAAGAAGAAGAAGAAGAAGAAGAAAAAGAAGAAGAAGAAGAAGAAGAAGAAGAAGAAGAAGAAATAAAAAATAAGACGAGACGAAGAAGAAGAAGAAGAAGAAGAAGAAGAAGAAGAAGGAGAAGACGAAGAAGAAGAAACTGACATCGGAGTTCTGAAATTCTTGACGCTTCAAGCCCCTTCTTGAAGAGGAGTGAGCGCGCGCCGTTTGATCTCTCTCATATTTGCCGCCAAAATTAAACCTTTTTTTTCGCGCAAGCTACCGCATCGGGGACGCGAATATTAGCCACGTCTACAGCCGCGACCGCAATGAAACTGTCAGCTGAATACCTGGGCAGAGGCAGTCATGCTTAATGCCAGGGTGAAGTCAGTCATAGTGGAAGTAATGCTAGGCGCCTGTACGCTTGTTTGCGCACGTGTTTCTCTCTGTGGTTGGGTGGTTGGCTGCCCCTTTCTCTCTCTTTGAAAAGGCCCTATCACACTTATCACTTTTTTTTTTTTTGCGTCAGTTTTTTGCGTTTCCGAATGAACTTTCCTTATGAAAATCGACTGACTCTATTACATTACCAAGGTAGGAAAGTGCACATGTAAACAAACATGGCGCTGTCGGTGTGAGGTCCCGGGAATCACACGAACATTCTCGTACATATTGCATTATCTTCAAGAAATATGATGATGTGTATTGTATATACGAATGTTCTAAAATATTACCTTCTGTTTACGTTCACTCATTCTGTCTAATTTATCAGTATATCAAGTATAGATCCTTGGTAGCACAGACCTGACGGAAACGATCGTAACCGTGCTAGTGTGGTAAGGCCTTAAAACAAATTTTATTAATTTCAATAAAAGATAAATTTCATATATACTAATCTATAGTTTTATATTTATATATGAATTTATTTTCATATTTTTCATGTTCCAATTAGTTTTATCTAACATAAAAGCAAACGTTCTCGAATATAGGTCTTGATTTGACTATGCTTGGCTGAAAAGTTGACGGAAAGGATTTCAGACATAAACGATCATTATCAGCGGATAATCGACAATTAGCTCAAATTTGACCAAAAAGAGTTTTAAAAGATGATGGAAAAAGTGCTAGTGTGACAGCACCTTTAGTTCCCGCCTCTTTCTGTCTACTTTCTCTTTCTCTCTTTCTCTTGTCACTCTTCTCAATTTCTCCCATTCGCTTCCTCTTACCTCACCCTCTCTTGCTACCTTCCCCATCTATCTCTGTCTCTCTCATCCCCTATCTATCTCTGTCTCTTTCTGTCTCTCTGTTCTAGATGTAATCCACTTGATCCCATATTTTTAACCTCGCCGAGCACTTCACTGCCTCGTTCCATGTGTTATAAAAAAAACACCATTCACATCTTCGTTTAATGTCTCCTCTGATGGCGTTTCACTAATGCTCATTTCCTCGACCAGCGTTTCATTCCACATTCCGTTATCTCTTTAAGGTGGCGTCACACTAGCACTTTTTCCGTCATTTTTTTGACAATTTTCTGAAATTCTGTCCATTTTTGAGCGAATTGTCGATTCTCCAGTCAGACGATAATGATCGTTTCCGTCTGAAAACCTTTCCGTTAACTTTTACAGCCAAGCATAGTCAAATCAAGATCTATATTCGAGAATGTTTGTAATTATGTTAAATAAAGTTGTAAAAAAATTGACGGAAAAAGTGCTAGCGTGACCCGGCCTTTTATAAAAAGATCTCGGGGGCTGCCACCGATCCCTCTCCCGCTTGATTCCAAGTCCCTGCTCTCCCCTCGCTCCCCACGCCCGCAATTTCGCGCCCACGCCCAAGCTTCTCCCTGCGCTTGCCCTCGCTGCTTCGCAAATTTGGCCCATTCAGTGCCTTTAATCGTTGCATCCTTATATCCCCATTGAAGTCTCACTCGAGTCCGTTGCCTGGTTTATGCTCCCTTACAAGCCCCGATCTCAAGGACCTTTTCCAGAAGATGAGCACCGCAGAGGGCTACATATACATACGTACACACACACGCACACACACACACACACACACACACACAACACACACACACACACACACACACACACACACACACACACACACACGTACACACACGCACACGCACACGCACGCACACACATATATAGGCAGAAATGTATACATACACACTATAACGTATACACGGACCATATATATACACATGCACGGCCTACCCGGGGCACTTCCGTTCCCAGCCGCCATTTCTGCCGGTTTTATGGTCCTCATCAAGCCACGTTTCTCGGCTTCATACTCCCAAGACGATGGAGTTCTTGAAAGGGACTAGAAGCGCTCAGACACGCCTCCCCCCTTTCCCCCTACTCCTACTCCTTCTCCTCCTACTCCTCATCCCCCCCCTCCCCTTCCACCTACCCTACCTCTCCCCTCCTACTCCTCTTCTCCTCCTACTTCTTCTCCTCATCCCCCTCCTCCCCCCCCTTCCTCCTACTCCTCCCCTCTTCCCCCTCCTACTCCCCTCCCCTCCCACCTGACGTGTGCCTGGAGTGTATTAACATATCAGATCTTCAACAAGCAGCATCTCTAACCAAAAAGGGAGGAGGGGGAAGGAGGTGTTGGGGAGGGGTATCTTGGGGAAGGGAAGGAGGAATCGTTGGGGGGAGGAGGAGGAGGAGGAGGCATCGTTGGGGGGGGGGTAGGAAGGGAAGTATCATTGTGGTGGGAGGTATCTTGGGGGGGGTAGGAGGAATCGTTGAGGGGGAGGGGGGAGGAGGAATCGTTGAGGAGGGGAGGGGGGGTAGGAAGGGAAGGATCACTGGGGAGGGGGAAGAAGAGCTCAGAGGAGGAGAAGAGAGAGAGAAGAGGCTAGAGATAGATAGAAATTGGCCGTGTAGGAGGGAAGGCGAGTGGGTGGGGGGAGAGGGGGGGTTATTCCACTGGTTCAGTTTTATTAACCCTCCTCGAACCTGATGGCAAGTTGATTTATGCCGTTTCATTAATCCGTGATTACTGAATATCGCCTTTTAGAAGCTGCCCTCACCACCGCGGGCTGGGGGAAGGAGGGGGTGGGGGTGGGGTGGGGTGGGTGGGGGTAGGAAGCAGCAGGAGGGAGAGAAGAAGGAGGGTGGGTTGGGGTGGGGGTGGGGTGGGGTGTGGGGTGGGGGTGTAGGAAGCAGCAGGAGGGAGAGGAAGAAAGAAGGAGAAAAAAGAAGTGCGGAGGATGAGACGGAAAAGGAGGTGGAGATGTAGGAGGGAGAGGAGAAGGAAGAAAAAGAAAGAGGAGGAGGAAGAGGAGAAAGTTGAGAAGGAAAGAGGAGAGGGGGAAGAAAAAGGAGAAAGAGGAGGTGGAGGAGGAGAAAGAAAACAAGAGGAAAAAGGAGGAAGAGAAATGAAGAGGAAAAAGAGCAGGAAGAAAAAACAGAAGGAAACAGAAGAAGAGGAGAAGAAAGAAGAGGGAAAAGAGAGGTGGGGGAGGAGACGAAAAAAGAGGACGAAACCAATGATGATGATGATGAAGGGTGGATGACGAGGAGAAGAAGGAAGAGAAGGAGGAAAAGGGGGATGGAGGAAGAGGAGGAGGAGAGAAGAAGAAAAAGAAGGAGGAGGAGGAGGAAAAGAAGAAGGACGAGCGAAGAAGAAGGAGGAGGAGCACAACAAAGCAGGCGAGGGGGCGTGCAGTCGGCTGACTTTCAAAACTGGTTTTTGATGTATGTTATGGTGATTAAATGCATCTCGCACGCTGCACTTATATTCCCTCCCCCCCCCCCCCTTTTTCCCTTCCTCAGAACCCGCACATTAAATGCTTTTGGTTGTGAGTGAAAATTAGTCCACGAACTCGCTGCCTCAGCAACTCAGAGGAGGTGGAAGGAGGGAGGAACAGAGAGAGAGAGTGAGAGATAGATAGAGAGGGAGAGGGAGGGAGATGGAGAAGGAGGGAGGGAGATGGAGAAGGAGGGAGGGAGGGAGGGAGGGAGAGAGAGAGAGAGAGGGGAGAGAGAGAGAGAGAGAGAGAGAGAGAGAGACAGACAGACAGACAGACAGACAGACAGACAGACAGAGAGAGAGAGAG
>NW_020872788.1:766509-779009 GCF_003789085.1 Penaeus vannamei | reverse complement strand
TTTCTTTATTTTTCTTAATAATTTTTCAGTCACTGCAAAGCAATCTATCTTTGTCGATCGATCGCTCTCTCTCTCTCTCTCTCTCTCTCTCTCTCTCTCTCTCTCTCTCTCTCTCTCTCTCTCTCTCTCTCTCTCTCTCTCTCTCTCTCCATAGACTTACACACATAAATATGAAGAATGAGAAAGAGAGATCGACGGCAAACAGACAAATAAAAACAAAGACACAGACAGAAAAGACAAAAAAAGACAGGGACATAGACCTATATTTGGAGAGAGAAAGAAAAACAGAGAGAGGAGGGAATAATAAATTTAAAAATGCATACCTAACACAAAAAATAAATAAAATGAATTTCCTACCACCTGCAGACTCGTTTTCTATGAATTTTTACTCCGGTGACGAATATAGATCAGGATCAACCATCATAATCAAAGAAATTCGTCTTTGACATAATAATCTTAATAAATATTCGTCACAATCTACCCGTAACGGTTTCTACAAGCCTGTTGACAAGCGAACAAGTGAACAACCCAACAAGCGACTACGAAATTATTAACTCCTCGCGAGAGTAAATATCTGCCTTCTTATCTTGGCATCTCTCGCCTCTCCTTTCTTAACTGTTTATTTCCTTGTTTGTCTCCACGTGTTCGTTTCTGGCGACCCCCTCCCTGCTTCTCTCCCACGTGCTCCCGCTTACTCACTATGTCTCTTTGTCCGTGTTTATCTACCTGCTTGTCTCTGGTTGTTTGTCTCTGCCTGCTTCTCCGTTTCTCTTTCTCCACATTCGTTTTGCTTTCTCTATCACCTTCTCTGTGTGATATCTGTCGTATCTATTTTTTACGTATACAGTATGCATATATAAATATAATATTAAAATCAGACAACAGATCTTCTCCCTTTCATCCCTCCCTCTCTCTTTTTCCCTCCCTCCTTCCTCCCCTTTCTCTTTCCTCTCTCTCCTCCCCTTCCCCCTCCCCCCCTCCTCCCTCCCCCCTCCCCCTCCTCCCCTCCCTCCTCCGCCCCCGACCCATCCCCTCCAAACCCCCCTCCCCCCTCTCCCCCCCCCGCCCCCCCCCCCCCCGCCCCCCACCACACGGAATGCGCAAAACTTTGCCGAGATCCGTGAAACGTGACATTTCAAAGACAAGTGGTTTCGTAAAAGTTTGCGAGGGCCAAATCTGCTTCGCCGGGGACACGGAGGAACAGATTCAATAGAGCGAAGTTACCGTAAGCGCTCTAAAAGGGGGTGGGGGGGGGCGGGGGGGGTGGGTGGGTGGGTGGGAGAGAGGTGGGTGGTGGGGTGGGGTGGGAGGGTGGTGGTGGAGGGTGGGGGGGGTCAGCGTGGGGGGGGGAGGGGGTAAAGTAGGGAGGAAGAGGAGAGCGATGATCGGTGGATAGGCGGAAGGAAGGGAGGGGGGGGTAAGAAGGAAAAGAGATGGTGGGGGAGGGAGGTGGTAGGTATATCGAGGGATAAGTTAGGGTGATGGGAGAGTGAGGTAGGTAGGACGGTAAAAGGTCTTCTCTTTTCTTCTTCTTTTCTTCTTATTCGTCTTTTTTCTTCTTCTTTTTCTTCTTTTCTTCTTCTTCTTTTTTCTTCTCTTTTTCTTCTTCTTCTTTTCTTCTTCTCTTCTTCTTCTTCTTTTCTTCTCTCTTTCTGTCTGGATGTAGAGTCAGAAAGAGGGAAGAAGAGGAAGGGGAAGATGGATTACAAGGAGTAGAAGAAACAAACACGAGGAGATAACAAGAAATTAAGAGAAAAAACACGAAGAAGAGATAACACAAGAAATTAAGAGAAAAAAACACGAAGAAAGACACCACGAGGGAAAGGAAAAAAAACACGAAAGAGTAACACAAGAAATTAAGAGAAAAAAACAGCGGAAGAAGAAATGACACCACGAGGAAAAAAAACACGAAAGGAAGGAAACAACAACAAACCCAAACAAAAGAGGAGCGACAGAACCCAAAGAAAAGCCTCGTCCCAAGAACAGCGGCAGCAAACAGATGCGCGTTCTTGTTCCTGCAGCGCCAAGACGTCCAAATAAACAAATAACAAAATGAGCTTGTACATGAACACTAATCTGATACCGTTTGATTGATTGACTGCGAGTGTGTGCGTGTATGTGTTTGTTTGTCTTTGTCTGTGTGTGTGTGTTTTTTTTGCCGTTTATCTATCTATTTATCTATTTTTGAGTGAGAGTGTCAATGTGAGCATGGATGTGTGTGAGAGTGAGAGAGAGAGGGAGGGAGGGGAGGGAGGGAGGAGGGAGGGAGGGAGGGAGAGAGAGAGAGAGAGAGAGAGAGAGAGAGAGAGAGAGGAGAGAGAGAGAGAGAGAGAGAGAGACAGACAGACAGACAGACAGAGGAGAGAGTGAGTGTGTGTGTGGCGCGCGCGCGTGCGTGTGCGTGTGTATCTGAACACGAGTAAAGATGACAGTGCATACCCGTGTGCATGTGTGCATCAGAGCACATAACTATGCCTACGTGCCCATGATGCCCCTCCCGCCTTCCGCCCGGCCGTGCCCCAGCCCCCGCCCCCCCCCCCTCCCGCCCCCCAGCCCGGGACGTGACACGGCGAAGGGCGCCACAAAGAATAGACCTCGAACAAGCCACCGAGATGGGCGCCCCGGCGGATCACGTAGTAACTTGGCTCGGGGCGGGCGGCGGCGCGTGAATGGGCGGCCTTGTTGGCGGGCGGGAGACGAGGAGAGAGGGGGGGGGGGGTTGGTGGATGGGGACATGGAGGGGTAGGGTGGGTGGGGATGGAGGATGGGGGGTGGGGGTTGCTAGTTATTTCGAGGGCGACGTGTTTACGGAACCGCGGGTCCCGGCGAGGCTCTTCAGCGCTGCCACAACAAAAGCACTGGCTCCTGAGGTATTATTAGCGAGGGGGAGGAGGTGGGATGAGGAGGAGGAGGAGGAAGAGAGGAGGGGAGGAAGGATGGGAGAAGAGGAGGGGGAGAAGAGGAGGAGGAAGAAAGGAGGGGAGGAGGAGGAGGAGGAGGGGGAGAAGGGGAGGAAGGAGGAAGGGGGTGAGGAAGGGAGGGAGAGGGAAAGGAGGGGGGAGGAGGGAGGAGAGGAAGGAGGGGGTAAGGGGGGAAGAGGAAAGGGGGGGAGGAAGGAGGAGGAAGGAGGGGAGAAGGGAAGGAGGGAGGAAGGAGGAGGAAGAGGGGGTGAGGGGAGGAAGGGGAAGGGGGAGAGAGAGAGGAGAGGGGAAGGGAGTGGAAAGAAGGGAGGAGGAGGAAGGAGAAGGGTAGGGAGCAGACGGGAGAGAGGAGGGAAGCGGGGGAAAGAGGAGGAGAGGAGCGGGGACCGGGAGGGAGAAGGGGGGAGGGGGAGGGGAGGGGGCGAGGGGTTCATATCAACCTCCTTAATCCCTTAATCAAGCTTCTCTCTCCCTCCTCCTGCACCTCGTCACCTCTTATCTATCTCAGTTCTCGTTGGCTCTCCCTTGCCTTCGCTCTTTCTCGTATTTTCGTTTCTTCCTCGCCGTTCCTTTCCTCCTCCTTCTGGTGCACAGCGGTGGCGAATTCCTCTAATTGTCGGGGTCTATTTCGTTATAAATGGCCTGACAAATACACTAATTTCACCGGGAATCTCGAACTCAAGACGCATACAACGCCAGCTGACTGCCGCAGTAGATCGCAAAATACGCGTGTAATTAAATAACATATATCGCATAGTCTAAAAAGTCTAAAAAAAAAGTGGCGAGGTTCTGGTTCATGAAACGCCGAGGGTGATATATATATGTCGCGTTGAAACAGTCGGCGCATAATTGTCCAAGTGCAACGTCTAGAAGGAGAAGGAGGAGGAGCGCAGTTCGAGTCCCCTAAATGCGCATTTCACGGCGCTGCAACGTACGCGGTGGAAAGAGAGACCGATGCGTTATGTGCGCCGGATAATTTCTCCGTTGAATTACGGCGCGGAACACGTGCATTACAGTGAGGAATCTAATCCATTAATCAGCTTAAACTGAAATGAATTGTATCGACAGAGTACGTTCTCAGGATTTCAGGATTTGAGTCAATAATATAAAAGATTCCAACCTCGGTAAATACTGCAACGACTTACGGCCACGTTAAGGCGCCATATTGCTATAAGCGGGGCAGTGACCCCCCTACTTGACCCTCTCAACAACAACAGAGTGCCAGAGCTGCTGACTGTATGTACCCACGTCACGCACCTCCTGCCCTCCCTTTCTCCTCACTCATTCACTCACTCAATCACTCACTCATTCAGCCTTTTTTTCAAGTCTCGCTTTCTTCCACATCTCGCCTTCCTTTCTGAAGGTTTCTTTACCATCTCTTCTTCCTGTGCATCGACCTTCCAGTGTCCTTCGCTGTTTCCTATCTACGTACTTCTAATGTCCTTCTTTTGTTCCTCTTCCTGTTCTTCCCCCTTTTCAAACTTATCTGACGGATATAACCGAACGATAGTTACAGCCACAAGGCGCAAAAGAAACGAAAGACGGAGACCTGTCGGCGAATTAAAATAAAAAAACGGGGAAAGCCTTACTTTACAGCAGGAAGACACAGGATTCGGGATTCAGGGACGCGGACACATCGGCGGGAGAAGCCAGGGACACATCGCCAGGTAGAGAGGAGAGTCGCACGTCACTCTACACAGTCGACAACGGATGGCGTCGTTTCAAGAATGTCACAGGTCGCGACGCTAAACCGCTCGCGTCACTTCGAGGCTCCGGCGAAAGATGGCGCCGGCCTTCTCCCCCTCCCCCTCCCCCTCCGCCTCCCTTCCCCTCCCCCCTCCCCTCTCCCTCTCCGCCTCCTCTCCCCCAACCACACGACGCTGGATCCGAGGACTTGACGGGGAAGACTGACCTCCTTCCCCGACAAACTAGCAAGCGCGGTTGACAGGGATCACTCAGGAGTTACTGACGTCAAGGATAACTAACTTCCTCCTCGCCCTCAAGCCGCTGTCTCAACACAGACGCGGCTGGCCAGGAGGACTCGGCCGTGACGTGAGACCCGAGACGTGAGACCCGAAAGGACACGGACAATAAGGTCACGGGATTATGTAACGCAGCCAATCACTGGTCAGTCCGAAGGAGAAAGAGATTAGAAAACGCACCGATGAGGAAGAAGAGGGAAAGGGAGGGATGATGAAGGTCGGCGGAGGATAATAGAGAGAGAGAGAGAGAGAGAGAGAGAGAGAGAGAGAGAGAGAGAGAGAGAGAGAGAGAGAGAGAGAGAGAGATGAGAGAGAGAGAGAGAGAGGAGAGAGAGAGAGAGAGGAGAGAGAGAGAGAGAGAGAGAAAGAGAAAAAGGAAGAGAGAGAGAGAGAGAGAGAGAGAGAGAGACGAGAGAGAGAGAGAGAGAGAGAGAGAGAGAGAGAGAAAGAGTTGTAATCTGGCGATAATAATAAAAAAAATCGCATAATATTCTCGACCCTTTTCCGATCAATCTCTTTGTCTTTCCTTCTCTCCTCATCGCTTTATCCTTTGTGATCTTTATCCTTTGTTTTCCCTTTCCCTATTCCCCCTTCCACCTTTCTTCCTCCTAAAACCCCTCCCTTAACCTCCTTCCCTCCCTTCCCTCCCCTCCTTCCCCTCCTCCCTCCTTCCCTCCTCCCTCCCTCCCCTCCCTCCCCCTTCCCTTCCCTCCCTCCCCTCTCTCCCCCTCCCTCCCTCCCTCTTCCTCCTCCCTCCCTCCTTCCCTCCTTTCCTCCCTCCCTCCCTCCCTCCCTCCCTCCCTGACCCTCCTACCCCAAAAAGAGTGCCAAGGGTAAGTGCCCCGACGGAGATCACTTGCCACTCTTTTGCAAGTACCGCGGCACCACAGGGTCGCCTCAAAGGGATTGGGGAGAATCTGCGAAATTTAATCATCTCAGTGGCCGCTTCCGACTGGGTGGTAGGGTGGGAGGGGGGAGGGGGAGGGTGGGGGAGGGGTTGGGGAGGGGGAGGGGGTTGGGGAGGGGAGGGAGAGGGGAAGAGGGGGGGGAGTTGGGAAGGGAGGGAAGAAGGTTGGGAGGGGAGGGTGGGAGAGGAAGAGGGGTTGGGGAGGGGAGGGGAGGAAGGGGTTGGGAGGGGGAGGGAGGGGGAGGGGGTAGGGGGAGGGAGAGGAGGGCTAATCTTATTCCGTAACACTCGCCAGACCTCGACGGGAGGGAGAGGAAGAGGGAGATAAGGAAAGAAAGGAAGAAAGGAAAGGAGAGAGAAAAAAAATCATTGTTCTATTGCAGCATTAATCAGATTCGCTGACGAAACCTGATCGAAGAAGCTCTGCTATTTACCTTCATCATTACCTCCGATAATAAGACTACAATTACCACCACTACCATTACCAATATCGCCATCACCAATTCGCCAATTTACGGATAACTACCAACTACCTCCCAAACCCCACCCACTTTACCGCTGAATCTGCTGCACCTTCCGTCTGGCAACTAGGTCCTCTGCAAACAGCAATATTTCCGCACAAATTACCGAATGGCGAGCACCCTTTTGCAAAATTCAAAGGGACCCGAAAACACGTGCCAATAAACTGCTAATATATATAATATATATATATATATATATATATATATATATATATATATATTATAATATATATATATAGTTCCACGTGACGCACGGAAGCACAAAGGAGGAGGGGGGAGGGAGGGGGAGAGGGGAGGGAGGGGGGGGAGAGGGAACGTAGTACGAGAGGATAGTAATGATAACAGTAATCATAATGATACTGATGGTGATAACGATAATGATGACGATAACGCTAATGATGATGATGATGACGCTAATGATGATGACGGATAATAATGATGATGATGGACGATGATGATTACAATGATAATGATAATGATAATGATAACGATAACGCTAATGATGATCAATGATAATGATGATGATGATGATGATAATGATGATGATAAGGACAACAACGAGACGAACGCCCATAATCATAATCATCATCATTATGATACTGATAATGATAATAATAATAACGACGACGATGATGATGATGAACTATAATGCCAATACTCTTGATAAAAGAAAACTGCAAGCAACGGAAGGAAGGAGAGAAGATAAAGCACGCCAAAGAAGCAAATGAATATCAATTGCCGATTACATTTGCGTAATTCCGGGCGAAATATCACATTGCGAGAGAGACGGAGGAGAGGGAGAGGGAGATGAACAGAGGAGAAAGAGAGAGAGAGAGAGAGAGAGGGGAAGGAAAGGGGGAGAGAGACAAAGGAGAAAGAGAGAGTGGAAGGAAAGGGAGATAGAACAGGGAAAAGAGGCATAGGAGAAATTAAGAGGGGAAGGAAAGAGGGGAGAGAACAAGGAGAAAGAGAGAGGAGGGAAGGAGATAGCAGGAAGAGAGACATAGGAGAAATTAAGAGGGGAAGGAAGGGAGATAGGCAGCGGAGAGGGAAAGGGAGATGGACAGAGAGAAAGAGAGAGGGGAGGAGAGGAGAGAGACAAGGAGAAGAGGAGAAGGAAGGAAAAGGAGAGGGGAGGGAGATAGACAGGGAAGAGAGACATAGGAGAAATTAGAGGGAGGGAAAGGGAGAGAGACAGAGGGAAAGAGAGAGGGGAGGGAAAGGGAGATGAACAGAGGAGAAAGAGAGGGGGAAGGAGAGGAGAGGAGAGAGAAAGAGGAAGGGAGGGAAAGGAAAGAGAGAGGAGGAGAGAGACAAAGAGAAAAGAGAGGAGAGGGAAGGAGATAGACAGGAAGAGAAGCATAGGAAGAAATTAAGAGGGGAAGGGAAAGGGAGATGGCAGGGAGAGCGAAAGGGAGGAGGAATAGGAGAAAGAGAGAAGGGAGGGAAAGGGAGATAGACAGAGGAGAAAGAGAGAGGGGAAGGAAGGGAGTGGAAGGGAAGAGACATAGAAATAAAGGGGAGGAAAGGGAGGGAGACAAAGAGAAAAGGAAAGGGAGTAGAAAGGAGAGAGAGAGGGGAAGAAAAGGGAGAGAGAGACAGAGAGAAAGAGGAGGGGAAGGAAGGGGGAGATGGACAGAGGAAAGAGAGAAGGAGGGAAAGGGAGATAGACAGGGACAGACAGACAGACAGACAAAGAGAGAGAGAGAGAGACTATGGCAATGCACTAAGAATGACCACCAGGGATCGAGTATATCAAATAACTTCTGATAAATGAGGGAACTAAGAAGAAAAAGAGGATATGAACACAAGATGTAAAAAACAGGGATGCAAAAATGTCTAAATGTTAAACACAGCTGAATGAAGGAAAATATGTCAGGAGAATTGGTAAAACATCAACAGCGCAAGAGAAGAGAGAAGGAAGGAAAAGAAGGAGGGAAGAGAGAAGAGAGAGAGAAAGAGGGAGGGAGATAGAGAATTGAGGGAGGGAGGGAGGGAGGGAGGGAGAGAGGGAGGAGGAGAAGAGAGACGAGAGAGAGAGAGAGAAGAGAAAAGAGTGAGAGAGAGAAGAGAGAGAGAGAGAGAGAGAGAGAGAGAGGGAAGAGAGAGAGAGAGGGAGAGAAGAGAGAGAAGAGGAGAGAGAGAGGAGAAGAGGAAGAGAGAGAGGGGGGAGGGAGGACGAATGGGGAGCGGAGAGAAGAGAGAGAGAAGAGAAGAGGAAGAGAACGAGATGGGGAGCGATGGCGGGTGGGGGGGGATGGAGAGGGGGAGAGGAGCGGGGCGGGGAGGGAGGCGCCATGGGGAAGGGGGTGCGCGGGGGCGGGGGAGGCCCGTGGGTGAAGGAGGGGAGGGGGGAGGTGAATCCTCACAGCGGGGGGACGCCGATAGACGGGGGCCAACCCCCCTCTTACAGCGACAACACCCGACACATAACCCTCAAGCAGCACGGTGCTAGCGGTCACTTATCCGTCGGGCGCCTAGGGGGGGGCGCGCACCCCACGACGGCCGCCACCTCCGGAAGCCACAACCCCACCCCACCACCCACGAACCCAGCTGGCTAACCAAAAACGCCACACTTTGTCCGGCCAACCGGCAGCGTCCCATATACATACGCGCCCTCTCGAAGCGCGGCGCGCGGCAAAAGCGGGGCGTCCCGTCCACCATACTCGCAAGTCCCCACGATCACTCTGGCCCCCCACAACAATCAACACCACAGC
This sequence comes from Penaeus vannamei, assembly GCF_003789085.1. Lineage (NCBI taxonomy): Eukaryota > Metazoa > Arthropoda > Malacostraca > Decapoda > Penaeidae > Penaeus > Penaeus vannamei. The sequence goes on along the minus strand of NW_020872788.1, from coordinate 769,961 downwards.
CAACCACCTGACCCAGCAGATCCGCGAGTAGCATAACCCACAATCACACCGCCCGCGCCAACCCACTCACCCCCATATAATTCACCTAAACGGTAAGAGAGAGGAAGACGAAGAGAAGAGGAAGAGAACGAGAAAGAGAATGGAGAAGAAGAAGAGAGAGAAAGAGAGAGAAGAGAAGCGAGAGGGAAGGGAAGGGAAGAGAAGAGAGAGAAGAGAAGAGAAGAGAAGAGATGAGAGGAGAGAGGATAGAAAGAAAGAAAGAAAAGAAAGAAAGAAAGATAGAAGAAAGAAAGAGGAAAAAACAAAAAAAAAAGAGAGAAACCCAGAATCAACATTCATACAGAAAAAAAAAAAAAAAAATGATAACGACAAAAAACACAAAACAAATCAAAGACGCCCAACATAAATATTCACCACGTAAGTACCCTTCACCCCAGGAGGTAACCACCAATCAAATTAATTATCAATTCATCCATCTCCACTAATCACACGACCACCATTCCCGCCACAGCATCACCAACATTTAAACACCAGCCATTAGCATCAAATATCTATTATGAGAGCCGGCCCTTCCCCATGAATAATAAAATTTCGTCGGCAATCACGTGTGGGTAGCAATGCCTGTTTTTTTTTTTTTTTAAGCCGTTCAATTAGTTTTTTTTTTCTTCCTTATCTGATCAAGTAATTGGTAATCATTTCGAAATAACCTTCTCTTGGACTCTCTTCTTGTCTGATAGTTTAGACATTACTCTGTCATTCCTTTGCGCTCTTTTTTCAATAGCTTATTCACCGAAATAACAGAACGCGTATATAAAACTTCATGGCTAAGATGATCTCACACACACATTACACCGCAATCATCACATCATTATGATTATTCAGCACCATCATTATTGGCACACAAACACCGTCAAATCTCAATTCATTAGAAGGATAATTTTCACTCAAGAACACTTGTAATGAACAGTTAAAGTTACGTTGATGTTTATCCATACTGTTGTCAATACATATTGTTGTCATAACATACTATTATCTATCCATATTGCTGTCTATTTACATTGTTGTCAATCCATACTGTTGTCTCTTCATATTGTTGTCAACCCACAATGTTGTAGTTCCATATAGTTGACAAATACATTCTATTCATATCATTGTCAGTCTATACTGTTGTTTATACATATTGTTGTCATTACATACTATTATCTATCCATATTGCTGTCAATCCATACTGTTGCCAATCCATACAGTTATCTCTTCATATCATTGTTGTATATATCCATATTGTTTACAAAATGCATGCTATTATCTATTCACATATTGCTGTCAATCCATACTGTTGTCTCTTCATATTGTTGTCAATCCATACTGTTGTCAATCCATATTGCTGTCATTTCTATTCCATATTGTTTATCAAATACACACTATTATCTATCCATATTGCTGTTCCAATCCATACTGTTGCCAATAAATGTTGTTGTCTCTTCATATATGTTATCGACCCACAAAGTTGTATATCCATATTGTTTACAAATAAATACTTTTATCTATGTTGCCAATCCATACAGTTATCTCTTCATATCATTGTCGACCGACAATGTTGTATATCCATATTGTTTACAAATGCATACTATTCTCTATTCACATATTGCTGTCAATCCATATATGTACATAACTACACTATGGTATAGCCATAGAATACGACCCAGACTATGAGCATCTCAGCCTCATCTTTAAGACTGTCTTAACGTCCATTATGAATCAGAATCATATAAACATTCCAAGCAAAACACGTTCATGCCCCATTCAAGAATATGACTTTAGCTTCATACTAGAATAATAAAAAAAAAAAAGAATCAAACGTCTTGGAATATGACTTAGCTTCATACTAGATTTTTATAAAAATCAAAATTGTAAATAAAGAAATCGAGAAGAGCGAGAGAGAGAGAGAAAAAAAAAAGAATATGAAAAGGATTTCGATCACTCAGAATAGCGTATGTTTTGTGATTGGTTTTCCCTTTCCGCTGTTTCTACGTATGATTGCTTCGTGTCTGCTGCGTGTTTGCTAACGTTTTATATCGTATTTTATGAGCACTCGATTTCAGTTTATGGCGATGGGAAGTGTGCCGGGACAAGATAGTAAAATATTCTGCATGAAAAAGGGTTCACATGTTCTATCTTTATATCGCGCACACAGGACGCGCACCGCTATACAGATAAATAATATAGTCAAATATATCGTGGCAGGTACATCCAGTATACACAGAAGAGATTTAATCAGAGATGAAGCATTTTTGGTGATTCTCCAGGATTTCATCTGAAGATCTTAACTGTATAGTGTGTTTTTATGTCACTGAATCACCACGAAAGTGCTTTGCCATTCAAAATATGCATGGTATATTCTCTGTCTTTGTCTCTGACTGACTGTCTGTCTCTCCCTCTCCCTTTATCTCCCTCTCCTTCTATCTCCCGCTCTCTCTATTTCCCTCTCCCCCTCTCTTTCTTTCTCTCTCTACCTCCTCCCCTCTCCTTATCCTTCTCTCTTCCTCTCCCCTTTCTCTCCTCTCTCTCTCTTCCCCTCCCTCCCTCCCCTCCTCTCCCTATTCCTCTCTCTCTCTCTCTCCCTCCATCTCTCCCTCTCCCTCTCTCTCCTTCTCTCCCCTCTCGCTCCTTCTCCCTCCCCTCTCTCTCCCTCCCTCCCTCTCTCTCCTCTCTCTCTCCCTCCTCTCTCTCTCCTCTCCCCTCCCTCTCCCTCTCTCTCCTTCTCTCACCCTATCTTCTCCCTCCCTCCCCCCTCTCACTCTTCTTCTCTCCTTCCTCTCCATCTCCTTTCTCTCTCTCTCCCCCTCTCTCCCCTTCCTCCCCTCTCCCTCCCTCTCCTCCATCCTTCTCCCTTCCTCCCTCCTCCTTCTCCTCCCTCCTCTCTCTCCTCCCTCCCTCTCATAAACCGCACACATAAAGCATTCGCGATGGAAGCTTCACATTTTTTGTAACGTGGAGCAGGTAAACACTGGGCTAATTTAGAACCCGCATCCGCTATTAACAAATTTCAACGGTCTTTACAACGCAGGGGAAAACAGCTCTTACGAACAACGCCATGTGTTTGCAGAAATGTATTTAGAAATAAAAGTTCAATGCGATAAGGTTACAAATTGATATATTAAAAAAAGGGTCTTCGCTGAAGTCACTGAAGTTATTTTTACGACTATAGGTTAAATGAAGAATAAAGAAAATAAAAAGAATAAAAAAAAAAATAAAGTTGTTTGGTAAAGAGCACCAAAGCGAGTCGGTTCATTATACTGTGAATGAATCAGTGTCACTTGAACATTTTATGAAATGCACCGTCCTAACATTTTATGAAATCATCCATTGAAAGACAAAAATCCCGAATATGATAAAGCTCTTTTATTGGTTACTCTTGGTCGATATTGTTCTTTGCATTTATTGATATTCTA
>NW_020872788.1:744295-766058 GCF_003789085.1 Penaeus vannamei | reverse complement strand
CTACTCCCCCTTCACTTCTCTCCCTATCTCATCTACTTCTACCACTATTCCTCCCAATCTACTTCTACGCCCACACGCCCCCCCCCCTTTCCCCCTTCCCCCAATCTCCCCCTCCCTCTTCCTCACCAATCCCCCCTCCTACCCACCCCCTCAACCCCAAATCTACTTCTCCCCCCCCCTTATTCTACTTTCCCCCTCCCTCCCCCTAGAGCGTCCGCGCACCTGCCCGCCCCTCCCCCCCTCCCCCTCCCCCTCCCTCCTTCCCCCGCGTTGGACGGACGTTCCTCCCTCGTCCGAATCCTCTCAGACTTGACCCCCGTGACCGCGCGCGAAACCTCTCTTCTTCTTCTTTCTTTCTTTCTTTTTTCCTCCCTCCCTGGCTTCCCAACCTTTGGTCCGTCGACCTCCGCGCTCTTTCCAATGCCAAGGCCACTCGTCGGGGAGTCACGCATTCGGACGGGCTCGGAGGTCTATGGGGAGAGCGCGAAAAAGATGATGTTTTACGCTCGTTTTCGGCCTTTTCCTTATTTATTATTGTTTTTTATTGATTCGGATTGGTTCGTGGATTGTAGGTCTCGGTCGGGTATGTGTTTTTGGCGGGAAATTACACAGAAGAACCTGGGGAATCGTAGTTTTTTACGATAATGTTTATTTTTTTTTGTTCTTGTATGGTCGATGGTGTAGGTATAGTGGAGATTCTGTCTATAGGAAAAAAACACATACATACGCGATAAATACACACGCACACATACATAAACATATACATAAACACACACGTATATATTAACACACACATACATTAACATACACACACACACACATACACTAACACACACACACACATACATTAACACACACACGCACACACACATACATACACTAACACACACTCACACATACCTTAACACACACACACACACACATACATTTAACACAACAACACACACACACACCACACAACACACACACATACTTAACACACACACACACACAAACATACTTACACGCACACACACACACACAACCCCCCCACACACCCCCCCACACATACCCACCCCACATACAACCCCCCACAACCCCCCCTCCCCAACCCCACCCCCCCCCCCTTCACCCCCCCCCCCCCCACGCACCGACTGCCCCGAGGCCAAGCCGCAACAGTTAACCTCCGGGGAAACGAGGCCTAATAATTTCCCAACAAGCAAACAAAGAAAAGGTCATAGATCACAACCAAGAGGCGCCCTTGCCTGTGACGTGTCGCTGTTTCCCCCTCCCTCCCTTCTCCTTCCTTCCTTCTTTTACTTCCCTTCTATCCTTCTTCCTTCCTTTCCTTCTTCCTTCTCTTCCTCCTTCCTCCCTTCTATCCCTCCTTCCTCCTTCTCTTCCTCCCTCCTTCCCTCCTTCCTCTTCTCTTCCTTCTTTCCTTCCTTTTCCTCCCTCCCTTCTCTCTCCCTCCCCACTTTCATCCTCCATCCCTCCCTCCTCCCCCCCTTCCCCCACTTCTATCCCTCCCTCCCTCCCTCCCTACTTTCCTCTCACCTCTCTCCTCCTTTCTTCTCCCTTTCCTCCTCTCTTTCCTTCGCTTTCCTTCCGATGTTCTTTCCGTCTCTTCCGCTATATCTTTTCCTTCCCTTCTTTTTCCTCTCTCTCCTTCTTGCTATTCCTTTCTCCTTTCTCCTTTCTTCCCTTCTTCTATCCCCTTTTCTTCCTCCCTCTCTTCTTTTCCCTCTTTTTCATTTCTTCTTCCCTTCTTACTATGCCCTTTTCCTGTCTTCACTTCTTCTATCCCTATTTTCTCCCTCCTTTCCTTCCTCCCTCTCTTCCTCACCTCATTTCCTTCTCTTCCATGTCCTCTTCTCTTCTTTCCATACTTTTTTCTGTTTTCTTTCTTTCACCTTCCTTTCCTCTCCTTCGTTCAGGTCACTATTTCTCTCAGTTTCTCTCTCCCTTTCTTTTTTCCTTTTTATTTCCTCTCTGTCCCTTTTGCTCTTTTCCCTTCCCTCTTTCTTTCTTTGCTGGCGATATCACTCCCTCCCTCTCTTCTCTTTATCTCCCTTCCTCCTTACTTCCTTCTTAACTCTCTTTCTACTTCCTACTCCCTCCCGACATCCTTTCTTCCTTTCTTCCTCTATCCCCTTCTTTCCATCTTTGATCTCCCTTCCTCCTTACCTCCTTCTTAACTCTCTTCCTCTCCCTCTCTCTTTCTCTTTTTCTACTTCCTACTCCCTCCCGACATCCCTTCTTCCTTTCTTCCTCTTTTCCCTTCCTCCTTACCTCCTTCTTAACTCTCTTCCTCTCCCTCTCTCTTTCTCTTTTTCTACTTCCTACTCCCTCCCGACATCCCCTTCCTTCTTCCTCTTCCCCTTCCTTCCCTCCTTCTTAACTCTCTTCCTACCTCCTACTGCTCCTTCCATCTTCTTTGTATCCTCCCCTCCCCCCTCCTCCTCCCTCCTCTTCTCGACCCTCCTTAAAGAGGTCGTCTCGGTGGTTCCCGAGGCAGGAGGAAGGAAGGAAGCCTCTTGCACACTCCCCTCCCGCCCTCCTCTACCCCCCCTCTCTTCCTTTCTCTTATCCTCCTCCTTCCAGTGTCCATTCCTCTCTCCATTTTCCCTTTCTTTTCCTTTTCCTCTTCCTCCATCCTCATTTATCCCTTTGCCTGTCCCCTCCTTCCCTTTGGTTTATCTATCCTTCTCCCCTCCCCGCCCTCCCTCCTCACCTTTACTCCTCCTCTTCCTCCCTCCCTCCACCTCTCCTCTCCCCCATCCTCCTCCACTCTTTCCTCTTCCCCCCTCCCTCCCCCTACGTTTCCCATCTTCCTCCCTTTCTCCACCTCTCCTTCCTCCCTCCCTCCTCTCTTTCCCTCCCTCCCCCCATCTCTCCTCCATCTTCCCTCTTCTTTCTAGACCTTTCCTCCTCCTTCCCTCTCCTCTCCTCCGTGTCATCCACTCTCCCCTCCCTCCATCTCCTCCGTCCTCCTCCACCTCTCCTCTCCCTCCACCTTCTCTTCTCTCCCTCTCCTCCTTCCTCCTCTCCTCTCTTTCCTCCTTCCTCCTCTTCCTCGTCACAGTTCGGACAGCATGCATATTAACGTGTCCTTATGTCATAATACACTAAAGACGCATTTCCTTTTTCCGGGTACGCAGGTCGTTACCCACCGGTTTTGGTGTCTACGTTAATTTTCCTCACCAATCCCCCTCTACTACCCCCCCCTCAACCCCCCCACATCTACTTCTTCCCCCTCCCCTTATTCTACTTCTCCCCTCCCTCCTAGAGCGTCATAAAGTTATTTATTTCGGATCTTTTATTTTTTATTTTTTTTTTTTTTTTTATTTATTTTTTTTTTTTTTTGTCGATGCAATGCGTGTATTGGTCATTGACGAATTAGATTTTAAGGGAAAAATTCGCAGTTCTTTAGAGGGTTGGTTGGTTTAAGTCTTGAAGGTGGGGGGGGTTGTGTTCTCTTTCCCACCCCCCCCTCTCCCTACTTATTATGCATTTCTATTTACCGCTTTTACAGTTTATCCTGTTTACCATTCATTATCTATCAATTTCTGATATCAAGAGTAGCTTTTATTGTGTTGATTATAGTTTTGAGAAATGCACGTTCTGGGATCTTTATTTACACCAGAGGGTATGGATATCGTCGCATCTATGGGTTTTGTTTCAGAATATATATTGGATTCTCTATTCTGATATCAGTTTAAATGAGTGACTCTTCTAACCACGTTTATTATTATTATTATTATTATTATTATTATCGTAATATGTATTTTTTATCAGTATCATTTCTCTTCCCTATTTTGGAAGAATACAGAGCACCCCCCACCTCCTCTCTCTCCCACGTTGGCCTTGTATCCCTCCCTTTCCCACACCCCCTCCCCCAACATGCAATGCTAATAGGGAATACCTCTCCCCCCCCCCCCGCCTACGCCTTTGACCCCCCCCTTCTCTCCCTCCTCCCTCCCCTCCCTACCCCTCTGTTCGGTACTAACGGGGAAAACCCTTTCCTCTTGACTTCCTCCCTATCCTCCCATCCTCTCCCTCCTCTATCTCCCCATGTCATTCGAACAAAGATTACCCATCCACCCCTCCCTTTCAGGTTTCCTCTGTATCTGTGTTGGGGTAATATGCCACCCCCTCCTCTTCGGCTCCCCCCTCCCCTCTCTCTTTGATACGATTCAGAAGTACTCTCACTTACCCATAACAGTTCCCTCTCCCCATTCCTCTAACCCAAGTAATACAAATGGATCTTACCCCTCTACCTCCCTCCCCATACCCCCATGCAATGCAAACAGGATACTACCCCACCTCCCTCCCATCCCCCTTCCCCCATGCAATACAAATTGATAGAAACCACCTTTTTACCCCCATTAAACCTCCCAGCTTCCCCATTCCTATTTCTTTAACAACCACCTTTTTTACTCATTCTACCTCCTTCCTCATACAAGAACAGATACAGTCCCTCCCTCCCCCCCCATTTTCCCTCCCAGATTCCTCCTTCCCCATATTTTCTCGTAGCTTCCCCTCATAATGTTTCCCAATCCCCTCTCAGCTTATTCCCCCAGCCTCCTACGTATATGCCGTCCCCATTCCTCTTACCTAAATACCGTCCCCCTTCTCATTCCAAGCCACCTCTTCCCCATCCAATGCTTCCCAATTCCTCCTCTCAGTTTCCCCATCTCCCCATCATCACTAGCATTCCTGTTCCCTCCACTTAACTAAGCACCCCTTTCTCTTTACCTCTCCATCTCATTCCCACTTCCTCGTTCCTCCCCCATCCAGCCACCCAACCGCCCTTTCCCCCTTCCCCATCTCTCATTCCTCATCCTATTAAACCACTTCCATTCCCCATTCCATCCACCTACCCCCCTCAGATCCACCCATCCCACACCACCCAGCCTCCCCTTTCCACTTCATTCCACCCCATATCACTCCCCTCCCAACCCTCAACCCATCCCCACTTCATTTCCCTCCCAATCCTCCCCATACACCACCCAACCTCCCATTCATTTCATTCCCACCCCACATCACTCCCCTCCCAACCTCCCCATTCCACTTCATTCCCCCCCCTCCCCCCCATTTCACTTCATTCCCACCCACATCACTCCCCTCTCAACCCCCCCCATTCCCACCCACATCACTCCCCTCTCAACCCCCCCCCATTCCACTTCATTCCACCCACATCATCCCACATTCCCATTCACCCACATCACTCCCCTCTCCCACCCCACATCACTCCCCTTCTCAACCCTCCCATTCCACTTCATTTCCTCCCAATCCTCCCCATAACACCCAACCTCCCATTCATTTCATTCACCCCAACAACCACCTCCCAACCCCTCCAATCCTCCCCATTCCACTTCATTCCCACCCACATTCACTCACCTCCCAACCCCTCCCCATCTCCATTTCATTCCCCTCCCAATCCCCCCATTCCACTTCATTCCCTCCCAATCCTCCCATTCCACTTCATTCCCACCCACATCACTCACCTCCAAACCCCCCATCCCACATCATTCCCTCCCATCCTCCCCATTGCACTTCATTCCCCCCACATCACTCCCCTCCAATCCTCCCCATTCCACTTCATTCCCACCCCCCATCACTCCCTCCCACCCTCCCCACCATTTCATTCCCTCAATCCCCCCATTCCACTTCATTTCCCTCCCAACCTCCCATTCCACTTCATTCCCACCCCACATCACTCCCTCCCAACCCCCCCACCCACATCATCCCCCAATCCCCCCTCCACCATTCCCACCCCCATCACTCCTCCAACCCCTCCCTTTCCACTTCATTCCACCCACATCACACTTCCCCATCCCACATCATTCCCTTCCTACCACTTCATTCCCACCCACATCACCCCCAACCTCCCATTTTCATTCCCCCCATCACTCTCCCCCCCCCCCCCCCACCCCCTCTCCCGTCGCACAGCCTCCTCGGTCATCTTGCCCCCCGCCCGTACCGCAATGCGTCCCCCTTTGGCAGCCACACCGAGTCGATATCCGCTTCACTTTAAGTCCTTCAATACTGAGGACTACTTTCAGTTTTTTATCTGTTTATGCATTTATTCGTTTATCTGTTTATTTTGTTTTGTTTTGTTTTGTCTGAGGCCTTCAATACTGAGAACTACTTTTATCTTATTATTTACTTATTCGTTTATTATTTATTTTTTATTTTTTTTTGTCTTTCAATACTAGGGACTACTTTTATTTTTTATTCATTTATTTTTTTAAGTCCTTCATTACTAAGGACTACTTTGAATTTTTTAATTATTATTCGTTTATTTTTTTTTTTTGTTTAAGACCTTCAATTGTATGGACTACTTTTGTTTTATATTTATTTATTTTATCAAAGACTTTCAATAATGAGGAATACTTTTATTTTAAATCTGTTCAGTCACGTATTTTTCAATTCCTTTTTCTTGTGCTTATCCCCTTCAAGACTGAGGACTAGTTTCATTTTTAACATATGGCCTTCAATTCTCAGGACTGTTACTTTCATTTATTGATTTGTCTTTATTAATCTTATTTTTAGTTCATCTTATTAATTTTATAATTTTTATTTCATTTATTTATTCATATTCATTTGGGGGATGGGTAGAATACTCGGTGTTCAAAAGAAATAGGTAAATGTATCAAATAGATAGATAAATAGATAACTAAGACCTTCGATAACGAGAACAGTAAGTAATAAATAAATGAATAGGTAAATGGAGAAATGAATATATATTAATAATTACACTTTTTTTCTATCTCATTTTTTTAGAACACGCGTCATATTATGAATGAATGAGTAATTCTATGAAAAATCGACTCATAAATAACTAAAATCTGCAATAACAAGGAATGGTTAAAAAAAAAAAAAAAGTTACTTCGTTTTTTTTTTGTGTCTCATTTTTTTTCTTCTTGTTTAGCTTGGAATGTGTGGCATCTTAATTTTAGACATTCATTCTTTTTTCCCCAAAGTTTTTATGGACAAGTATGTGTTTTTGTCTTGACTTTTGTTTCTAGAATTGATATAGACGAACGCAAGGTAAATGGAGCGATAGTTTGATATATATTAAGTGAAATGGATCGAGGCTAATTCTTCTTTCTTGTTCTCCTCCTCCTCTTCCTTCTTTTTCTTCTCCTTCTTCCTTTCCTCCACCTTCTTCTTTTCCTCATTTTTTTCTTTTCACCTTCTCTCTCCATCTTCTGCTTCTTCGCCTCATCCTTTTTCTTCTTCTCTTCCTTCTTTCCCTCCTGCTTTCTTCGCCTCATCCTTCTTCTTCTCTTCCTTCTTTCCCTCCTCCTTCCACCTCCTCCTTCTTCTTCTTTACACCTCCTAAACGTTAAAGATCCAATTTAACGGCTTTTTAATAGGGCGAGAAACAATAGCATCCGTGGCTGTTAATCTCCCTTGCCAATTCATTATTTAATCTATCCCTCGTATTGACACGTCTTCTGTTATTGCTATTGCAGCTGCATTCAATATTGCAATTAGTGTTATGCCGGTCATGAGTAGTGTTCACAATAATTTTGAAATTTTGCAATATTTATTTATTTATTTGTTTACGGAAACCAGTGTTAATCTGGATGCATAATCGATATTTTAGATTTTAAGGTTGTTTTTTCTTATCCTTATCTAATTTATATTAAATGTTGATCCAATGGAGTAAGATATTTAAAGTAATTCGATTAATTTTTTCCATTTTATTCTATATTTAATATTCATTTAAAAGAGACAATAAAATGAATAATTAATGGAAAAAAAACTAATAGTGAACACGAACGACAGAAACATAAATTGAATAAATAAATAAAAAGGACGAAAATAAAAAAAAAAGCTTTTCAGAAAACCATAGTGCACATTCCCCAAAGTGAAGCCAAACGTGCATTCCTCAATACCAAGGAGCTACAAACTGGTTTTACTATTACGATTACAGCTGTACGAGGGAAGCCAAACCGCCCATTCACTAGCTTTAGTGAATGGCTCAGCTGACTGTCCAGTAAGCTACTACTATTTACGACTTCCATTGATACTGTTGTGGTCAATGTGGTATCTCTATTTATTTTTTTTTTTTTTTTAGTGAGGATTTGTGTATTATTCTTTTGCTTTTATAGTTTTCTTTTTTGCTTTTATTCACTTATTTTTGTTTTTTCATTTATTTTTGTTTTTCTCTTTCTTTTTTATATATCTTTTAAGCATGTTTTGATTTACGTTTCATCCTATTTAGTCAGTCTTTTGTGAATACGTTTCGTAAATTGCACAAAATATACATATTTCTTCACGGTGTATGAAAGGGTTAAGCATCAGTATCCACAATTTATATCCTATATATTACTGTTCTTTCAATAGTATTAAAGACTCGTGTGTTTTGTATCTACCTGCTTATTTTTTTTTTTTTTCATACCGCGTGCCAGAGAAACCAGTTATTACTTTTATTAATATCTACAATTTACTTTTTGTCATCACTATTCTTGAAATTACACTTAATTTTTTACTGCTTTTACTAATCTACTTAGCTCTTTTTCCTACACAGTGCTAGAAAAAAGGAACTTTTGACATTCACAGTTTATTTATTATAATTGTTTCTAAATCGGACTTAAATGCTTATTTGTCTATCTGTCTATTGAACCATATTATAGATAATCCAACGCCAAATTATAGACAATAAAAAAAAATCTTCCAGTAAAAAAAAAATATTTAGACAAACAAAACATAAAGAGAAAATGAGGAATAAATAAATAACTCAAGTAAATACATGAATAAGTAAACAAGCAAACATATAAACACACAAATCTACAAGTAAACAAACACACAAACAAAAAAACACAAAAACAAACAAATAAATAAATCAAAATATAAACAAAAACAACAATAAATCAAAATATAAAAAAAACAAATAATAAATCAAAATATAAACAAAAAACAAACAAATAAATAAATCAAAATATAAACACAAAACAAACAAATAAATAAATCAAAATATAAACAAAAAACAAACAAACAAATAAATCAAAACATAAACAAAAAAACAAACAAACAATAAATAAAACATAAACAAAAAACAAACAAATAAATAAATAAAATACAAACAAAAACAACAAATAACTAAAAAAAATAAATCAAAACAAACAAAAAAAACAAACAAATAAATAAATCAAAACATAAACACAAAACCATATTAAAAAATCAATCCAAAAATACAACAGGCAGTGTTAGAACCTTCGCTGTACAACGACCTTCTTGAAGACGAATGAATTGCACTTCTCAGAACCGCCAGTTTCTTCGTCTGAAGGCACAATGCACAATAAAATGCACAATAAAAATTAATAAATAAAATATAATAAATAAAATAAATAAAATGCACAATAAAAATTAATAAATAAAATATAATAAATAAAATAAATAAAATGCACAATAAAAATTAATCGCCGAAATAATAATAAAAAAAAAGTTTCTGGAAAAAGGTAAAAGAACAACAAAAGAAGAAAGGAAGAACGCGAGATAATTCTTAAATAATCTTAAAATGCGAATTCTTAAATAATTCTAAAATTAATCGCCGAAATAACAAAAAAAGAAAAAGAAAAGTGCACAATAAAAAGAAGTTTCCGGAAAAAGGAAAAACAACAAAAGAAAGGAAGAACGCGAGATAATTCTTAAATAATTTAAAAATTAATCGACAAATAACAAAAAAAAAAGAAAAAAAGAAGAAAAGTGCACAATAAAAAGAAGTTTCCGGAAAAAGGTAAAACAACAACAGAAGAAAGGAAGAAACGCGAATTCTTAAATAATTCTAAGATTAATCGCCGAAATAACAAAAAAAAAAAAAAAATAATAATAATAAAAAAAGAAAAGTGCACAATAAAAGAAGTTTCCGGAATAGATAAAACAACAACAACAGAAAGGAAGAACGCGAATTCTTAAATAATTTAAAAATTAATCGCCGAAATAACAAACAAACAAAATAATAATAATAATAATAAAAAAAGAAAAGTGCACAATAAAAAGAAGTTTCCGGAAAAGGAAAAACAACAAAAGAAGAAAGGAAGAAACGCGAATTCTTAAATAATTTTAAAATAATTGCCAAAATACAAAAAAGAAAGAAAAGTGCACAATAAAAGAAGTTTCCGGAAAAAGGTAAAAAAACAACAGAAGAAGGGAAGAACGCGAATTCTTAAATAATTTTAAAATTAATCGCCGAAATAACAAAAAAAAAAGAAAAAAAAAAGAAGAAAAGTGCACAATAAAAAGAAGTTTCCGGAAAAGGAAAAACAACAACAGAAGAAAGGAAGAAACGCGAGATAATTCTTAATATTTTTAAATTCGCTGAAATAACAAAAAAAAAAAGAAAAAAAGAAAAGAAAAGTGCACAATAAAAAGAAGTTTCCGGAAAAAAGGAAAAAACAACGAAGAAGAAGGGAAGAACGCGAGATAATTCTTAAATAATCTTAAAATGCGAATTCTTAAAATTTTTTAAATTATAGCCGAAATAAAAAAAAAAAAGAGAAAAAAAAAAAAGAAAAGTACACATAAAAAGAAGTTAAAGAATAAAAAAATAAAAAAAAATGAATAAAATAAATAAAATAAATAAAATAAATAAATAAATAAAAAATAAATAAAAGAAGGTAAAACAACAACAGAAGAAGGAAGAACGCGAGATAATTCTTAAATAAAATGCGAATTCTTAGATAATTCTAAAATTTAATCGCCGAAATAACAAAAAAAAAAAAAAGAAGAGAAAAGTGCACAATAAAAAAGAAGTTTTCGGAAAAAAAAAACAACAAATGAAGAAAGGAAGAACGCGAATTCTTAAATAATTCTAAAATTAATCGCCGAAAAAAAACAAAAAAAAAAACAATGAAAAGTGACCCGCCATGGTAAGGTTATTTTGGCAGGTTAATTTTTTTTCGTTATTTTGGCGGTTAATTATTACATTATTATTTTTGTTATTTTGACGTTTTGTTTCGTTATTTCGGCTGGTTAATTTACTTCTTATTTTCATTATATCGGCGGATTATGACCTGAATAGATTATCAACAAATTCGTAATACAAAAAAAAAAATAATAAATAAATAAAATAAAATAAAATAAAATAAATAATAAAAATGAATAATAAATACAAAAGTACTGGATTCCTTGAAATAGCTTCCAGACATATTTCTAGAGGTCACATTCTTTTTTCTTTTTTTTTTTTTGTTTTTTTTTTTCTTTGGATATTTCTAGAGGTCACATTCTTTTTTCTTTCTTTTTTTATATTTCTTCTTTTTCATATGGTCTCTGTTAAAGGCATTGATACTGTCACTTCCTTCTCCACTTAACAACCATTTTTTATTGATTGTACTGGTATATCATTTAGTATAATCAAAGCCTTTATATTAAGTACCTGTGGCTTCTAAGGCATCTCTTTAATTGCATTTGTCTTTGCACATGTTCTCACTCCTCGTTCTTTCTTCCTCTCTTTATCGCCCCTTCTTTTACTTCTTCTTCTTCTCTGTCTCTTCTGGTTCTCCTTTTTCTTCCTCTCTTCTCTTTTTTATTTCTTTTCCTTCTCTGATTTTGCCCCTCCGTTCTTTCATCATTTCCTCCTTCTCCTCTTCCTATCCTTTCTTCTCTTCTTCTTTCATTCGTCTTTCTTCTCCTCTTCTTTCTTCCCCTCCTTCACCTTTGCTTCCTCCTTCTTCCTTCCTTCCTACACTACCCCATCTCCTCCAGACCTCTTCTTCTCCCTTTTCCTCCTTCTCTCCCTCCTCCTCCTCCTCTTCTTCTTCTTATTCGTCCTCCTCCTCCCTCTTCCACTATTCCTCCCGCCTCCTCCCTCTCTCTCCTCCTCCTTTTCCTCTTCTTCCTCCTACTCCTCCTCTCCTCATCTCTCGTTTACTTCTCTTGCTCCCCCTCCCAAGTCCGCCTCCTCCCTCTCCCCCTCTTCTCCTCCTACCCCTCTTCCTCTCTCTCCTTTCCATCTTCTTCTTTCTCCCCTCCTCTTCCTCCTCTCCCTCGCCTGTCCCTAATCCCAGTCATTCTCCTCCTCCCTCCCCCCTTCCTCCTCTTTCTCTCTCTCCTCTCCCCCTCTCCTTCCTCCTCCCTCTCTTTCTCATTCCTATTTCCCAGCCTACAGGAAGGACCTTGAGGCACCAAGTGTTAGCAGCAAGGGAGGTGCGAAGAATGTTTTAAGAAAGTTAAGCAAAAACAAAAATTCTCTTTATTTCTTCCTCTTTTGTGTATTAAAATTTCCCTGTTTTTTCGTTTCCTCGCATTCAGAAGGGGAGATTCTTTATATAAATTTTTTATTTCTTATTATTTACTCTTATTTATGCATCTATTTTTTTCTCTTGTATCGTTTAAGCTTCTTACCTATTTTTTCGCCATACTTCTTTCATCTTTCTTTCTTATTTTCTTTTTAAGTTCAGTTATTTTATTCTTTCCTCATTATCTCTGTCTTGTACTGTTATCGACATACTGTCTTCTCTTTTTGTGTCTTCTTCTTACTATCTTTTTTCTTTCATTCTAACATTAATTATTCTTTCTTCCTCCGCCTCCTTTCTCTATACCTGCCTATTTTGGGTGCACTTTACATATAATTCTCTTATACTTTATGTGTGCCTTTCCCATCCTTCCCTTTTCTCTCCTCTTCTTCTTACAATCTTCCATCTCTCTTCATTATATTCGCACTCTTACTTACTACCTAATCCATCACTCTTCTCTCCTCTTCCCCATCACTCCTCTCCTTCCGTTTCCTCTTTACTAATTATCTAATCTCTCCTTCTTAATCCACTCTCTTCTCTTCCTTTCCATACTTATCCTCTCTTACATCATCCATCCTACTTCCAATCCTTACTCTTTTTCTAACTTTAGCCTTCCCTCCCCTCATCTTTCGTCGGTCTTTTCTACACTCTTTCATTCTTCCTCTATATCCTTCTCCTCTTTCCGACCTCTCTTGATTTATTATTTCGTAACACTTGGGCATTCTCATTACCCTCAGCCTCTTCCTCCTCGCTACATTCAATTCTTCTGCTGATTCTTCACCATTCCTCTTTCTAACCTCCCCTCCATCTCCTCTCATTCTCCAAGCCATTTATCTCATCGGACTTCCGCGTTCCTCTTCTTCCTCTCTCTCTTGCCTTCATCCTCCATCCTTTCCTCTCGTGCCTCTTTATTACCCTCCTATATCTCTCGTGATCTCCTCCTCCAGTCAATCTCTCCTCTCCATCTTCCTACCTCTTCGCTCACCTCCTCTTATCTGCAAAACATTTATCTCCTCCTCACTCTTATTGCCAGCGACACCCAAAATAATGAATTTAACAATTCCACCTCCTCCTCCTCCTCCTTCGCCAGACCCAAAATGACTTAAACATTCCGTGTGTGCTGCATTTAGCGAGGAAGAGCGAGGTCAGGAAACATGCACGGTATCTCTCGCTTTCATTGGTCTGTGACTGCATGACAAATTGGCCTCATGACCAGTTGCACTTCTCGCACAGTCGATTATAGCCTCGTGACAGATATGTGTGGAAATATTTTATGTTGCTATGTACGTCCACACGTGTGTTGTATTCTGTCTTTTTTTGGTTTATGTTTTGTTTGTTGTTGTTTTTTTCCTATTTTCTTTCCTGTTTTTTTTTTCTTTTTTTTTCGTTTTCTTTGGTTCTTTTCTTTTTCTTTGTCTCTCTCTCTTATTTCTGTTGCCTATCTGTTCTCTTTCTCTCTCTCTCTGTGCTTATCTGTCTCTTTCTCTCTCTCAGTTTCTGTCTGTCTGTGTCTCTTTTGATCTCTCTCTCTAATCACTACCTGTCTTGTTGCTTTTTTTTTGGTTATTAAATACACAAAATCACACACATTTTCCATTTTTATACTATCGACAATTAGAACAGCGCTAAGCATTTGCTTCCAAGCTTCCTTCCTCCCCACATAAACCTATTCCCATAATCATAACCTAATTCCAAAACGCTTTCGCAAGAACCTATACCCTAACCCTCACGCTCGGCTGCTCATACTACAACACTACTAGGCGTCCAACATGTACTCCACCCACCTCTATCCGACCCGCTTCCCTTCTCTCTCTTCGCACTGTAGACAACTGAACTGCTTCCTCGCATACAACTCTAATATCTAATCTGCTTTATGCCTTTACCTCACTGCTCGTTCATATCCCTCCTTTCTACTCTATTCCCACAGACCTATTAAAATCCCTCTACCCCTCATCCCTACTTCTCACTATACATCTAACCTTCCCCCGTCCTTCAGGTTAATTTTCCTATTTCCGCATCAAAGCAACGTCTATACCCCACCCTGATCCACCGAATCCATTCTCTTCCCCCTCACGTTATTATGCTTGCCTCCCTGTACTACACTTATCCAATACCACTCTACGCCAGGACCTTCCAATATCCTAAGCTTCCAAACCGACCTCTGCCCCTTCCATGCCCACCGGCCCCTCCCTCCTTCTTCCCATGATACATGACAATGATAACAGCAATAATATATGATTAAAATTCTCCCCCACCACGATAAAAACACCTCTCCCTCTCATGT
Organism: Penaeus vannamei; assembly: GCF_003789085.1. NCBI lineage: Eukaryota > Metazoa > Arthropoda > Malacostraca > Decapoda > Penaeidae > Penaeus > Penaeus vannamei. The sequence goes on along the minus strand of NW_020872788.1, from coordinate 751,544 downwards.
ACCCCACCCCGTTCCTCCTCCTTCATCTCCTTTCCACCCTCCCTCAACACCCATCCCCTTCCTCTTCCCATCCCCCTCCCTTCCAATCGCCACCCTCCCCTTCATCCGCATCCCCCCCTCGCTTCCTCCCACCACCCGCCTCCCTCCACCACCCCTCCTCCTCTTCCCCCTCCCCCTTCTCCTCCCACGAGGAGGGGCGAAGTACCCGCGAGAAGCCATTTCCATGTTTAATGAAAGGCGGGAAGCACATCCAGCGGCGGCGGGGCTGCGTGATGCTTCGGGTTTATTGCATTCTGGTCTCTTTTGCTGTTTGTTGTTGTTGTTGTTGTTGTGTTCTCTTTTGTTCTTTCTCTTTCCTCGTTTGCTGTTGTTGTTGTTGTTGTTGTGTTCTCTTTTGTTCTTTCTCTTTCCTCGTTTGCTGTTGTTGTTGTTGTTGTGTTCTCTTTTGTTCTTTCTCTTTCCTCGTTTTGTTGTTGTTGTTGTTGTGTTTCTGTTTGTTCTTTCTCTTTCCTCGTTTGCTGTTGTTGTTGTTGTTGTGTTCTCTCTTGTTATTTCTCTTTCCTCGTTTGCTGTTGTTGTTGTTGTGTTCTCGCTTGTTCTTTCTCTTTCCTCGTTTGCTGTTGTTGTTGTTGTGTTCTCTCTTGTTATTTCTCTTTCCTCGTTTGCTGTTGTTGTTGTTGTTGTGTTCTCGCTTGTTTTTTTCTTTCTCGTTTCTGTTGTTGTTTGTTGTGTTCTCTCTTGTTCTTGCATCTTTCTGTATCTCTTTTGCTGCTGCTGTTGTGTTGGTGGTTGTGTTCTCTCTTGTTCTTTCTCTTTCTCTGTATCTCTTTCCTCGTTTGCTGTTTGTTGTTGTTGTTGTGTTTTCTTGTTCTTATCTCTTTCTTTGTATCTCTTTCGTCTTTTTTCGCTTTGTGTCTCTTGTTCTTTCTCTTTCTTGGTATCTCTTTCGTCTTTTTTCTCTTTGTGTCTCTTTTATGTATTTTTTTTCTCTTTTTTCTCTCTATATACTCCATGCTATGCTTCCTTCTCTCTCTCTCTCTCTCGAGGTGATTATGCAAGCAGCTCGATATAGAGAGACAGACAGACAGACAGACACCGATACAGACAAACAGACAGATAGATACACGGATAGATGGCTAAATAGATAACCAGATGAATGAGTAGATACATTAAGATGTAAAAGATAATAGACCTCAAGAGATCAAGACATAAAGAGGAAGAAAGAGAGAAAGAGAGGAAAAATATCAACGCCCATCAGGATCCAAGATGGCGGACCAACAAGGAACTCCGTACCTTATCCCAGGGAAAATTGTCTCTCATTCTTTCATTATTCTTCATTTACACCAATTGAATGTTCTAACAACTAGCAGACGGAAGCAGCGACTGTCTGATTTGCCAAAAGTGATGAAAAGGTTCCTGCAATTGTTGTGAATTAGGCAAAATAACTCGTGAGTCTGGAGGGGGGGGGGTGAATTTACGTCTTAAAAGGGAGTGTAAATATAATAAAGTATAAGATTGTAATAGGATAATAAAAAGTTTGAATGAATTTTTAAAAAAGATACTTGGATGTTCTTTTTTAAAAACGCTTTTATTTTCTTGAAGACAAAAACTGAACGTTTAATGATCGTAATTTAATGAGCAAATTATCAAAATTAATACACATTATATTGAGAGAGAAAAAGAATATAAAGAAAGAAGGAAAGAAAGACAGAAAAAAGAACATTGTTGATAAAATAAAATTCAGAGGCAAATTTCAAATGAATAATTTCGTGTCCCTCCATCTTCAACTTTATTAATTTTCCTTTTTTTCTATTATTTTCTTCTTTGTTTCTTTGTCTTCCTTTCATCGTCCTATATTCTCATTATTTTTCCCTTCTTCCATTTTTCTCTTTCTTTTTAAATTCTCTTGTTGTATATATTTATATGAAATTTTAATACAATTATATATAATTATATTTATAAAAGAAAAAAACTCATGCAACTTATGCAATACAAATCAATATACAAAAGATATTCAATGCTTCTTGAAATACTAATTAACTTTATGCAAAATCATATTAGAAAAAAATAGTAAGAATTCTCTTCCATGTTATTCTTAAGATAATTGACATACCTTCCAGCTGAAGTATCAATATTATTATCATTATTAGTATTAGTATTAATAATAGTATTTGTATTATAGTTACTATTGTTATTACCAGTACTACTATTACTATCATTATTATCATCATCATTCCCGTTATTATCACTAGTATTTTCCCTCTTTTTGTTACTGAAATCATTATCATTGACAATGATACTGCTCTCTTCTTCTCTCTTCTCTCTCCTCTTCTCTCTCTTCTCCTCTCTCTCTCTCGTCGTCTCTCTCTCTCGTTCTCTCCTCCTCTCTCTATCTTCTCTCTCTCGTTATACCCTCCTCTCTTTCTCGTCCCTCCTCTCCTCCCCTCCCTTAGACCTACTATTACTTCATTATTATCATAACAAATCATATCCCGTTATTTCACTTAATTATTCCATCTATTGCTGTTTGTTACTTAGTTATTCATACAATGATATTATTATTGCCCTCTCCTTCTCTTTCTCCTCTTTCTTCTTCTTCTCCTTCTCTTCATCCTTCTTTCACTTCTTTTCTTCTTCCTCCTTCTTCCTCTTCTTCTCCTTCTCTTCATCCCGTTCTCCCTCTTTGTCTCATCTTTCTCTTTCTTCCTCTCCATCTCTTTCTCCTCCTTCTCTTTCTCCTTCTTCTTCTCCTCTTCCTTTCTCTCCTCTTTCTCTTCCTTTCCTCTCTTTCTCCTTCTTCTCTTCTCGTTCTCTTTCTCCTCTCTTTTTGTCCTCTTTTTCCTCTCTCTTTTCTCTCTCCTTTTTTCCTCCTCTTCTTCTCCATCTCTTTCTCCTCTTTTCTTTGTCCTCAAAAAAAGTGAAGTAAAATGAAAAAAAAACAAAACATGAATATATTAAAGAGAAAATTGAATGATGTTGGAACGAAACGAAAAGAAATAATAATCGTTTTGATTGATGGATTTTGTGGAATTGATGAAGAGATGAATAGAGAGATGAATGATAGAAAGATAAATGGGAGATAGATGGATGATGATAAATGCTCAGAGAGAAATAGATGAATAAAATACGAATAGATGATATTGATTATGATATATAATGATGAATAATTGATAGTGAATAGATAACGAACAAGAATAAGAATAATAAATAGGTAATAAACAGAAATATGGATAACATATGATACTATTGATAATGATTGAAGAATGAGAATATGGATAATGGATAGATGATAGATAAGGGATGTGGATAATTGACAGATAATGAAAAAATGTGGATAATGAAAATAGTGAATAAGATTGTGAATATTGAATATCAGTAAATGAATAGATGATATGTAGGAAGATAAATGATAAATAATAATGAACGTAGGTGGGAATAAGCAGTGAATAAACAGAGGAAATGGAGCAAAAAAAGAAACAAACAAACAAACATAAAAATAACTACGAGGATAATGATAACAAACAGAAACAAGAATCAAAACAGAACGAAGAACAGAAATGAGAACACGAGAAAAAGAATAAGACAATTAAAGAGCAAACAAAAAGAAAGAAAGAAAAGAAAAGAACAAAAAACAGAATAAACTTTAAAAACAAAAGTTAATAAAACAAAAAACAAAGAAAAAACAAACGAACAGATAAACTTAAAACAACAACACACCAACAAAGTAAAAGAAAACAAAAACAAGAAAAACAAACGATAAATAAACTTAAAAAACCAACAACAACAACAAAAAAAAAGTACAAAAGAAAAAAAAATAAAAAAAACAACAAAATAAACAAGATTACAAACGAACAGAAATATTTTGAAAACAACAACAAAGAAAAAAAAAAAACACAGAATAAACTTAAAAGCCAACAACAACAAAAAGTAAAATAAATAAATAAATAAATAAAAAAATGTGGGGTTGGGGAGCAACTCCCACGTGCAGTGTTGCAACCGCCGAGGATTAGCACACAGGGGAGAGCGTTGAACACTGTAATACCTCCGAGTCTTATCCAAGACAAATTGCTCAGGGAAAGGGGGGGGGGGGGGGGGTGCTGGAAGAGGAGGAGATGGAGTGCTGGAGAGGGGGGATTGGGAGGGGAAGGGGTGCTGGAGAGGGGGGAATGGAGGGGGGGGATGGAGAGAGGAGGGGGGGGGAGGAAGGGGGTGCTGGAGAGGAAGAGGGAGATAGGGGGATGGGGGGGGGCTAGAGACGTGACTGGGGAGAGGGGGATGGGGGGCGAGAGAGGGGGATGCTGAAGAGATGGGGAAATGGGGGATGGAGAATGGGGAGGGGGGATAGGGGAAGGGGAGAGGGGGGTGCTAGAGAGGGGGGATGGGAAGGGAGAGGGGGGGGTGCTGAGAGACGGGGATGGGGAGGGGGAGGGCGGAGAGAGGGGGTGCTGGAGAAGGGGTAAGGGGGATGGGGATGGGGGAGAGGGGGGAGGGGGGTGCTGGAGAGGGGGGCTGGGGAGGACGAGGGGGAGAGGAGGGGGAGGAGGAAGCAGGGAGGACAGAGGGGGGAGAGAGAATGAAGGGAAAGGAGGGAAGAAGGAGATAGACAGAGATAGAATGAAGACGGGTAGAAAGAGAGATAGGACAGAGATGAAGACGATATAATAATCATCAATATCAACAAAAATAAAATGAAAATAATAACAAATAGATATAAAATAAAATAATAATAAAAGATGGTAAAATAATACACGACCGAAGATAGAGTAGATAGAACAGAGATAGAGAAATGGGCTCCACCCTGTTTAATAGAAAGGCGAAAAAACAGCTGATTCTCCTCCCGTATTGTTTTGTCAAAAGAGAAAGAGGATAATGACATTTCTCATCGCCGCCAGGACCCGCTCCAATTCCGATCAGGAGAGCTGATAAAGAAGAGGCCGATAAGGGATAGTCGATAAGGAGGAGCTGGTAAGAAAGAGCTGATAAGGGAGAGTTGATAAGAAAGAGGTGATAAGGAAAAGCTTTTAAGGAAGAACTGGTAAGAAAGAGCCGATAGAAAATTGGTAAGGAGAGCCGATAAGGAGGAGTGGAAGAAGAGCCGATAAGGAGAAGCTGGTCAAGGAGGAGCTGGTAAGGAAGAGCTAATATGGTAGAGGATAAGGAAGAGGTGCTAAGAAAAGCTTTTAAGGAAGAACTGGCAAGAAGAGCCGATAGGAGAAGCTGGTAAGGAAGAGCTGTCAAGGAGGACCGGTAAGGAAGAGCCGTGCATAAGGAAAAGCTTTTTAAGGAAGAACTGGTAAGAAAGAGCCGATAAGAAAGAATTGCGTAAAGGAGGAGCGTAAGGAGGAGCTGTCAAGGAGGAAACTGTCAAGGAGGAGCTACGAAGAGCTAGTAAGAAAGAGCTGGTAAGGAAGGACTAATAAACAGAGTTGATAAGGAAGAGGTGCTAAGGAAAAGCTTTTAAGGAAGAACTGGCAAGAAAGAGCCGATAAGGAGAAGCTGGCAAGGAAGAGCTGTCAAGGAGGACCTGGTAAGGAAGAGCTGATAAGGCAGAGTTGATAAGAAAAGCTTTTAAGGAAGAACTGGTAAGAAAGAGCGATAAGGGGGGAGATAGTAAGGAGGAATCAATAAGAAGGAGCTGGTAAGGAAAGCGATAAGAAAGAACTGCTAAGGAAATAGTCGATAAGGAGGAGATTTTAAGGAAGAGCCGATAAGGAGGACCTGGTAAGAAGAGCCGATAAGAAGAATTGATAAGGGAGGAAGCAATAAAGAGGAGCTGGTAAGGAAGAGCCGATAAGGAGGGACCCGGTAAGGAAGAGCTAATAAGTTGATAAGGAAGAGGTGCTAAGGAAAAAGCTGCTAAGGAAGACCCGATAAGGAGGAGCCGATAAAGAAGGAGCTGGTAAGGAGGAGCCAATAAAGAGGATCTGCTAAGGAAGAACAGATAGGAGAGCTGGTAAGAGGACCTGCTAAGGAAGAGCCGATAAGGAGGACCTGGCAAGGAGGAGCCCCGAGGCGCGGCCGAGCCCGGAGGAAATCCTTATCTCTGGGATCCTTCGTTATCTCCGCGATTGCCGCATCCATCACCGTTCGTGTTTGGCCTGCGATTCTCGGCCTCCATTCTCCTCTTTTCCTTCTCTCTTCTCCTCCATTCTTTCTCTTTTCCTTTCTCTCTTTCCCTCCACTTTTCTTTTTTCTTTTCTCTCTTTCTCTCCATTCTTCTCTTTTCCGTTCTCTCCTTTCCTTTTGTTCTTCTCTTTCTTTCTCCTTTCTCCTCCATTCTTCTCTTTTCCTTTCTCTCTTTCCTTTCTTGTTCTTCTCTTTTCCTTTCTCTCTTTCTCCTCCATTCTTCTCTTTTCCTTTCTCTCTTTCCTTTCTTTTCTCTCTTTTCTTTCTCTCTTTCTCCTCCATTCTTTCTCTTTTCTTTCTCTCTTTTCTCCATTCTTCTCTTTTCCTTTCTCTCTTTCTCCCCATTTTCTTTTTTTCCTTCTTCTCTCTTTCTCCTCCCTTTCTTCTTTCTCTTTTCCATTTTCTCTCTTCTTTTTTGTTCTTCTTGCTTTTTTTCCCTTCTATTCTTCTCGATTCTTTGTCTTTGTTTTCTTTTTTTTTCCTCCTTCTTCTCTTTTCCTTTCTCTCTTTTCTTTCTTGTTTTCTTCGAGTTTTTTCCTTCTATTTCTTCTCGATTCTTTGTCCTTTTTGGTTTTTCTCTTTTATTTCTTGTTTTTCGATATTTTCTTCTATTTCTTCTTATTCTTTGTCTTTTTATTTTTATTTTCTCTCTTCTTTCTTCTTTTTCTTCGATTTTTTATCCTATTCTTTGTCTTTTTCCTCTTTTTCTTCGATTTTTTCTACTTCCTATTCTTTGTCTTTTTCTTTTATTTACTCTCCTTTCCCCTTGTTCTCCTTCGATTTTTTTTCATCTATGTCTTCTTATTCTTCGTCTTTTTCTTTATCTTATCTCTCTTCTTCTCTTCTTCTCTCTTCTTCTTCATTCTTCATCATTTAATAAGCAATACGTATCACACATGAATGCAGTCACGTGATCCCATTGAAAAATTATAGTCTTAGTAGCCCAATGTAAAGAAAATAACATTTAACGTTCACGAATGTAGTAATAATAGGCGCAAATTTAAAGAACCTGGAGGACTGTAATAACGTGATAGCCCACAGCAGAGACACAGCCACAGACAGCAGCCCACAGGGATACAAGCCACAGCAGAGAGATGTAGCTAACAGCCCACAGTAGAGTATA